>JADLZN010000286.1:0-35372 GCA_018155175.1 Sinocyclocheilus anophthalmus
AAATAAAAAAAAATTAAATTAAAAAAAAAAAAAAAACCATCAATTCAATTCAAGAAGCGTGACCTTCACAATGGTGGAACTTTTTCTCGCAATAGCGAGTTCCATTTCACAATTCTAATTTTTCTCAGAATTGTGATTATGCAAATGTGTGTTACATCTTGTTTCTGCCACTGAATAAAAATTGAATAACATAAAACTGAATAACATTTTTGCGAGTGTCCCATGTCACAATTCTGATTAAAAAAAACTTCTAATGGTGAGTTACAAGTTACTACAAAGCCAGGAATGTGAGATATTTGAATATAATATTAAACTGTTGAAATGTGCGGGAAATTGGAAGGAAGAAAAAAGAAAAAAAAAAAGCCAGAATGGTGAGGGGGGTTGCCACATGACATTAAAGTGAGAAACAAAATGATATGGAAGGTTGTGCTGGAACGTGTTGGAATAATGAGGGTATTGAGCTTGATGACTATTGGAGACATCAGAAAACAAAAAAATAATTTAATTAATATATATAGTATATATATATATAATCTGATGAGCTATATATATATAGTCTGATTAAGGATTAGGAAAAACAAACCATTTTTTTTTTAGAAAGCCCCCACACGATGAACCGGCACAGAAAGTTCATTCAGAAAATAAATAGGGTTCCAGTTTCATTTTCACGTTGACTTTAAAAAAGAAAAAATGAGGCAAATCACTGGCAAAATTAAAAAATAACACTGAATAACATTGAACATCTTGGTCCTTACCGGTGGGTGATTGTTTTAACCAAATAGCATAGCGCTATATACCAAAAATGTTTAAACTTAACAAATAGCATAGGCTATATATCTGGCCAACCAATGGCAGATGTTTCCAAAACATTGCTTATTTTTTTGTTTTTGTTTTAGCTCCCCAACCAGCTTGACACAGCTCAACCAATGGTGTGTGTTTGGATCTGTCTGTCCAACCAATAGAATTTGGGAAACATTTTATAAGCCATAATTTAATTTTTTTTTTAAATGCATAGAAATCACACACTTCACCTTTAATGATGGCATTTAATTTACTGTAGATGAATTCAAAAGTTTGGGCCATGTGCCTCTAAGTACAGTATAGGCTGATATACAGGCCACATGGGAGAATGCAGCATAATGAGCATGACGAATGCAATGGTTACGCAGATTGCGCTGGAATGTTTTGGCTCTCGTTTCCCATCTTTGCACTTCTCCAACAGCAGAGACACTAGGGTAATCGTCGTTAGCCTATCTGACCTCATGACTTGGAGATTTTCCCTGTGGTCTCCAATGAAACTCACACAGGGAGGCAGAGTCGATTCCGGTTTCAGATAGCGCATGGCCCAGACAGGCTGACCTACAGCCTCTCTCCAACCCCAAATCCTGGAAGGGATAGACAGCAACAGAAACAGTGTGCGATAGAAAGTTTTGAATCCTGGAGACGCTCACATCTGGAGAAAGATTTACTCATTCAGTCCATCGCTTTCTCTAGGGTTGAAAATACATTTTCCCTGCTCCTTCCTCTCCCTGTTCTCCATTCACGTTTTAATGGGACGTTGTCACCCTGCCGTGACGGTGAGGAATCACGTAACCCCCGTGTCACCAGACTCTCATCCCTCTCTCCGTTATGTGTCCCCTGATGAGAAGACAGAGATGGAGGAAGGCAATCCATCACCTACTGGTGACCCAAATCATCCAGACTGTCCCGCCGCGAGACATTTAGACATGAACAGCTAAAGTTAAGAAACGTTTCCTTAGACAGTACTTGCAAAATGTAATTGCTACAATAGGACTGCGTGGAATTGATATATTTCACTGATACATTTATCTCCTACTTTGTATATTCAACAAGTCGGCAAGTTCTAGGTGTTTACTGTCATGTGATACAGAGTATACACGAGGTCATTGCAAGTGTGTTGCTTGCTGAAGTGCTCTCTAGGGCTGTACTAAAGCAGTTAGCTAAATCAGAAACAGCTCTCCTGTCTCAGGTATGAGGCAGAGACTGCAATGGCTCATTTTAACAACCCTAATAAAAAGCTAGTCTCCACACAAACATTCAGTGCCTGAAGAAAGAAAAGTTGTCTTGCTCTATCTGTTCTCCATTCCCTATGTGAATAACTAGCTCAAATTCAAACTGTAAAGCATTTCAGAAAATCAAAAACTGAAAAAAGGAACCACCACAGTCATTACAACAACTGATAATTTTGGCCTCCTCAGACCACAAAAACATAACGTCAGATTTCGCAAGCATCGTGTGAGAATTCAGTGCGGTCATGATTTGATGGTATTACACAGCAGCGACTTCCAGATTTCCTCTTCTCTGCCGTCACAACACAAGCCATGATTATTATGATATAACGGTTTAATTCTCTTTTCCAGTTAGTCCACAGGTCTCAGTCTAAACCATGTAAAGGGGAAACAGTATTAACAACAAAACAACAACCATATTTAGAATCATCCAGTCTTTTTCAGTTTTCCAGCAGTTAAGATTTTAAAGGTTCTGACATTTCTAGAAATGAAGAGTAGAATATTTTTTTTTACTTCAAACCAAGGCAAGCAGTAAACCAATAAAAGAGTTCACTGACAAAGAGGTTGCATATCCCATATAGAAAAACTAACAGTATATTAATTATTTGGATGGTATCATCAGTATAATGACTTCAAGGATACTTGGGGCCAAATGTGAATTATTTATTACATGAGAATTCACCAAAAAATAAGAGAGAGACTGTAATATGCAAAATAATACTCAAACTTTCAATATCAAATAATGTGAATTAATACTCAGCCCCTCAGCCATGTACTCCATGGGGTGGGGGGGTGGGGGGGACACATTTATGACTCTCTGCAATGCGCAAGTTTGACCACAAGAGGGACTCCTTACAGTGATATGTTACATGTTAAAGTGATACAAATGTGATACAGAGAAAAGAATACCTTAACCTGTTATCCAAATCAAGTTATTAAACATACATACAAATACGGCATACAACTCAAAAACAACTATGTTAATAATATTTACTAAAATATTGGTGTGAAATGATATCATTTAATAACTAGGATAAAGGCAGAAAAAAAATACTAAACACAAATAGACCCCTTGATTCACTATGCCCCAGACATTCTTATATTACAAAACCAAAGGCTGACTCTCTCAAGGCAGACTTTAGACACTGACTTCAGTCAGCATCACTGACGAAGGGGGGTCTCCTGAATCAGAACTTTGAGTAATCCCGAATTAGCACATCAGCATGTCTTATATGGTAAAAAATGTCTACGTAACCCACGGCACATTGTGACTCGTATGACTGTGGGATCCCTCATGCATGTTTTGGCTGATATGCAGACAAACGACCCACACATGCCCTCGACGCAGCCTTTGATGATGTCACAACCCCAGCTGTCTGTCTCACTAAGAATCCCAGACATCTGTCCTTGGTCAATTAAACAGGAAGTTAGCCTTCCGGGCACTTCCTGGTGAATCTGCGCACAACATGTGTTGCATGTTGTAGCAGTAAAGGGAAGCGTGGAGTACTTAACGTGCACTGCTTCAAAGTGACGTCAAGACGTTCTTTCTTCAAGGGAACTGTTTAAATGAGAAGAAAACTGAAGTTCTCTGAAAATTACCACTGGTAATCTCCAGTTGACCAGAATTGACTAATACATTTATGAGGAACTGCTGTGTCACCGTAAAACTCTCGAGTACTACTATAATAATTCAGTTTGACAATTTGCCAGACTTGAATTTTGTGAAATGTAATCATGTTTTAGAGGGTTCGTAATACAGAAGTGTCTTGCACTTAAAAACAGCAAGACCGTGAAAACTTACAAATGAATGAACTTAGTCACTTAATAGCTAATCACACTTGTCATGTCTGTCAAGCAAATTCTACTATGTGCACCGTAAACCCGTTAGAGGGAAAGTTGCTCTGCCCTACAAATGAACAATAAAAAAAAAAAAAAACGTAAGAGAGGGGGAGAAGAAGAAAAGAGGGGGAGGGAGGAGGGAAGTAGAATTTTACTCGTAAGAGAGAGGAGTAGTGGGGGGGGGGGGGAAAGTAGAAACAGAGAGAGACAGGGGAGCTAGAGCCAGTGAGAGAGTCCAGCCCACTTCTACAAAACCATTCAACTCCTGCACAGTGAGCAGTCCCAGACCTCTTACGAGCACACTGCTTCCCTGGGTCACATCCAGAAGCCGACGGCCGATCCTATACAAACTTCCCAAGGACCTGGAGAGGGAGAAAGCCACTGACAGATCTATTCCGACCAGCATCTCTTCTCACAACTTACCAGCAAGGATTACATTTTTCTCCTCTCAAATTTTGGTCAGATTGAGCTCATCCACTGGCAGACAGGACAGTTCTTATCTTACTTTGAAAGGAACTTTCAAAGTAAGTTGTTCATTTTGCAACCTGGTACAAACACCCTCCAGCTCTCTTCAGCAACTGATACTTTTCATTTAAGGATGTCCCCTGTTCTGAGTGGGATCTTCCTGCTGCTCATCCAGACCTGCTCCCTCAGTGCCATGGTCACCAAAGGGAGCCTGGCAACATCCGAACAGGCAGCCACAGACTGTCCCTCCTGTGCCCTGGCGCGGCTTCGAAAAGGAGAGGGTGAGGACGAGGGAGCCCAGCAAGACGTGGTTGAGGCAGTGAAGAGACACATACTTAACATGCTGCACCTGCAAGAGCGCCCCAACATCACACACCCGGTGCCTCGAGCTGCGCTCCTCAATGCCATTCGCAAGGTTCACGTGGGACGGGTGGCCAAGGACGGCAGTGTCCTGATTGAGGATGAGGCCAGCAGCCGTCAGGACACCGAACAGGCAGAACAGACAGAGATCATTACGTTTGCTGAAGCCGGTGAGTCCAAATTTCTAACAAATGTCTAGAGAATGAGCTTAGTCCTTAAATACTTTAAAGTAAATCGTTCGGTCTTCCCTCGAGGGATGAAACCGGAGGGGTGGGTTAATAAAGCTGTTCAACTTAAGTCTGAGGAGTTCAGGGAAACCTGTTGCCACCGCACAAAGTCAGAGCAGTTAGAAATAAGCTGCGGCAATTCGCTCCCCCTCTCTCAAGGTTCCTGCAAACCTCCTGCTGGTTTAGAGAATCAGTAATTATCTGCTAGGGCCCCCCAGGCTTCTAGCCGTAAGCTCTGCACAGGAGCACTTCCTTGGGGACTGACAGTCTCCTATGTAGCTTCCCTATGTGACTGAAGAGGGCTGAGAGAGAGATAAAAAAATCATAACGCATAGGAATAAAAAAGGACTTCTCCGTATTATAAGAGGGAAAAGAAGGCTGTTCAGTTACTGCCTTTGTGTTGGGTTTCAAAGGCAGTTGAAAAAGCTTTGTCGGCAGCAATGAGAGCTGTTCAAAGGTGCTGTCAAGCCCATGATGTGAGGAGAGATTGGGTTCTTCTCCGAGTCATGCAGCTCAAACGGGTCATGAGTGACACAGAGCTGTGGCGTGCTGCAGGAGCTCTCAACAGATGTGTCAGACCTAAAAAGCAGCAAAAAGAGCAATTGGATTGCTTGTCTGAAAGATGAATGTTTCATGATTTTAGGGAGCAGAGACTGTAACACTGCGGCCTTGTGGAGAGAATGAATATTTAGAATGACATTATAGGAATAAAAATGAATTATGCATTTTTAAAATGGAATAATAAGTATACAAGAGATGTGACGTAAAGTAGAGTAAGAAAATAAATCCTTTAAGACAAGATGTCACATGAAATAATCCACTCACTGGAACTAATGACATATACAACAATATGCAGGATTCCCCAAACGTTTTTTCCCCCACCACTTTTTTTCTTCCCTGAGTCATTCATGACTACTGCAAAAGTGTTTTCAAAATCATTTTATACAGATGCATTCACAAATAGCAAAAAAAGTGAACATTTTCATTCGCTGCAGAAATTTCCATGACTTTTTAAAATCTTCCACATCTGGAAATTTAAAATGCACTAATTTTTCCAGGTTTCTCGTGACCATGAGAACCCTGTTTATGAGAACCATTCCCTGATAATCTTTTGGTGCCGAGACTAAAGCAAGTCACATTACAAAACAAATTCAGCTCATGCTTAAGTGATGACAAAAACCTAGTTATGAGACACAGAAGGAAATCCGTTAATAATCAAATCTATATCAAACTTTTATCACGTGGATTGTTAGTGCAAGTATTTATCCCCTCAACCTCAGACACATCTATTGGTTCTCAATGGGTATTTGATAACGACTGGGGGGGAGATGAACTGTCCCTCAGGCTGAATGAATAAATCAGGATTACAAGCTCTCATTCAACTGCTCACATTGCAAAATGTCAAATTATGACCAGTAAGGGCACAAACCAAGCACATGGTACATCATAGCTCAATTTCTCTGGACAGCAATCAGACTTTTCAATGATGTCTGGCTCCATCACTCATCTTAGCGAATTGGACTAAATTCAAGGCTGTAAATAGTACAAAATAAGTTGTTTGATGGTCTTATTTTTATAATAAGCAGTGGGTGGAGTGTTTGCATTATTGAAATTATAGTTTGAGACTGCAATACTTTCTGTCAGGTGATAATTTTTTAAACACGATTCATAATCAAATCTGACAAACCAAATCCAAACCAAAATACATACATCATCTCCCCTTATGTTCACTTACGGGCTTTTGTTACAAATGAAAGGCAATCATAAGCGTGCAAAAGCATCCATCACCTGCTTCCGCCAAACCATCGCAGTGTTGTCGCACAGAAACCTTGCGATAACTGTTTCTTACCCGAGCTCGTGCCTCGTGAGAATTCCCGCTCGACTTCCATTCTCGCGTCTGGATGCAAATAATACAATTATAACATTTTGCGGCCCTTGAAAGTTTATTGAGGCTCCTAGTTGGGCCAATTCCAATGTTGCTGTTCAAGCATCATTTAGACTGCAATGTGGCACCATATGATATTTTTTGGCTTTGGCATCAAAAGCAGAGACATAACTGTAATTAGATTGAATTTCTAAATACTGTAATGCATAGTTGTGCATGGTGCTTATTTCATACTGGTTTGGTTTTTAAGACACATGTTGCTGCACTGCATCACTGTAATGTTGCATTAAGTTGGTTGTTTAGACAACTGTAATTATGTGTATGATGTAAGTCTCAGACTTCTACATACACTATCTGTCTGGAATCTTGTCCAAGAATATGTTCTCATAATTGCCACACATACAGGTAGACATACACATATCTTATAAAGCCATGGAATATAAGTATATGAAGTAACTATTTAGTAGGCCACTATTCATGAATGATCATAGGCTGATTTTTTTTTCAATAATTCAGAAGGTTTATTAAAATTAAAGCTATTTAATGGTTGTTTATAGATATCAGTTTTCTTTGCATGTCTGTTGTTCTCTTAAATTGTGTGCTGATTAGGTTCAGAAATCACATTGATGAAGATATCATTTGGCAGATACAAGGACCGCAGAACCTGAGGTATACTGCATATATTGTAGGACATACTTGTTTAAATTATCTCTAACATGCAGCATTATGGCCGAATGAGCGCTACATGGTAAGACTGATTACTCTCAGTTTAAATGTGTAGCCTGAAGGCATGAGCAATCAGTGTTTGTGTATGTTAGCATGACTGCAAATAATGAATAACTTTAGTCTGCAGACTTTCAGGCAGTAGCTAAGGGAGAGTAGCTAAGGGTAAGGGTAAGAAATAACAACATTTTAACTATTAAAAACACTAACAAGTGCTTTTTAAAGCAACCATATGTAAAGAATTTGCTCTTTCCTTGACATGTCACTATTACTGCTAAACCTTGAGAGTGCACCAGAGGTCATTCATAAAATGTGGCCAAACCTTCTGCAAAAGTTTATTTTCCATTAAAAGTTGCAAAATGGATAGCCTTTGCTTCCAAACCAAAGATAAAGATTTAACAAATGCAGAGACTTATAAATAGTATGTACCATGTTCACTATTCTTTGTCATTGAATTCCACTGAAGCCATGTGCAGAATCTTCAAACAGAAGGTGCGTTGATGATATCACTGTGGATTTGGCTTTCCCGTGCATGTGTCGTCCGGGCGTTCAGTGTTTGGCCTTTCTGATGTCATTCAGGCGTGCAGGTTGCATATGCAAAGCTTGACATGTTCTGAAACAATGACTCAATATTTACTTTGTTTCCTCGTTTTGATCTCCTCTTACTTGCAAAGCAATTTATCACAGGGAAAGCCCTATAATCACTCCCTCCAGAAATGGTTACAGCAAGGGAAAGAAGATGTCCCAATTTTTCATGTGCAAACAGTTATTTTTTTCTAGATCAAATACCCCACTGACGACCTACCCTTGCAACACACGACACACACGAGAATCTGTACTTCCTTCAAGATCACTTGCAAAAAAACCACCCCACACCCCCACCCCACACCCACCAATAACGAAACCCTAACATACATTCACTTCTTATACACGGCACCCATATAAACAAAATAGTAAGTATATCATTTTGGGTGCTACCCTGTCAGCATCGCAAACCCTTCCCATTACCCCTACCTTACCCCCCAGCCCACCATTAGCCCCGCAATAGGACGCGCCTTAACTTTAAACACCACAGACCACATTAACAAAGCACCTCTGTTAGCCGAGGTCCCGAGCAATTAGTGTGGTAATATGCCGCTCTCCATGGTTGCCACGGACCTACCTACCTTCGCCTGATCGTGCCTTTGTACTATGAACTTAAACGCTCTCTTGGCTTCCAGGTACTAGTACACTGTAGTGAAGAAACCTAGAAACAGGATGCTGAGACATCATCGCCATAACTAGCATCAATTTCTTACTTTGACAGTGATGCATATCCCAAAAAACCCCTCGCATGAGAGTGGGCCTAATTACCTTGCCAGATGTGAGCCCTGATAGAAGACGTACGCGAGCATCTCAAAATCACTACATCCCACCCTTGAATAATGAAAAATCAATCTGATACAGTAAGATATGAACTTGCAACACCTATCCATATACGATTGTCCTTCCGCGTCTTGTTACAATTACGCCCAGCAGTCTTGAAACCGCCCCCCCCCCATGATAACGTGGCCCCCGCTCCCTTAAGCTTTGGCAGCCTATGGCCTCGAGCCCATGTTCGTGGATTCTTACACAACAAGGTGGCATGTCAGGGGGACGGGCAGCCCCCAGTCCCCCAGACATTCCAAACCTCACTCGTTACCATCCTGGTTCCCCTGGCGAGCGGCGCTGGCATGCTCCACGGGGCTGTCTGCAAGCTGGTGATTCTTTGCAGATGGCATCTCCCCCGATGGGCCCTTCGGGCCATGACCCTTAGATCGCGGAGACAGTAAACCTCGGGCTCTGCTGTGGTGACTGGAAATGCCTGTGGGTGATGAGACCAAGATTAACAGACTCGGGAAAAAGCGCAGTGTGGCGCAAGAAGGGCAAGACAACATTACCAAGCCATGCTTGGCCTTACCGGCGACCCAACTGGTCGTCGTATCTCGTGAAGGGGCTCGCCGGCCTTTCGTTCGTGACAACCAGCCGGAGACTTCTGCCAGAATGGATCACAAGGACTCTAAAGGTTTATTTGGCGTGGGGAAAAAACCCCCTAAGGTTCTAATTGCACATTTTTCCCTTTTTGCCTTGTTTGCTTCTCATGCTGGGATGCCTTCAGCCACATCCCAAGGCCCCATGTTCAATGCCATTACTTAGCCACCAAACCTTCTAGTGAGTTTTGCTGGCCTGTTTCAGCGACCATTATTTAATCTCCCCTGTGTTATGCATCCGAGTGCTCTGCCTGATCTATGTTGGATTTAGTTCTTCGGCGCATTTTTATTGCGGTTTAGTTATCTGATTTGGATCTGCATTTCATTTTGGATCTGCTTTATAATGCATTAGAGTAGCAAGTGATCGTTATCCAGATGATAATTGATTAATGTTTGAAATATATGAATACCACATGATACTACGGCTCACAGTATGCTCTAGCGCAAGAGTTTAGTCTGTGAAATCCATCCTCGCTGCTGACGGGACTGTGTTTGAAATATGTTGCATAACAGGCGAGGAACTCATATCATTCACTCCCACACACCATTAAAAGAGTCATATTTTCACCTTCAGACTTTTATTTCTAATTTAATATGTTGTTAGGTCAAAGAAGAAAATCGGTCAAGAATCTTTCATTCCTGAAGGGATCCAGAAAGTGTTTTCATGTTAGTACCTAGCGTCCTTCCCTTATGGTGTTTGATGTAAGAACTAGCCATTGCTGAGTTGTCAGCAAGACCTAGGGAATATACATCAATGAACGGATGCCTCATTCCACCTGATCCATTAAGCACCTGTTAGCACTATGTTCTTTGAACTAGCATATGTGATCTGCACGGAAAACCTGTTGCCTTTAATCAGCATTGTCAACAAATTAGTCAAAGATAAATAGCGCATTCTATAAGAGTTAACTAGGAAGAGTACAAACAAACTCCAAAGAGGTGTGTTTCAACAACCTTTCAGGTTGCGGACTTCTTTACTGCAAAAGCATTCTTTGAGCTTCAAGCACTGGGGCATTGCAAGCCATACAATGACAGGAGGCCAACAAGGAGATGAAAGAAACTGATTCCCCCTAAGGTAAACCAGATAGAATTAGATACAACGGCGGGATAGAGAAACATTAACTCAAGCAATGCCTTTAAAGAGGACTCTCCGTGGACATCCCCCCCCCCCCCCCCCCCCCCCAGAGAAAACACACTTAAGTTCCAGGTGCGTCCTACTATACAGACAACCCGCCCCTTGTTGGAAGAAACCCCCGGAACCCGGCCAAAGGGGCCCGCTCTGAGGGCGAGGAATGTGTCTCGCACACCCTCGCTGTCAAAATGTATTCTACCACTATTTGCCCTTGCCAGGACAGGTCGCTGAAAAAACTGTGCCCATGAGGGTAACACTTGCGTGTTATTGGGGTGATGGGCTTCACCGCAGGGCCTCTTTAGACCCTTCTCTTCAATTTCAAACATTCGGAATTCTGCTCTCCAGCAAATATACTTCAGAAGCTTGGGAGTTGCAAAAAGAGCAGTGCCCGTGAATTCCCTTTTCGTTCTGCGGCCTGTGCCTCTGCTCTGGACCTTTCGGGGCTAGTTGAAGGCCTCAGTCCTTTAGGTCTGAAAGGGTGTACACCAGCAAAGCAAATGCTAAAGATGACTCAATCTCTTCACATCCGGCGGTTGACAGTATCTTAAAGGGAACACAATGTGTTAGCCCACATAATGGGGGGGGGGGGAATTATTTTTAGGGACTGCATTGTGCAGCACCCACCACTCTGTGTTGGACAACGATGGGTCTAGGAACCAGAGGCATATTTACACTCACAGCACTCCGCACACCACCCTTCACACTGTGTACCGATCCAATGGAACGTGGTGAGGTACGTGCGTAACCCGGTACTCCTAGTTGCTGCTACAATGTAGAGTAGTATATTGACTTAATACTTGTTGAAGAGGGGACTTCTTAACATTAGCAATGACCTACAGGACTTGTATGCCCATAGCTTCAATAGGTGGACAGTTTACCAAGATCACTCAGCTACCAGTAAAGTAAAGCAAACAGTCAATGCGACACAGCCAAAAATACTGTCCCCACCAACGGCGTTTAGTGCGCGTAAAAACCAGTTTGAGTCAGTAAACTGGATTGGCGGATTTGTTAGAATTTAGCTACCAAAAGATCAATGAACGGATTTCCACGAGCGCCCTTGCCTCTGTCGAGAAACACGTGGGAAGCAAAGCACAATGGGAACAGTCTTTTACAATCACAAGTGAGGACAGCAAGCACATGCCACCCAATAACTGCTTCAGCCCTGATGCTGTATGTGGTCATGGCATTATGTCGTATAGCGCTAGCGATTTAAGTGTCAGCTAACTACCCCCTGCGAGAGGAGATGAAGTGGTTTTAAACCCTAAATTCCTTCAATCACGCGGTGGGCAGGAAGAATAAGCCCAAAAAAACGCACGAATTGAAAAAAGCCGCGCGCCCGCACGGGAATTGTCCCTTGCTTGCAAGGTGCGGGGTAGGAACAGCTTGATTCCTGATTTTGACGTGCAGGAAAAAGGCCAGGATGGACTATGCCATACATCCCCTATGCAATTTATAATATCCTCGTAATAAACAGAAGAAGACTGTTTTGCAGAAACCGTGCAAAAAACTGGTCACTGCTGGACACAAGCTAACATTGCCTGTTCCACCAGATTGCCAAAACGCCCAACCCTCCCGCCTCAGCTATGACCTGTGGCCCGGAACCACCGTTCCCAATTTGCTCAATAGCCACGCCTACAGGTACAAGTTGAACCAATCAAGGCAACGATAACAAAATATACAGCCTCAACCTTTGACTAATCTTGATGTTTCCTTCTCTCATGTCTTAAGGGTCAAGCTCCAGTTTTCCCTGCTTTGTAAACGTTCTCATCTACAAGGAATGGCAGGTTGATGACTGAAACCTGAGTCTACTAGTGGAGCAAGACACCGTACGGCTCTTTCTTCGACCTGCCCAAAGGGCCAACCCCCGCACACGAGCTTAACCCGTCATCCATCCGATGCTCCTGCAGCAAATAGTACCCGCGGGGAAAAAGGTTTCTGGCCAGATTTCCTAAACAGACCATAAAACTCCCCCCCCGTGGACAAGAGGACGCATGTGGGCTGCGCATTACGTTTCCACGTTTCCCCCCCTTTTCCCGTTTCGAGGCCAGCCTGAGGCGTCCCTCCGTTGCACCGACCGGGAACGGGACCAAGCACGCACCTGACGCCCTCCTGACGTGTCTCACTGCCGTTGTGCCGCTGATGCTAGAGCTACGCTGGTGCCCTCGTGCACTCCAGACCCGCGGTGTGGCGGAGCCTTCCTGCTCAGCAATTCCCACAGGCCCCATTCATATGGATGTGGTGCGACCGCCCCATGGACGATCTGACCAAAGGAGGAGTCGCCAAAAAAGAGGCCTGGAGTGCCGCACCGCGGCACAGTACTCGTGCTCTGCCCCTGCCACAACGGCCCCCAATTTTACGTAAACCTTCAAACGCCTTTATTCGGCTTGGACACGACTGGTCATCGATCCCTCGAGGGTAACACGCACAACTACTGCCGAGGCGGCGAAGAGCCCAGCCATGTGCGCCCAGCATCACCGCCGAAAGAAAACTCGCTTGCTAACTTCCACTCCCCCCTTGCTACAGCGTATTACACCAACTACCCCTTCTACTGCTCCGAGGGGTTATACCGTCCCTTCAACCAAATCAAGCCTGTGTCTGCTTGCCGCCACTCGTCTGCGGGCCATGTCCATGACCTACTACCACCACGCAGCGAGCAAAAAATCTGTACATAAAGGACATTCCCAGACCATGACCCAGGATTGTGCAGAATGCGGCTGCGCGTCAATCGCTGGGGAGCAGGATCGAGTAGAAGGCAGCAGCCCACCCAGCTGGGTGGTGGTGGTCAGGGGCGAAGGACTGCAGCCCCAAAACGATTCATGAAACAGAAGTGATGACTGCAGAGAGCGCGAGAGGAGCAGCCCCTCTATCTTTCATCTCACTGACCCCCACAGACAATATCACGTAGACTTAGGCTCTCTCCCTTAGACCCCGCTTTCGCTGCCGTTGCGTCAGCCCCCCACCTTAGAATCCGGATGGGTTCATGGTTACCATGGGATATCTGTAACTCAGGTACTCTCTGTGGCCACTTTTCAAGAAAAAGCAATATAAATATCTTGCTTACCCAAAGCACAGGAGCAGTCAGAGAGTATTTAGCGGCCTACTTTGCAGGCAGCGTGCAATGCGCGGAGACGAATGATGTACGAATGAGGTCGCCCTGACACAGAAAATCCCAAATATGCAACTTGTCAAGTTGAGATATTTTCATTGAGGTGTTGTTGGTCTTTAACTATTATCCACTCCAAACCGTAACTTCAAACAATTAGATTGTTAGTAGTTTGTTGACCCCCTTTTATACCTTGACGACGCCGTTGTTGCCGTGGTATGCATCATAACTGTGTGTGTCGTCGTGTGTCTGGCACACACATTCTGCTGACTTTTTTATTTTTTCACAGAATGACCCACACAGTGTTGACTGCTGTTTTTTTTCCTTTTTTTTTCTTTCCCTCGTTTTTTTTTTTTTTTCTGGCTCTTTCCACTCGATAGTGTACACATCTATTTCTTTTGTTTTTATTTGTTTTTTTAGTTTGTTGTTCGATCTGTGAATATGTTCGTGTGTGTTGTTGAGAGATACTTGAAAGAAGTTTGACGGGCTGCTGGAACCAAACATTTCTCTATAATTATTATTCTAATTATTCTGTTAATAATGTTATTTTGTTTAGATTTCTGTAAATTTTTTGTTATCTTATAAAATGAGACGTTAAAACGTTTACAGTTTTGCACTATATCAACATTTCGATCAGCGTAGCCACATATACAAATATGTTTATAGAGAAAGACTAGAAGCACTTCAGAACAGACGTACCTACATAGCATGAGTCTAACAAATGAGATTGTTAAAAATAAACAGGGAGGTTTGAGGGGAAGGCAGAGATGACTAGCATATTCAGAGGACCATGTATACACATGCATTTTACAAAATAGTGTTTTGGTTTTTTACTCAACACCAAAGAATTTAGGTTAGCGTTGCCTACCATATTAGGCTGTCTCCGAACAGTTGTTCAGAAGATACCAATATGTCTTTCAGAAGGTTGCTTTGTTCTCCCTACAAAGATGTCCAGGTTAGCAAACCGAAAGACCTTTAAAACAGTTTCTCAATGTCCCACAGCGGCTCACTCCTGTGTGTGCTTTTGCACTGCTGCACAGTCCATGCGCGACTGGCCATCTAAATGGTTAAACAGCACTTAAACCAACCTTTTAAAGTTTGTTTTTAATTATGAATTGTTACAAAAGTGAATGTGCAGCATTGCTATTTAATGACTTAATTGGGAAATTAATAACTATTTAGATATTTGCAACTTTTCTCACCAAATATAAACATGCGATGCCGCCAGTGCACACTTCCAAAAAAAAAAACACAAAACCTAAAAACCCACAAAACTTTGTTTTTGTCTTGCAAACACTTCTCTGCTTCCACGTTATTTCCGCTTCCCAAATAAAATTTTTTACCAACGTCAATGTTAAAAAATGAAGATTTGCGAAAAAAACGAAAGAACAAAAAGAAATGAAAGAGAAGAAAAATTCTTAACGAACTTTTGTGTTACATTTGGCTAAAAAAAATAAAACCAAACCTTTCCTGACAAGACCTTCTTATCAGGTTTTTTTTTTTTTTTGTTTTTTTTTGTCAAGAGCCTTTTTAATAGACCGAAAGCCCCACGAAAGCCTGTTGTTTTCGAAGGGCTTTTTATCTGACGTAAGGAGCAGAAAACATAATAATGACAGACTCATATATGATGCCCTTTTATTAGAGGACGACAATGTCATAAATAGGATTAAAACAGGCCACCGTCTGCTGCTGGAGCCTTGCATCCTGCTTTATGTAAGGCCTACTGTATCATGGTTAACCACATGTGATACAATAGCCAAAACCACATGTGAGGGAGCATGTCAATAAAAGACGCATTAATCAAACGCTACAGCTCTGTGTTGTGTTTGCTGAGGTTTTCAGCATCTAAATGAGAGATATGAGGTATATAGGTGAGGTTTGGCTGAAAGAGGCATACGACATGGAGAACTTCTGTAAAACACTCCCATAAGTCATATGGTGTTTCATAGCGAAGACAGTGAGGAAATGTTTCATTAACGATTGAAGAGGAAATTACGCTGCATTTTAAGGCTGCTAAACATCCCATTTCTCTTACAATGAAGACTTGTGTGGAGTACTATTGTATGTCAGATACTTCTAAGGCACATGTGGTCTTGACCATGCAGACTTTTAACCATAAACTCTCCCTTGATCTTTCCATGATGATGTGGATCCTGGTGGTGCTAACAAATCCATGTGTGATTAAGAGGGACTGACTGAATAGATGCAGAAAATAACCCTCATGACCCACATACAACAGGCTTTCTGAGGTAGCAAACACCTGGTTCATCTCTCCTCTATAGATATGTGTGCTTTGACCCAGCTTTGAACAACCTGCCCAACACCACTGATCTCCTAGTTGTTTATGAATGGTAGTTGGTCTCTCTTCATTGTAAAGCCTGGCGGGTGAGCAAATGGAATTTATCTTCAGAGGAAGGATCCTCTGCTCTTTGCCCAGCCCCTATGATAAGTCTTGATAACAACAATCTTTTTACACGTGATATGATGAGAAGATGACAAATTTATTTGCTGGCAGAAGTAATGTTCCAACCTCAATATCTTTAAAAATGGATTCTTAAAAATCTCCTACCACAATTGTTTCTCATTCACAGAATACGTCTAAATGGAGAGAAAATTGGTGATTGTAGCCAGTCTACAGCTTCTCCGATTTTTCAACTGAAAAATCTCAAATTTGGCATGTGTCTCTGCAGTTTCTACAATGTCTCACAGTGTGCTCAGAGAATCAGATAATTCAGTATTAACTCAAACATCTCTCATCAGATTCTTTTAAAGTCAAATTAACTTTAGTGCGAGAACCACATTCATGCAACTCAATACTCTAACATATATCTTTTTATGCATCTAAAGGAGATTCATTTTAGAAAAAAACATCTGATTGAAAGGAAGTGAAAGCATGATAATTGCATTACTTCTTCCTGACAACAATTACATTTAATAGACAGTGAATGGACCCATTTCACCTAAATTTTGATCTTCTCCTGTAAAAACTGTAAAAAAGTTCCATGTCTCTCATCAACAATGACTCACACTTTGCTCAGATTTGTCAATATACTAAAGTCAATCAAATGTCATAGTTTTCAATATGAATTCACTCACATATCTCAACAAGTTCTTCCTGGATGAAATAATCTGAGATATGCTGTCAACATTAATCGGAGAAACATCTAAGTTAATTAAGTTGACAATAGCACATATCTGAGTTATTAAAATTTATTATTTTTTATTATTACATTTTCCTCTGGACAATATTATTTGCTTATGCTTCCAATTACATCTACTTTGTGACAATTGTAATGCCGCTTCAACCAATCAGAATTAAAAATCCAATGATACCTTGAGCATGATTTATAAATGGCTTTAAATGTTATCAACTGGACCCAATTTTCTTCTTTCATTTATTAATATAATGAAATATTTTCCCTTGTTGATTTGCACTGCTGCTGATCATTATTTTTTAGTTGCTCTACATTGAATTTGAACAGCTGTTTTTTTTTGTTCAACAAATGGAACCGTATCCGCTTTTCCGCTCTTCACTAAGACAGCATTGATTTTGTCAAACAAAACCGCTATTGTCTCGTATGAGCTGAATAGACAGAGAGGCATAAAGCACAAAAGTAAACTGTCTGTTCAAAAGAGATGAAACACCACAAACACTGACATCTGGATCCTCTCAGGGTTTAATCATATAAGGTAAATGAGCATTTTCAGACTTTAGGATTAGCACTAAATTGAGGGTCTGGACACTTTGTTGTTGCCTATCATTATTTTTTCCAATTCTTCTTCTTTTCCTGTTTTCAGCTTCAGTGTTTATTTAGTTTGTTAGTTATTTAGTTTAACTCTATTCATGATATTACCAAACAGCAAGCCATTCTCTAGTGCTAATTGAACACCATGAAACAGCCATTAATAAAATAACACATTATCGTTTGGCCTCTTTATAGACCTTGGATTCCTGAAGTTTAGCCTCCTGCAACTCCTATGAAGGTGAAAAGTGCAAGCATTTTCTAAAAATTAGAAGACTAACTTAGGAAATGCTAACAGTTCATAGCCACTTTCATTCCATTACAACTCTAGAGGGAATGTGGCACTATTTAAAAACACAGAGGATGGGAACTGGGCAATGTTTGGGAGGAGGGACAGAGGGAGGGATATCACGCAAAACACTTTGACCTTGCTGCAGTATCATAAGCACAGACACATGGGGATACAAAGTGAATATAAATAAGTTATTTTATATATGTATAGTGTACTACAGGGCTAAAGGCCCCCTGGGGTAAAGGTCTTTTGATATCATTTTTTCTCACAGCACTAAATAGCAAGAGAATCCACTATAGCACTTTATAAACACCTGCTTGTCACTACGCGCTGCAAAATCGTCTTGATCCATGAGCTCATCACATTGCACGTCTAAAAGTACTATGATTTTCACACCAATTGTGCTGCTCCATCAATATTCAAGTAAAATTAAATAAATAAAATAATAATAAATAAACAAATAATAATAGTCCTAATAAATTAAGTAAATAATATCGATAATAAGTCAAGATTTTTTGTAAATGTTTGTTGACGAAGTCTCTAATTTCACATTGCTGGAAATTATTTGATTATAATAGTGTGTTAATACTAACAGTAATTGTGATTTCTATATTATAAATGCATTCCTGTGAAAGCGTAGCCTGAATTTTCATCAGCACATTACTTAATTTTTTTGCGTCACGCTCCTTCAAAAATATTATATAATGATTTGTAGCTCTAAACCATTTCTTACAATTACATGTATGTATATTCATGTTGAAAACTGCTGCTTAAATATTTGGTGGAAAATCGTGATTTTCGTTTTTGGTTTTATTTATCTGAAATTATTATATATATTCTTTTAATAATGTAAATGTTTCACTTTTGATTATTTTCATTCTTTTCTGAATGAAAATATTAATTTCTTAAAAAAGTTCAAACTTAAACTTCTGAACGATATGTTGGCCTATAACACTGTTTTACATTATGAGACCAAAAAAAATATGCTTAGGCTATTTTTTGCTAAAGTTTTTGTTTATATTTCTGTTAAGGCAGCTAAATGTAGAGAAATATGACCAAGTAAGCTTGTCAGGCTGGTACGTTAAACGACTCTATAAGCCAGAGAGTTACTTGTGTGTAAGAAGCTGAGGCTATCCAAACAACTATTATAAAATTACAATCCATAACCCAAACACAGTGAACTGCAGTTAAAACAAACATGGGGACACACAGGAGCAAGAGAGCAAGGGTATAAAACAACCGCTCCTTTATGAAGAACGAAAAAAAGGGACATGACTATAAATACCATCTGACAGAATAATAACAAGGTGTATATGGCAATGACTGCTCAGTTTCATGCATGCTGTCCACCCAACGCTCAAGAAGCACATAGCAAAACAAACAATAGCTTAGAATTGTGTTCCTCTGAGTGACCGTTTGCAGCACATGTTTAATCAGATAAAGCACAATGCCACAGGCTCACATGTTTCACAAGCTTAAAGAAGAGACTCAACCAGAGCCAAAAAATGCAGCCCTATTTAGGGGTCAGCCTCTACATGTTCATCCGCTTTAGTTTCCTGAATAAATTATTCAAATGAGATCAAAATAATAAATGAAACAAAAGTTGCAGTTATAATGTATTACAAGGCGTACATTTTCAGATGCATTATAGAATTAGTAGTTGCATTGCTTTCTTAGAAATCCCTCTCAATTCTTAGAGTTTTATCTCAAAGAGTAGTAGGCAGATTAATTATCTGAAAACAGTTTTGTATTAAGAAGCCTAAGCAGTAGTCCTCAATGAATGGCTCAAAGCATTTGCACAAATGCCATTCAGTGTACCTTGGGGCTTACAGAATTGTGATTTAACAAATCTGTAGTAAAACTCAACTGCCCTTTAACCTAGGGACGGCCCACCCGTTATTTTGGATAATCGATTAATCTACGTTATTAAATAGTGATCACTAATAGTACGATTTGTCAACTGATTATCGTAGACTTTATTGATTATTCAACTTTTGCAATTACTATTCTAACAAATAACTAAAAGGTAATCACGTTCAGCTTTTGAAGTAATAATTAATTAAAACATTATACAATAATTTATAAAATAATGGATTATGGGCACAAACAATTAGATTACAGAGAGCTCCTATGCACCATTTATTAGCTATATGAAAAAGTAACTGAATGACACATAATTCTGCCTAACATCTCCTTTTGTAAGTCATATGGATATGGAACAAAATAAAGGTAAATGATAAGACACTTTATTTTTGGATAAAATATTTTATTCACAACATAATCTCTCTTAAAATATCTTGTATGGTTATGATAATCAAAACAGTCCTGAGATAGATCAAGTTTTGATCTCTGCAAACCAAACTATAACGTTAATGAAATATTTTTTTCCCACTAATAAAACGATTTTATCATTAACTAGCTCCACACTGGAGAGCAGTTTATAACAGAAAATCAAGTTGTAATTCTAACTGAAAGGGAGACTGACTCTGGTTTTTCATGTTTAATACTGTAAAGCTGCTTGATTTAAGCCTATCTATTGCACAGTCTATGTATAAATAACGTGGCGTGGCCGTGACATGACTGGACTTTACTGGAGTACTATACTGCAGAGCTCGTGTAACATCCACATAGCTGTAATCAGATGCGTTCTTAACTGCTGCTTTCTCACCGCTGTCAGTTTTTGTTGTTTATTTCGTTACTAAGTGGAAAGCGCGCAGCATATATTTACATATTCTTCCAAACGCCGCTCAAGAGCTTCAGGTTTGGCTGTGTTTGCTCTAAAACGCTGTGTCTTCTCTTGAATTGCATCCAGGAGGGCTGAATTACAGTCTTACGCTACAGCGCCACACTGGTCAAAACAATTTGGTCAAAACAATTTTTTATTGTCGACATTGTCGATAATGTCGATAATCGTTTAAGCCCTACCTTTGACTGCCCCTCTGTTTACAACCTTGTCAATATCAAAAGCTAGGGGGAAAAATAAATAATAAATAAAAGCATAATAAATACTGATTGTCGCACAACCCACGTAATGAATCGGCACGGAGCAGTGCATTAACCCTGATCAGTTATTTATCAGTAGTTCAAACAGATGGACAGGAGAGAAGCAGGTCTCTCTTGTACATGGTCAGTCCCCTGATGATTGTCATGAGTGGAGTCAGAGAACATAAGCCGCTCTGAAGAGAACAAAGAACATGACTGAAAGGACAAGCCATCAGCCCCTCACTCTATTCAAGACATTCCCTCTCCTTTCTCTTTCTTTCGCTGTCCCTGATCCCTAATCAGACCCTCCTCCTCGCCAACATCTCTTCGTTTCAATGCATATGAAGCTAAATTCCCAGGGTAAACAGGGCTGTTCCTTCCATACGTTGCATACAGTCCCCCCCCCCCCCAAAAAAAAAACAAAACCACCCCTCCACTTTGACTAGTTAATTCAGTGATGGTAAGTAAAATTTAAAAAAGTTATTTCTGCACCTTTAGCGTGCAGAACCACAAAAAAGCTAAAAAATAGGGATTGTTTTCAAACAGGTTTCAGGTTTTTCCATTGGTCAGCCAAACAGACAGTTTTGATCCTAAGTCATTTTATTGATAATAATATAAATATAATACATACATTTATGTATATTTATATAATACATGTGTGAAGTTATATTTTGAGGTCAGTAAGATTTTTGATTTTTTTGAAGAAAGAAAAACTCTCCTATGCTCACCAAGGTGACATTGATTTGATCAAAAACACAGTAAAGTTTGTACTTGTACGCAGTACACCTTTTTTTTAGATTTAAAACAGTTGTGCTGCTTCATATTTTTTTCTGGAAACCATGATTTTAATAGCATGTGTGTATTATTGTGTGTAGTACAGTGGGTCTGAAAGTATTCATACCCTACATTTTCACCCTTCTTTGTGATATTGCGACCATTTGTAAAATCCTTTCAGTTATTTTTTGTTCCTCAGTAATGTCGCACAGCCCCCCATTGCAGAAACACAGAATTGTTGACATTTTTTTAGATTTATTAAAAAAGAAAAACTGATATTTCACATGGTCCTAAGTATTCAGACCTTTGCTCAGTATTTAGTAGAAGCACCCTTTTGATCTAATACAGTCATGAGTTTTTTTGGGAAAGATGCAACAAGTTTTTGACACCTGGATTTGGGGATCCGCTGCCATTCCTCCTTGCAGATCCTCTCCAGTTATGTCAGGTTGGATGGTAAACGTTGGTGGACAGCCATTTTTAGGTTTCTCCAGAGATGCTCAATTGGGTTTAATTTCAGGGCTCTGGCTGGGCCATTCAAGACAGTCACAGAGTTGTTGTGAAGCCACTACTTCGTTATTTTAGCTGTGTGCTTCGGGTCATTGTCTTGTTGGAAGGTCAACCTTCGGCCCAGTCTGAGGTCCTGAGCACTCTGGAGAAGGTTTTCGTCCCGGATATCCCTGTACTTGGCCGCATTCATCTTTTTCCCCTCGATTGCAACCAGTCGTCCTGTCTTTGCAGCTGAAAAACACCCCCACAGCATTATGTTGCCACCACCATGCTTCACTGTTGGGATTGTATTTGACAGGTGATGAGCAGTGCCTGTTTTCTCCACACATAACGCTTAGAATTAAGGCCAAAAAAAGTTCTATCTTGGTCTCATCAAACCAGATAATCTTATTTCTCACCATCTTAGAGTCCTCCATGCGGGCTTTCATGTGTCTTGCACTGAGGATAGGTTTCCGTCGGGCCACTCTGCCATAAAGCCCCGACTGGTGGAGGGCTGCAATGATTGACTTTCTACAACTTTCTCCCATCTCCCGACTGCATCTCTGGAGGCCAGCCACAGTGACTTGGGTCTCTTTACCTCTCCTAAACCAAGGCTCTTCTCCCCCGATAGCTAAATTTGGCCGGAACGGCCAGCTCTAGGAAGGGTTCTGGTCGTCCTAAATGTCTTCCATTTAAGGATTATGGTGGCCACTGTGTTCTTAGGAACCTTAAGTGCAGCAGAATGTTTTTGTAACCTTGGCCAGATCTGTGCCTTTCCACAATTGTCTCTGAGCTCTTCAGGCAGTTCCTTTGACCTCCTGATTCTCATTTGCTCTGACATGCACTGTGAGCTGTAAGGTCTTATATAGACAGGTGTGTGGCTTTCCTAATCAAGTCCAATCAGTATAATCAACACAGCTGGACTCAAATGAAGGTGTAAACCATCTCAAGGATGATCAGAAGAAATGAACAGCACCTGAGTTTAAATATTGAGTGTCACCGCACAGGGTATGATACTTAGGACCATGTGATATTTCAGTTTTTTCTTTTTTAATAAATTTGCAAAAATGTAAACAATTCTGTGTTTTTCTGACAATATGTTTGCTGTGTGTACATTAATGAGGAAAAATAATTTACTTAAATGATTTTAGCAAATTGCTGCAATATAACAAAGAGTGAAAAATTTAAGGGGGTCTGAATACTTTCCGTACCCCTGTCTATTGTATGTGGTGTGTAAATGTATTACAGATATATACACACACACACACAAACCAGTTAGGGCTACCAGTTATGTCACGTCCTATGCAATGCTGAGCTATGTTCTCACAGTGTTATTTTCCGGCATGTATTAACAAGACATGATATCGCTGTTTGTCAGCCCTGAAAATGACTGTTTGTGTTTTTGTTCTGTATTATCATAAGAGACTTGCCTCTCCGACAGCAAGCATGTTTGAAGCCCAGATCATAAATTTCAAAGGGGATTACCGATATGTTGATAGCTATAGGGCAAGATCATGTAGTCTTGTATGACTGGTAAAACACATTGAATGAACAATGAGCTAAGTATTTGTTGTGGCGTATGCCAGGGATAACAAGTGAAGTATTACACCTTTGATATGGAAAAATACTTAGACTTAAATTACAGTCAAGTTTTGAACATGAACATGATTTTTTTTTTTCACTCGTTAGCGAATGACTTAAAAGTCCTAAGAGCTAAACCACAGAATTCAAGTAAAATCTGTTTGCCTAACAACCATCGTTGTGACAAAAGCCTTTTTTTTTTGTCAATAGAACAGGTTTAAGAGATTCCAAGCCTTGTCACAGAGGTGTCCTGACCTTATTCAGTGACCTAATCCTATATGAGCTCATACTCTGTGTGTTCACTTGTGAGTTCTGCATGACTGCTGCTGCCCTAAGAGATGTAGGCTCCGCTAGTTCCCTCTTCGACACTGACCTCATTCACATTATCAGTGCGGTGTGAGAGAGGTGAGCCCTCCCTGTCTAATCCCTTGACCCCCAGTGCATTAAAGTGACCGTTAGTGGACACGCAAGGTCGGTCTGTCACCCCAACCCCCTCAAAACCTGGCTAGTGGTGGGGGTGGGACCATGTAAGTTGGTGTGGAGGGGTAATGGAGGCTGACATGAGGCATAGCATGACCAATGAGTGATGTGGGATTCTGTGATAGTGCTCGTTTCGGGAGGCGTGCGTTTTGAGCAACTCATACACCTCAATATCGCTTTCTGACCCCTTGCGAAAGCAAGGACCTTTCTTGCTGATTCACTTTCCTGTGCACAGAGTTGATTTTACACGCTTCAAAGAACATAACCGGTGTATTTCATGGAAGGCATTTTCCGCAACAAAATAAACAAATAAAAAAGGTAATCGTGACTTTTTATCTAATTCAGACCTTTTTTCCCTGCAATTACGAGATAATATCTCACAATTCTGTTTTTTTTTCTTCACATAATTAGTAAATAAAGTCAGAATTGCGAGTTATAAATTCAGAATTGCAAGATATAACTCAGAATTGTAAGAACCCATTTGTGAGGCACAAACTTGCAATTGCAAGAAAAAATTTTATATCTTGCAATTCTTAGCCTTTGTGAGATAAAAAGTCGCAATGATCTTTTTTTAATTTTTTATTCAGTGGCAGAAAAAAAAACAGAACTGTGAGATGTGAACTCAGAATTCAATAAAAAAGAAATCAGAGTGTGAGATCATAACCAAAAGGCAGAATTCCGAGTTTATGTCTTGCAGTTCTGACTTCTGTTTAATAACTGTGAATTGATTGATATAAAAAAAAAAAAAAGTTTGGACAGAATTGGACTTCCACGGATTTTCATAGATTCATGCATACTATTTCTTACTTTTCCTATGCCATTTCTTAGTAGGTAGTTCAACCTGAAAATTAACTCTATCATGATTATCCTCATCCTCATGTTGTTCCAAGATTTTGTTTTCTTCTTAGGACACACAACGATATTTTGGACGAATGTTTTTGTCTACACAATAGGTTCAAACAACATTATACCTCATTACTTTCATTGATCGCCCCTGTGGGTGAGTAAATGATGACAAGTTTTTGAGTGCACTATCCCTTTAAGGCCAGTTTTTTAATCTTCTGAAGCTTGTGAGACACTTTATGTGGTGGTAAAGTGCTCCAATAAACTATTTTCACAATGTGAAGCTCCTTTAGCGGTGTACTCATTGTTAACAATAGTAAACAGTTGGAAGCCCCTTTCAAAGGGGATTATATCAGGTCAGGTGCATTTGGACCTTGATTACCCTTGACATATGTTTGACCATTCTGTTACTGCTGCAGAATCAAGACTTATTAGGGGCCAAGGGGAAAAAACACAAACAAAAAAGAGGTCATCAAGGCCAAGACGCCCCTAACATCACAAGCAAACAATCCTCCGGTTTGACCAATGACCGCAACTGAAACATGAGGATTCACCGAACGCATGTAACAATGTCTATTATCAATATCATCATTATTATAGCGCATGGATTTCACTCTGTGATTATTCAAATATCCCGTAGAGATGTGAAGTGACATGTGTGGCCAAGTATGGTGTCCCATACTCGTAATTTGTGCTCTGCATTTATCCCATCTAAGTGCACACACACACCCACCATGAACACACACCCAGAGCAGTAGGCAGCCATATTTTTCGCTGCGGCACTCAATCGTGGTATGACGGTGGCAGAGTAGCTTTTTGTCAAAGGCCAATAATGACAATAGACTATTTAAACTAGGTCGTGTTGGTTCATCATCATTATTCAACCTGTATAACTTTTTTTTTCCCCCCGTGACAGAAAAGAGACATGAACATTGTTCTCAAAAATTCTTCTTTCACGGTTCCACGAATACGAAGAAAAAGTATTTTGAATGCCCTGAGGGTGGGTGAAAATCGTGACCGTTTTTTTTTTGGTGAACTATCTCTTTAATTCCCTGTGATTCATTATTATTTAATTTTTTATTATTATTATTATTGAAAACCATTAATTTGAAGTGCCACCTTAAAAATGATTTGCTCACAAGATGTCTGAAGATGCTGAAATACAGCAAAATGTGATTCACTGGCTAAAGATGTTGATCTGATTCATAAGTATATAGAGCAACAATTTAAAAAATGTGCTGACAAAATACAAGAACTAGATTGGTAAGATTTTTGTTTTTAAGAAATTAATACTTTTATTCAGCAAGGATGCATTAAGCAGAGCAAAAGTGACAGTTAACACATATAAGCTTACGAAAGCTTATGATTTCTATTTCAATAAACTGTTCTTGTTGTTTTAAACTTAAAAAAAATATTTTCCACAGAAGCAACTTTCTCAAACACGATAAATAATTAAAAAATCATATTTAACATATTCCATTTTTACTGTATATTTGGATCGATTATGCAGCCTTGGTGGCTTAAGAGATTTTTCAATCTTAACAACTTCTGAACAAATAGTATATGTTCAATTATTTCCGAAGAAAAACACAATATCTATGACTTCAAATCTTGTTTTTCATTTGGCGCTTTTTCTCTGCAAATATTTTATTCATGTGATCACAACACCAATTTGATTAACTTATCAGCACTAGGGTTTGGGCCCTAACATGCCAGACAGATTCACGAGTTATACTGACATCGTGATTCTTAAGCCCCCCGCCCCCCCTCTCCACAATCCACCGCAGCCCAATTCCGTGTTCTGAAAGGAATGAGTGTACTACGGAAACTCGCAGGGAATAAATACCTATGAGATGAGAGGCTAAAAAACTTTGCAGGCTATCCGCTAGCCGTGCTCACGCTTCGGTCACACCCCTAACCCCCCACCGATGTCATCGTCCTACATGTTTCACTGTAGACATCGTCCGTTGCCAATTTGGTAGACATCGCCCAACCATAATCAACACATTATGTAATTAAAACACAGCCCTAGTTTAAACCCAAGTGTCTGGCTCAGATAATGCAGCCAGTACAGAGAAGTGTTCAAGATAAGTTTAAGAGAGTGGCGAGAGGCTCAGAAAGAGCAAACAGTCTGTGAAGACCTTGACATCACTTAACCAGCTGGGCCAGGTGGACTTTTATGAAGGCTTAAAACCAAACCAATGCTACAGGTGTGCCACACATTATCTCAATGAAACACAATCACACGTCTCTGTGTGCAGATTTCTGCATTTCATTAAAAGCAGTGTTGAACACACACAAAACTTGCAAAATGCTGTATTCTCGTCAGAGAATGAGGCATCACACTTGTTTCTTATCTAAACATTCAATATGACACATGGGACCTAAGGGAGTAGAGCCAAAACATGCATTCCCATGAACTAGATTATACATTGTATCTACAGACACAAAGCTGCGGATTGTTTTCAGCCTTGTATCCATTTGTTTTCACTGTTCTATAAAGATTTCATATGAAAGACTATGTATTAGTTCTAAGAATGACAAGATAAATGCTCCTCAAGGTCTTGTCAAGACATGGGACCCATCTAGAAAATTAGCATAATGTTCCTTCACATTACTCCCAAGTCAATGAGTCACTGCTTGACATGCAGGCAAGGGTGTACAAGGGTAAAGACGGCATAAATACTAATGATTGGTGTGGCCCTATTTAAGCATATGTATTGATCATCTTAATGCTCACCAGGCACCCAGGTACCAATTATTCTGTGACGTAGGTCCACCTACACTCTTAACATAAAGGTGGGGGGTGCTTCTAAAGGTTCTTCAAGCGATGCCTAGAAGAACCATTTTTGGTTACACAAAGAAACATTCAGTCAAAGGTTATTTAAAGAAACATCTCTTTCTTACCTTTTTATAAATCTGAATAACCTTCTTCGCCACAACGAAACGCTTTTGTGACAGAAGGTTCTCATATTTAGGGTTCTTTATGGAAAACCATTTAGACAAAAGGTTCGTCTGGGTGGCTCGGGGGGGAACACCTTTATTTTTAAGATGACCACGAAGCAGTTTGGGATTGCTTAGCAAATTAATACGCATATTAATCTGATTTTTTTTTTTAACATAATACAAAGCATACACCAAAAACACCAACCCAAATCGGAGCAGAGAATAGAAGTGCTCAAAAGGGACGTATAAATAAAATCAAATATATAAAATACAGTACAATAAAATAAAAGACATTTTTCAAATTACTTAAAAAGGAAAAACATCTAATATGCTTAAAAAAAACTGAATTGGTTCGGGGAGTTAAAGACAAATAAATATTAAAGGCTAGAATCACTGTAATTTAGACTACTGTTTAACAAATCTTGCTGTTATGTCCATTTAAGAAACAGTCAGAATCAGTCCTAAATTAATTTCAGTTATCCATAAGCGAACCTTTAAATTATATCTCAATTCATCAACTGAATAAAACTTCAAATTCCATATGAAATGTACTATTCATTAACTATGGCACACATGGGACAAAATAACAAGTGCTTCAAATGTACACTACAGCTTTTCTTGACACATTTTTTTGAGATTTTGACGTCACAAATGCATTTGACACTTTCTTAACCCTCTCCTGATTGAGAATACAACAGCCTGCATTGTGTAAAGCAGTGGAAGGGAGGACTAATTCAAAGATTTCACAAGGAAACTATAACTCTACAAGGTCAACAAAGAAGAGAGCTTTATGTACACACATACACACACAGCGCAACAACGGAGCCATCCTGTCTGCAGTACTCTAGAAACCTCATCATGTCAGTAGAGTTTTTTGTTTTAAAGAATGTAACACTTATTGCCGCAAGATATTAAACTGATCAATTGCACAGTAAAGACATTTTATATGTCACCAAGATTTCTATTTCAGTAATGCTGTCCTTTCTGAACTTTTCTAATATCACATCACACAAACATATTAAGCATCATATCTGTGTTCAAGCATTGTTATATTGTAGAATGTTTTTGAGGCATCACATTAGCATATTAAGAGTTCTCAAGGATTTGACTCTGAGTAATGGCTGGGTAAAATTCAAGAATAAATTACTTTTAAATACATGAAAATACTATAGATATATATTTTTTTTGTTAACATCTACCAGTCTAGATGGTTTTCCACATGGCAGTCTTATTATTTATAATGTGTTTTAATATGCATTTGGTTTTATTGCTTTGAATGAATAGTTCCAAAAAAAAAAAAGTAATTTCCATGCTCTAATTTCTTTTACGTAGTGGCAAAAACCCGGAACAACAGTTCATAACATGTCTAAGGAATTTCCCGAATATTTATTGCACTTTAACAAAATAACTTTCTTTCTAAACAACTCCCTTCCCCTGAGTGCCAGAACAGAGACTGAATGTACGCTTACGTTGCAAATCTTATTAAAAAAATGTCAAAATAACATTTGATTTATTTAGTAGGTCTTTTATCTCCACTAGAAAAGGAATCTCTCCACCAGACCCAGAACATTACTACTACCAAATCCAACACAACTCTCATTGCTGCTGTAATGCCTCTTAGTGTTTTCATCAGGACGTTTCCCAATTTTCTTTTAAAAGACAAGTATTATTCCAATCATAAGACTGCAGCAAACCACCCCCAAATCATTTTATACGCTCCCTTATCACACAAAGAGCTATTCAAAGTCGAGTGACAAAGAATTATTTCATAAAATGGCAGTAATTAACTGCCTTTGACCTTCTCGAAAGATATTTCAAACAGTGCACATGAAGAGGAGGACAGTGGTCGCAGCGGGGCCTGCGATTCCCCGCTGCAGTCACAAACTATCTTGCAGGCCTGCGGCGAGGCAATATACTGACATGCACATCAGCTGCTCATTTCCTACAACGGCTATCCGAGGTCGATCAAATCCGAGCAACCGCTTGGTTCTGCAATCTCTTACCCTAACGCTGATGCAATGCATACACTTCGCATCCTCCGAGGGGGGGGGGGGGTGACATTTAATGACAGTACTGACATTCCAGTACACGCTCATATACTTAAAAGACATATTGCTGGTGCTGGCGCCGCTACTCCGTGCCAGACTGGCCACCTCTCAAAAGGCTCAAAATCCTATAGTTCTTTCTTTACCATTTTCTTTTATCTCTTGATCTTCAAGCTGTCCCCGTATATCCTTTTCCTCTAGGTGCCTCAATTCAGCCCGATTAATCCCTTGTAATGTACAGTCTCTATTGACGTGATAAATGACAACTGAAAAGTGGAGGTTCTGACCCCGACTCTTTCTCTTCCTTTGGAGATGGATCGGAACAGGGCCTCCCAAGGTGGCAGTCTTTTTTATGTCTGGTTTCATGAAGGCGTATTCAATGATAACGGCCATCAAAATGACAGGAGCCTTTATGATAAGTGCGTCCCGCCCAACGTTGAATAGATGGACAGTGATAGTGATGCTCATTGTTAGCACGCTGGCGGAGTAGTATATCCTATAGAGTGGGCGGAGCCTGCGAGACACGACGCTGAATAGGCGTGTAGGGTGTCCATGCCCTTTGGTGCCCTTCCAGGTGTGGGAAACACAGGGCAGAAAGCACCTGCAGGGCCTACACGCTAAATCTCTTTGTATCGCGTGCCAATATGGTGGATGATGGTGTGATATTCTGAGCCCGGAAGAGTCTTGTTTCATTCATCACATTGTCCGTGAATGGACCAAGAGATTCCACCTAATACACTGACAAAGACACGAGTGCACATCATTCAAAACCTGCCTGTTTGGTGAGACAATGAGCAGGCTCCTTAGATGCATGAGATAGCGTTTACACAAAGAGCCAAATGAGAATTAATCTCTGCCACATGTCCCAAGCATTAAACTGCGGCCTCAATCATTATGTTGTTTCGGCAGAGTTGTTTGCTTTGCTATTCCTCACATTCCACGAGGAATCCTAAACAGGACCGTTTGAAATGGTATCAACACTACATGGCTGCAAGACAAGTTTTAACAAATAATACAGCTGAGGTTACATAAGCATCATTAGATATCCTGTAATTAGCACCTATACGACTTGAGCTTACACTTAAAGGGATGGTTCACTCAAAAATCATCACTTACTCACCTTCAAACCAGCAGGACTTTCTATCTTCTGCAGAACACAAAAGAAGATATCTTGTTGAACTATTTTGCCCCACCCCCCATCATCATCATTTCACCCAATTTCACCCGTAGTTCACCCAAAAATCATCATTCACTCGTCTTCAAACCAATAGAACTTACTTTCTTCTGCAGAACAAAAAAGAAGATATTTTGAAGAACTTTTTAAAACTTTTTTCCCATACAGTCAAAGTCAAAGGGGTTCAAAGCTACTCTAAACCCCGCTTTTTATACATGCTTTTGCGTTGCAGGCTCGTTTGCATGACGGTGAGTAAATGAGAACAGAATTAATTTACTCACCTTCAAACAAGTAAGACTTCCTTTCTTCTGCATAACATTTTAACAATTTTTTGCACATACAGCGAAAGTCAAAAAAGCTCCAAAACAACTCTAAACCCATTTTCTACACGACAGACATTTTTGGGAGAACTACCCCTTTAAGAGTCAGTTCAGGGGGATTTTATCAAACCTAAAACAGTAAAGTTGGGATATATTGTACATACAGTGGCATTTTAGTGAAGGGGATGAGGAATTTGATCTGTTGTACATCTGACAAAGGGACTAAGCATAAGCTTTGGCTTTGTAAGCCTTGCACACACCACAATGCATTTGTTGTTCTAGGCCATCCGCCATGCTGTACCCTTTCTCCTTGCCACCTCTGCCCTAATTTAACCTCAAAGCAATAGAAAAGCATCCTGTGGGGTTATTTTCCTGACCGGAACAGAGGCAATAATTGACTACAGAAGGGCAAATCAGACTCTTTCACATGTTCTGAGTTGTAGTCATGCAAAACCTGTGCTGAGAACAAACGACCATCATTAAAGAAAAATGTTCACTAACATTTGTAAAAGGTTTAATGTTAGTGACAATTCTACTTCAGGAGAAAATTCCTGTATAAACAAAAAAATTTTAAGGATGAAAATATTTAGATAGTAAGATATAGTACTGTCTCATTCACAGCGACATCAGATTAAAGAAAACAAGTATGTCATTGCCATGACTAAGTGCTTTCCCAGAAGCACAGACTTCCGTTCAAAACACACAGATTTGGAATATTTATAGCACTATGCTGAATTTCTTTTACATAACTCTTCCTGACCTATTTATCCATGAACAAGAAAAGATTGGCAAGTATGTTGGGGATTACTGCATATCCCAAATATTTGCCCTGCATCTTTATCTCTGTTTTTAGACTTGCTGTCGATCATTGCAGAGTGGCTGAAATATGCTAGTCTCTGTAATCTGTTAATTTGTTTGGATATAAATCCCATTTAAAATGTATCTTTTGGATGTCATGTCAGGATATGATATTTTTCGAAATGCTCTTACAAGAAAACATCCACACCCTGAAATAAATGATGAGGGGATTTTCAAAACCATCTGTTGGACAAAAGCCCTTTAAAAGCACACTAATATGGATTTAAGATATTATTTTATCCACAGGTGGGAATCTGCAGGCCTAATCAACTAAATGAAAGACTGATATATTACAATATTTGATTATCACAAACAATCAAACTACTGAGACAATACTGAATATATTCAGGATCAGAAAATCTGTTTGTAAATCATATGTTCTTACTAATTCTCATTTAATAACCCTCCCCCTCTATCAGAGATAATAAGCAATTTGATTCCAGGAATGCGAATCTTTAGAGAACAGATTGAGGCATGTCTGTCGACTAAGGTGGGTGGTATGACCAAAATGTTATGTGACCAAAAAGATTAATTTCATATTCCGATAGATAGAAGTATATATATCACTATATAATTATTGCAGCTGGAATTTATAATATATGCCATCGTGTTGTATATATACCGATAAATAACCAATGGAAATACGATTGATACTTTTTTTTTTTTTTGGAATTTTGATAGGATCTTTTCATAACAAATGAGTCTGGCATCAGTGCAAAAACAGCTGCTTCACATTATGCAACATTTGAGATAAAAACAAAACAGTAAAAACTAATATAACCGATTCTGTTGACAACAAAATAAATACAAATAGTATTATATATCTAAAATGATCCTTTGACTCAATATAATTATTGAATGAAGTCTGTTCAATCCCAAATAATATATAAAATAAAAAATGGAAAAAACAAGCAAAGAAAGAAAGAAATAAACAAAACGTCAGACTGCAAATCTCACTGAAAAAAAGGGGCATACAAAATGTAATGGATTAATTCAGCTTGGTTTCCTGATGGTGCAGCTCTTGATGCTTAACAGGAGGGGAGGGAAAAAAGGCTCTTATGAGATTAATTGCCAAAACATTAAGCTATTAAAATCTTATCTTCAAATGAATCATTTAGAGAAGTCCCGGAATTTATTCATGCTCAATAAAGGGGATTAAATCCCAATTAGCAGTCTTTGCCTCCATCAGATAGGAATCAATCTGCTGTGAAGGGTCTGAGTATGCGGAGCAGCCTTACATAACCTAAGACTCCTGCGGTTTTCCTGATTAGCCATGTCCTCACTAAAGCTGACGGATATCCTGCTGTCTTTCAGTAAACCACAGATCTCTACATAACTAAACTTGACAGATGCTATTTTTCTTTTCAAACCCAGAATTTTCTAAACCCACTTTCCATAAACACAGGAGTCATTGTGCCTTACTTTATCAATTTACTGGTCCTCCTTTCGAAATGCTTTGAAAAACCTGTACTCACACGATGCACACCTCTACATTAGCTATAAATCACTCGCATATCGACTAGATGATGTCTAATATTAGCCAATGGCTTATAAATTCTCAGATTTTACTTGCCAGTGTGTGAGTAGGAGGCTAAGTATAAGTTTAGCACAGAAATATTTTCACTCGCCGAACACTCTCTAACTGAGCGCTTCAGAGTTTCACCCTCCGTCAAGCGATCTGTGCACAAACCCTTCCAAAAAGTTGACCTGTAAATTGGTGAATAAAACAAATGCATTGGAGTTCTCAATTTCAATATTTTATTCAGAATATCAAAAATCTAGACTTCAAATGGTTTAACTGCGAAATGTATAATTTGTAGGGAAAATAGTGATTTTAATTTCATGGCATCCAACCCATCTCAAAAAGTTGGACAAGGCCTTTTTACCACTTTTGCACCCAATGTTTTCTATGGGTGAAAGATCTGGATGGCAGGCGGCCTTTAGTCACCCGGATCCTTCTTCTGACGCAGCCTCGTAATGTGCAAGGTTGTTGTACTTAATCAGCTCAATGTTGTAACTCAATGAAATATTAAAACACAGCCCTGCTATCATCACATGCACGCAGAAACTCACGCCAGCATGCACTTTTAAAGGGAAAGCCTTTAAACAAGAGAAATTAGATGCTCTTAAAAGGTTTTCTCTTAAAATCCTTGCCATTATAATCTAAATCTTAAAATATGCAAATGAATAAATAATAATAATAGTATAGAAAATAAAACATTTAAACCAGTAACTGTTGTTTTTACTTTTGTTAAATTATGACACTGCATAAGGTCTATAGATGCGAAGTGAATACATTTTACAACAATTCAACAGCATGTTGACATTGTTTCCACATGTAATTCTTTGAATGGTATTGGCTCTAAAACCATTGAAATGGTTGCAGAAGAATGGATCCATTTCCATAATGTTGTTTTAAAGTAGCATAGAGAGAGTTTGAGAGTGTATTGTATAACAATATTGCATGCTGCTTATTAAGAACTAAGCAAGAAGTAGTAAAAGAGGGAAAAGACAAAGAGAGAGAGCTTGGGGCTTTAGGGAACAGCTCAGTTACAGAGACAAGACTCATAATTACAGGAGCGGTGTGTGTGTGAGAGAGAGATCTGAGATATGATAAGATGAAGAATGTAATTAATTTGAGCGCAGTTCTCTCTCTGGCACTGGAATCATATACTTCTGTAATCCCTAATTGTTTAACTTAAACCATATGGGCGAGAGCCAGATGGGGCATAGAAAGACCATGAATTTAAAAAAAAAGAAGGGAGGTGGGGCAGGTGGCCAGAGTTATGGCTAGCCTCGTCATGTGTTTTTTTTTTTTTTTCCTCTTGCCTAGTAATACTGAAAATGTCCTCACATGCATCTGTGCATGAGTGAGGCCTCATTATAGTGTAAGATTCTATAAGATGCTGGAAATGGGGACAGCTATATAAATAACTACACAAGGGGAACTCTGTTTTAACCCAGCAATATTACCACAGAATTGCACTTTATTGGCGAATTGTATGCAGATATCTGCAGCACGTTAGCAAGAGGTTCATTCTGCTTTGTATCAAATGCTCCTGTATCACAATGCCC
>JADLZN010000287.1:0-169611 GCA_018155175.1 Sinocyclocheilus anophthalmus
CAAAGTTGAATTTTAGCATACATTACTCCAGTCTTCAGTGTCACAGGATCCTTCAAAAATCATTCATATATGTGCTTGAGAACTATTTCGGATGTTATCATGTGCAACCGTTGTGCTGCCGAATAGTTTGTGAACTATGATTCATTTTCTTTTTCTGAATTATTTGATAAAAAGAAAGTTCAAAATAACATTTATTTGAAATAGAAATGTTTTATAACACTATAAATGTCTTTACTGGGCGCTTTTAGATCCTTTGATTAATGTTTTTATCTTGTGGGGAAAAACAACAAACTTATAGATATATTTACACTGAACAAAATTATAAATGCACACTTTTGTTTTTGCCCCCATTTGTCATGAGCTGAACTCAAAGATCTAAGACTTTTCTATGTACACAAGGCCTATTTCTCTTCTGTTCTCCCCTCAAATTTGTTCATAATCTGTGTTAGTTAGCACATCTCCTTTGCTGAGATAATCCATCCACCTCACAGGTGAGGCATATCAAGATGCTGATTAGACAGCATGATTATTGCATAGGTGTGCCTTAGGCTGGCCACAATAAATGCCACTCTAAAATGTGCAGTTTTATCAAACAGCACAATGCCACAAGATGTCGCAAGTTTTGAGGAAGCGTGAAGTTGGCATGCTGACTGCAGGAATGTCCAACAGAACTGTTGCCCGTGAATTGAATGATAATTTCTCTACCATAAGCCGTCTCCAGAGGCGTTTCAGAGAATTTGGCAGTACATCCAACTGGCCTCACAACCGCTTCCACGTGTAACCACACCAGCCCAGGAACTCCTCATCCAGCATCTTCACCTCCAAGATCTTCTGAGACCAGCCACCCGGACAGCTGCTGCAACAATCGGTTTGCATACCCAGACTTTTCTTTCCGCACAATCTCAAAAAAACCGTCTCAGTGAAGCTCATCTGCATGCTCGTCGTCCTCATCGTGGTCTCGACCTGACTGCAGTTCGTCGTCGTAACCGACTTGAGTGTGCAAATGCTCACATTCGATGGCGTCTTTCACTTTGGAGAGGTGTTCTCTTCACGTATGAATCCCGGTTTTCACTGTACAGGCAGATGGCAGACAGCGTGTATGGCAAAAAAATAAAACCATTGTGGGTGAGTGGTTTGCTGATGTCAATCCATGTTGTGGATCGAGTGGCCCATGGTGGCGGTGGGGTTATGGTATGGGCAGGCGTATGTTATGGACAACGAACACGGGTGCATTTTTATTGATGGCATTTTGAATGCAGAGAGATACCGTGATGAGATCCTGAGGTCCATTTTTGTGCCATTCATCCACGACCATCACAGTTGTTGCAGCATGATAATGCACGGCCCTGTGTTGCAAGGATTTGTACACAATTCCTGGAGGCTGAAAACATCCCAGTTCTTGCATGGCCAGCATACTCACCGGACATGTCACCCCTTGAGCATGTTTGGGATGCTCTGGTCGGCGTTAACGACCCTAGTTTTTCGGATTCTGCCAATATCCAGCAACCTTCAACTTCGCACACCATTGAAGAGGATGTACGCAATATTCACAGGCACAATCAAACAACCTGATCAACTCTTGCTAAGGCGTATGCGTTTGCACTGCGTGAGAAATGAGTGTCACACCCAGGCTACTGAACTGGGTTTATCTTTCCGGCACAGTTGACCCCCCGGCCCTGGAGACCGCGCCCCAATACAGTAACTGCACTTTTAGATGGGCTTTTAGTTGTGGGCCGCCCTAATTCACAACCTGTGCACAATAAATGCTGTCTAATCAGCATCTTGATGTGTCACACCTGTGAGGTGGATGGATTATATCGGCAAAGGAGAAGTTCTCACTAACACATATTTAGACAGATTGGTGAACAATATTTGAGAGAAATAGTCCTTTTGTGTACATAGAAAAAGTCTTAGATCTTTGATTTCAGCTCATAAAAAATGGGGGCAAAAAAATTTTTTTGCGTTTATAATTTTGTTCAGTGTAGCTGACATTATACCTGGGAATAAGACCCACAAGTGCCCCCTAGAGGTGAATAGTAAAAATAGCTCATGAAAAAAATCAAGTTAACACAGTTAACACTGTTACAATATCCACATCGCTATGATGCTTTCATAAATGCTGTTTTGTCACCACATTTATTTTGTTAATGAAAAGAAAACGTGCAGCACATATTTACATATTAATCAAGTTTATATGTCGCATTAAGATGCTTTCGTTGTTCCAATCGTAAGTACATCTCTAAATTCAACCACTTCCACTCATTTGACTGGATTTCTTTCGTAGTGTAAACATGCATGTTGTAAAATTGATTAAAATAGCCACAAAAGACCGCCGTCTCCACCTACTGATCTATAGCATCTTTCCAGGTGGGATATAAACTCTGGCAGCTTATGTTGTAAGTTTGGTTTAAAGATGCAAAATGTACCAAGCACAATGTTCTCTGCCAATCCTCACTTCTAACATGCATCCACAGCATTTGGTGTGGTTTTGCCGCTATCAGAGCAGAAACGAAAGCTGCTGCTCTCCTTATCTTTTTCCATTGTCTCATTTCACGTTTACATGTAAATTGTCTGAATGTGTTTTATCCAATTGATCAAAATATCTGAAAAACCCATGCATTTACCCACGCAATGACTCCCCACACTTGAAAAATAGACAGTTAATTTGAAATCCGATCAACTAAAACACATTTTAAATCCAGGTGTAAACAAGGCCCAAATCCGCCGCTATATCGGGGGGCGCTTCTGTGAACCTCAAGATTGCCTTGTTTCTGCAAGTCTTTCCACAGTGATGGCACATGAAAGTCGTTTGTCTGGTGTTATTACATGATACCCAAGATGTTTCTTGTCTGTGAAACTTTCCACAATTCCACACTGATGACATAAAAAGAGCTCCCTTATAAGTGAAAACTCATGTGGGCCTTTAGGGCTGCTTTATGTCCGAAACTTTTTTTCCCACAGTGACAATTGAAAGGGCTCTCTCCAGTGTGAACTCTCATGTGCCTGTTAAGGGTATCTTTCCGGTTGAAGGTTTCTTTTTCCACACTGTTGGCAGGTGAAAGGCTTCTCTCCAGTGTGAGTTCTTATGTGGTCTTGAAAGTGTTGTTTATAACTGAAAGTCTTTCCACACTGAGGGCATGTGTAGGGTTGCTCTCCAGAGTGAATTCTCATGTGGCCTTCAAAGTGTCGTTTTTGACGGAAACTCTTTCCACACTCGGAGCATGTGTAGGGTCTCTCTCTATGAGTTCTCATGTGGACTTCAAGGTTTCCATGTTGATCAAAACACTTTCCACACTGTTGGCATGTGTAAGGCTTCTCTCCATTGTGAACTCTCATGTGGTACTTAAGGTTTCCTTTTTTGCAGTGAAACTCTCCACAAACATGTTGGCAGGCAAAAGGTTTCTCTCCAGTGTGAACGGTCATGTGGGAAAGAAGGTTTCCTTTCCGGTTGAAACTTTTCCCACACTGTTGGCATTTGTAAGGCTTCTCTCCAGTGTGAACACTCATGTGGACTCCAAGGTTTCCAAGCTGAGTGAAACTCCTTCCACACTGTTGGCATGTGTACGGCTTCTCTCCATTGTGAATTCTAACGTGTCTTTTAAGAGTTACTTCTCGATTGAAATGCTTTCCACACTGCTGGCAGACATAAGGCTTTTCTCCTGTGTGAATTCTCATGTGTCTTTTAACACCTTGCTTTTGTCTAAAACACTTTCCACACTGTTGGCAGGTGAAATAACTACTACTTCCTGTCTTTTCAGTCTGTGAACTAAAAGATTTTTCTCCAGTTATAAAATCACGTTGATTCTTATATTGATCTTCCTCTTCCATTTCATTGAGTTCTTGACTCTCCTCTTTCAGCAGCATCGGGTCTAAGGCGAAAAAAAGACAAAATAAAAATTAACCCCAATTTAATGGCACAAAGCAACAGATGTCAAAATATTCAGACATGTAAAGTGTCAAAACCAACATAAAACTAGATCCTATACCCACTAAGCAACTAAAAAGAGGCGTTACATGTAATCTGAGAATCACTTCCCAATGTTGCTAATTCTTTCTCACTTTAAGGCATGTCTCAAAAACTATAAAGCTGGCAATTAAACCTTCTGTTTAAAGAATTAGTTCACTTCCAGAATAAACATTTCCTGATAATTTACTTGGCCCAATGTCATCCAAGATGTTCACGTCTTTCTGTCTTCAGTCGCAAAGAACTTAAGGTTTTTGAGGAAAACATTCCAATAAGGTTTCTTCATATCTGACCTCAATGACGGCCAACGGGTTAAAGGTCCAAATTTCAGTATCAAATGCTCGTCCTACACTAGCTCTGCGTTGCGCATGTACGTCTTCACGCATTCATCTCTGTACTTCGGTTCAAAAAGATAGGGTAGGGCGAAAAACATCTAATTTTCTCCTCCAACTTCAAAATTTTCCGACGTCGTACTTTTTTTTATAACCCGTTTGTAGGTACAGTTGACTTTCCTTTGCACATTTGCTTTGCTAACCACATTGGTCGTATTTCGTCTAGTGTCACGCATATGTGTCTAATCTACAGAGGTTTGAGCTAAGTGCCAAGACACCATTTTTGTGGTTAACGTATACAATTTATTTTTAGAAATGACCTGACCTTTTTTCGCTAGATAAGACCCTTTATTTCCTTGGCTGGATCGTGTAACGCCCTTGAAGCTGCACTGAAACTACAATTGGATATTCACCCTTTGGGTCAAATGAATTCCCCTAGCTTGAGAAAAACCTCCTTGGAATTTTTCCCCCTCAACACCTTAAAGTGGTCATATGATTTTGCTAAAAAGAACATTATTTTGTGTCTTTGGTGTAATAAAATGTGTTTATGCGGTTTAGGTTAAAAAAACACATTATTTTCCACATAACTGTACATTATTGTTTCTCCTCTATGCCCTGCCTTTTCTGAAACACGTCGATTTAACAGCTCAATCGTTCTGAAAAGCGAGGTGTGCTGTGATTGTCCAGCTATCCAGTGTTTTGCGATTGGCCGAATACCTCAAGCGTGTGTACAAATTTTCACAAAAGCAAAAAGTTTTTTAAAATGATAAACTTCACATTTCAGCCTAAAACGAAAAGGATCCGTCAAATGAATTAAATTTAATTAAACATTAACCCTTCAATTATTATTGAACCTAATAACATTAATATATCTTTGTGTTTAATATTTAGATTTATTTTAATGCATTAGCATTAGCTTCTTATCGATTCACCAGTTCACATTTACAACTGCATGTTTGCTGCATAAAAATATAACAACAGCAGACGGTCTTATTGAAAATGCAAAGTCATTCCTGCAGCAAAATCATAGCCTTTTGAAATGTAATCGTCACAGCTATATCGCAATTCTTGTGTTTACATCGCCAAAATTTCGACCGCTTGGCATCATAATTAAGAACTTTGCTTTCTGTTGTGGCAATTTTCCATTTCAATGAAGGTATGAGACAAAAGTCTTTTGAATATTTATTTCCTGCAAGAAAATGTGGCAGTCATACAGTCATTGCAGTCATGGCTGCAGAGTGCGACCCCGGATAACAGTCTGACTCAGTATTTATACCCTAATCAAACCAGGATGCTTCCATCTCATCCAATTATAATGCATGTTCAACATATGTGTTCCCTAAATGCGCTTCTAAGTATTAAATGCTAATTCATTTCTAAGCTAGGATGTCTAAGAAGCTAAAATAAAATTTTTGGTCTCACACTTGGCCATAAAATTTTATACAACTTTTTAAAGGGTTAGTTCACCCAAAAATTTACATTTTTTACTCACCCCCGAGGCATCCAAGTGTATATGACTTTCTTCTTTCAGAAAAATCCAATCAGAGTTATATTAAAAATCGTCTTTGATCTTTCAATCCGTTTAATGCCACTCAGCGGGTGGTGTTGCATTGCCTCAGTCCAAAAGAACTTAAATAAAAATCGCACATCCGTTAAAAAAAAAGTGTCTCGCATGGCTCCTGCAGAAAAAGTAGACGGCGTCGCGGCTGACAAAATGCAAGGCCTCTTGTATCAATGCGTTTTTTTGTAAGAAAAATATCCATATTAAAAAACGTAATAATCACTTTAATCTAGCTTGCACCAACAGTTTTACACAAGCCGAAGCGTTCCGGAGGATACGTATGAGGTCCGCGGCTGGCAATGCAGCGCCGGTGAGTCTCGTGAAAACCAACGTTTGTTAACCGGAGCAAAGGAAGCAAAGTTTCTTTACTTTAGCCAAGGAAAACCAGTCTCCTCTTGGCTTATACAAATCCGGGTCGGTGTATCATTCTTCTTTACAAATCCCGGGGCTCGTGGTTGGTACTTCTAATTAGTGGACCGTTGTTGTTGTTTTGGGCCGAACTCTCTGCTGCGCATTTTCGCGTGCGTCACTCGTCTCTGAGCCGGCATGCGCAAAGGCCGACCTCATACTTATTACCAACCGTAACTGCTTCTTGTTTACAGTGAGCTCAATCTAGAAAGTCATAACAACACCTATGATGTGCCTCGGGGGGAGTAAACGCAGCCCTAATTTATCATTTTTGGGTGAACTACCCCTTTAAGTCCCCGTGGAAACCCTGACTATTTGAACGTGAGTTTTTTCTGTTTTTAACATAACTTTGTTTGTATCTGAACTTAGTTCTCACAAAAACTGACAAGGCTTTAAAACGCATGCAGATGTTTTGTTTGTTGTTGTAAAGGCATGGCCCTCTTCTGAAAAGGGGGCAGGGAACAGCAGCTCATTGGCATTTAATGAGACGCATGAGAAAACTGTGTTTATGCTTCCACCCAAGAAAGGTATTTACAGCATGAAATAATAATAATTACTATGAATTATTTTGAGCTAAAATGACATTCTAAGTTGTCCGCAGACACATTCTGGGAACACCTTAGACTTCATTAGACCTTTATTAATAATCCTCTAATCTTATTTTTTTTTTTTTTGCGGAGAGCTGTAGTAATTTTGAAGAATTACAGTCAACACTTAATAATTGCCCACCATTGCACAAAAACTCTTATTTCAAGTTACACATGAACCTCTTTTGCCATCTGCTTGTGGCCACATCTCTCTTCTTATGCACATGTCATTTCTGACATATCTCCTTTTTTGTAAACCCTGTGTAACCCTGGAGAACGGCAACTATTTTTTCCAGAATTAGTTTGCAATGATGTTTAAAGTCTTTTTATGTGTGAAACATTTTGCCTTGAAGGGTCTCTACTCCATTGTGAAGGCCGTTACTTTATGTCTGAACTCTTTTCATACTGATTGCATGGGAAGGGCTTTGTTCATGTGCCATACCCTAAGTTTGTATTTGTTGTGAGACTTTTTTTTACATTTCTATCTTTTGCCCATAGTGCCGGTTTAAAAAGAATGCTTGCTCCTGGTATGGATTCGCATGTGTGTATATTAAAGTGTCCCTTGTTGAATGAACTTCTATTCTTCCACACTGTATGGCAAGTCTCCACAAAGGGCTCTCTTCCCTGTGGATCATCATGTGCTTGTTAATGCATCCTCGTTGAGTAAAAACTTTTTTACCCCACTTCCACAACCTGACAGCATGGTGTAAGGCTTTCTGCCATGTGGCCTTCATGTGATTTTTTGAAGGGTTATCCTTTGTGAGTGACACATTTTCCAACCCTGTGGGGGTCAAGATGAAACACAGGGGAGTGAGCGCTTTTGACCCCTCAGCACCAGGTGAAGGATAGAAGTTTGCATGTGGGCAATAAATATGTTTATGTGGAAAACCATTTCCACATTGAGGGCCTGCTAGTTTCTTCTCTCTCCCAGTGTGAACCTCCCTCATTGGCTTTTAAGGCTTGCTTTTTGACGAACATTTTCCACCAGCTGCTGGCATGTGAGAGACTTTCCTCCAGTGTGAATTTTCATGTGGGCATTAAAAGCATGTTTATGTGTAAAACTCTTTCCACATTGAGGGCATGTATAAGGTTTCTCTCCAGTGTGAACTTTCATGTGGCTTTTAAGGCTTGCTTTTTGACTGAAACTATTTCCACACTGCAGGCAGGTAAATGGCTTCTCACCAGTATGAATCCTCATGTGGACTTTAAGGTTTCCTTGTAGATTGAAACTCTTTCCACACTGTTGGCATGTGAAATGCAATTCGCGTTTCGGTCCTTTTTGAGCTCTTTTTAGATGAGCAACAAAATGATGTTTGTCCATTTGGATCCTTTGCCTTCTTACACTCTTATCTTTAACCTGGGCCATTTTTCCTTCAGTTCTTCACGATCTCTTTCACTTCTTTTCAGTGACATCGGTCTATGGCGAAAAGAGACAATACTTGTTTTAACCCCAATAACAAGCAACAGTTAAACAGTAACAATGGGCCCAAATCTGCCATTTACCCATCTACACAAACCCCCCTGGGTGTCAAGCTCAGATTGTGGAGTTTCACAGTCTTGCAGAATTTAGATCAGACACTCCTACCTTTAGTAATGAATACCTTGGTTCAGGTGTGTTTAATTAGAGTTGGAGCTAAACTCTCAGGGCTTTACCCTTCCAGGAACTGAGTTTGACATCCCTGGTCTACAATATTAGAAAATACTCTTTTCAACATTGTTCAGTTTTAAAAACTGGCCATATGGTCACCATATTATTAAAGATATATCTCTCTCCTAGAGCTATTGGATCTTCAACCACATATACCACAACATTCTGTTGGATAGCTTGAGAATTATGTAGGCAGTTGTGGACAAGAAATAATATGTTTTTTGTCCTATCTATCTGACTGGTACCACTTTGTGTAAATAAAGAGACATCTCTTCAAACACAACTATGGAAAACACAACTCTTGTTTCCTTTGGTACAGTATTAACATACCTGCATATAGATCCACATCCCTGCTTGCCTGGACCCATTCCCACACATTACAGAACAATGGATCTAGCAGGTATGCAGCTTATTTTTCTGCGCCCAGGGGAGCACTCCCTCGAGGACCATACCCGTGATTTCTTGGACTAAGCAAACCACACTCACTTTCTAGACAGTTTTCTCATTACCTTTTATCGTGCTGGTCTGAATGATCCTCTAGGTCAGGTGTTTTCAAACCTGTCCCGGAAGACCCCCAGCCCTGCACATTTTGTATATCTCCCTTATCTAACACACCTGATTCAAATCATCAGCTCGTTAGGAAAGACTGCAAGAAATACATTGGGTGTGTCTGATGTGCAGGGCTGGGGGTTCTCCAGGACAGGTTTGAAAACCACTGCTCTAGGTACACAACTATCCTGTGTTGGTCCTCAAGGGACATTTGAGCAATTGGTTCCTTCTTCACTGTTGGGGAGGTGAGGCAAGACTCTTCCCATTTTTGGGGGGTAGTTATGTTCCTCAAGCTTTGGCGGACATGGAGCTTGGGCTGCCACTTATGTTATCAGCCTGCACCAACTCGGCTACTGGACCAATCTTGGGGAGTTCAGTGGGGCGGACCCTCCATTGATGTTGGTCAGAGTGGCTGCCACGCCAGACTCTCGTAACCACAGGGCTGCTACCCCAGTCTCTCCATGACATGGTCACCACTTCAGAGTCTCATCACGACATGGCCACCACGCCAGAGTCTCCAGCCATCATGGACACCAAACCAGTTTTTCCTAGTGTTATAAACGTCACATCTGAGGCTACAAGGGCTTGCAGCTTGGCGGAACCACCACTGATGTCCGTGCGAGCACTTGGTATCCTGACATCCTCAGCATTCTCAAGCCTGATGGCCTCAGCAGTTCTTCCACCGTCTGCTGCCCTTTCCAGTGATGGTGGTCACCATTTTGTGTCTGGGTTGTACACACTTCTCCTGAGGCGGCGGTGAACGCAACAGAACCTTCCGAGGAGGTGGCAACCATCCCTGAGCTCTCTGCCGCCTGTACTGTCATGTCCATGGAAGCCATTTCTGAACATCTTTCTCTTTGGCTGTCTGTGACAGTTCTGCCTGCGTCGCCCGAGGTCCCATTTTTTTTTTATTTTCCGCTCTGCCTGCTCACGCATTGGTGGTCTTTCTTCTGGCTCCACCCTGGTCTCTGTTCTCACCCACGCAACCAGATCGCTTGCTTCCTCTGGCTCCTGCCGCTGGGCTTGCTCCATTCCTGGCCACCCCGCGTCTGCCAAGCTCGCCACTCCTGGTCACAGTTGCTCCACCACAGTCTCCAGGCCCCTCTTCCACTCCATCTGCTGTGCGCCTTGTTTGTCATAGTTACACTCATTAGTTGCCATAGCCACTCATTGGACTATACCCACTCCTTGTTAGTTCCCATAATAACTTGTTGGTTCCTTTTGTTCTCCCTTGTATATAGCGCTGTGTTTCCCTTGTGCTTTGTTACAGTGTTTTTTGCTCATGTCTCCTGTTCATTGTTTGTTGTGTTCCTTGACTTTTGATTCCTTTGTTAAATTAATAAATTACCTTTATATAGGACCACATGCCTGCTTGCCTGGATTTATTCCCCCACATTCCTGTAGACCACACACACATAAGATACTAGTATATATTATCTATAAATATATATAACATTTATTTTAGGGAGTCACAATTCTCGATATAACATCAAACCATTCGATATGACATCCACTGTTCAATATGCGTTTGGGAATTGCAGATTTTAAGTTTTGCGTTTAAATAATATTTGTGTTTTATTTTTCTCAGAATTGGCTGTGTTTGTGCCTGTGAGTTCACATGCTGAGATGAGGAAACACCCCCCCCCACTTATATTTGAAAAAGCAACACACGCTGAGCATCTTCCCTTATAATGACATGCAATGATAATCCTTTCTAAACCTGTTGTCCAACAAAAGAGAACATTATAACTTGTTTACTTCACAAAATTTAGTCAATTCTTTGAAATAACTTCCTTTTTTGATCTGATGTGGCTTCTTGTCACGAATGAGGCAGAAAATTCTACACTGTAATAAAGGCTATGCCAATTAGAAAAGGCTTGAAAAACACACAAACCAAATTGTCGCGGGAGAGTGTTTATTGTCCTTAGCCTACATTTCATCATTCAAAACATTTAACGTTATATCTTCTTTTTATTCAGTTACAGCAAAAGCGATGCCTTTATCCATATAAGGGATTTCCTGGAGGGTCACCAGTTCTCTACTTCTGTGACTGGATATGTGAATTTTCTGTGCGCGAAGGGGCATCCAGATGAATAACCAATTACATGTGTTTATAGCACTCAATATATAATTGCCAATTATCCCATGCCTATTTTTATTTTTGGTACCATCGAAAAATAATACCGCTCTCCACAAACAGAAAATTTTAAGCGACATATAAAATCGACACTTTTTTTTTTCCAGTGTCAGATGTTTACAGGAGTTTTTTTTTATTGTTGTAAAAAAAAAAACACTGATGGGCCAACTATCAGAAACACCCCGAAAACTGGAGGCTGTGGGTAAAAGCGGGTACACTTGAACCGTGGGACTAACTGTATTGTTGCAATCCCTATATATATATAATATATATAAATATATATATTATATATAAGATTTATATACCCCCCCAATCCAAACCTATATTGTGCAAAACACCAATGTTTTGAAAGACAAAGTGTTTTAAACTTTGCAGAGGAGGCACTTTCTATTTTGTTTCACTGCCTTCGAGGGTGTTCAATCCTCACAAAAACAAACTGTAAAGATCACTGATCACAAGATCAGGCATTTTGGAGTTCTAAGGGATTCTGACGATCCGAAGAGAAGATATCTTCAACAACTAAAGTCTTTGACACACCCTTAAACTTGTGCCAATCTGGCCAATGCTTCCCTGATCATTCAAGAGATTCCTGTGATTCAGCAACCACTTCATCAAAAACCAACTGAGCCTTAAATTGATCAGGACTCCTCCCGTCAAATAGGTGAGCCATGCAAGAATCAAGCTTTACACCTTCACATATCCTTTACACCTTTTTCTGTCTGAACTAAGTAAATGGCTGTAGATTTGCTCAATATCAAATTCTGCCATAACTTCATACTTTTATTCTTTACTGCTTAAGTTTGAAACCTTTTCCTATGCCAACTGTGTGTATGTGTGTTTTTAAATTATCGCACTTGAGGTTATTCATTGTTTTTTGCTCATAACTGGAGTCCCTAATAATGCAAATTTTGCTATGTGCTCTTAGTATTGTACCATAAAAAAGTTGTTTTCCATAACCAGGAAATTAACACTTCTTATAGCTGATAGAAAGTTAAGACTGAGACATCAAGTGAATACTTACAGCTCATCTATTTATAATTAATTATAGTTAATATTTTATATTTACCTTTGAGCTAATTTGCTACAAGTGCCACAGGGCTCAGTATTAGCTCCTCTGCTTTCAGAGGTGTAAAAAGTGTAAACCTGAAAACCATACTTGAGTAAAAGTACAGATACCTTACAGTGAAAATTACTCCACTGCACGTTACAAGTCACCAATTCCAAAATAACTTGAGTAAAAGTTTTAGAGTATCTGATTTTAACAGTATTAATATAAAATACTTAAGTATTTTACTTATAAAACTCCCCTCTTCTCCTTCTGTCTCCTCCCTTCTGCTGCTGTCTCCCTCCTCACTGAGGCATACCTCAAGTAAGCAAGGTTTGGGTTAATCAACCTAGAGTTCGGGGTTTAGCAGATGGTAAGTTAACCCTGCTTTCTGAAATACCCCCAGCTGACTTATCAAGACCACATTGCAAAAACAGCTTGATCTTGCAGGTTTGCATTGCACAACATCAGAAAGATCAGGCCCTTTCTAAAGGAGCATGCTGCACAACGTCTTGTCCATGCCCTTGTAATTTCTAGGCTGGACTACTGCAATGCACTTCTTCTTCTCTGCTTTCTGGGCGGACTTTTCCAATCAACACATCAAAAACCTCTTACAAATGATTCAGAATGCATTGGCAAAACGACTGGTCTTTACACGAGCTTGCCAAATGTGCCCCACTTCACCCTCTCTAATGGTGCTTTTCTACTGCATGGTACGGCACGGTACGGCTAGGTACGGTTCACTTTTGGGGGGTTTTCTACTGGGTACAGTACCTGGTACTTTTTTTGGTACCACTTCGGTTGGGGTTCCAAGCGAGCTGTACCGTTACCAAAACGTGACGTGTAAACTCTGCTGATCACGGATTGGCCAGAGAGAATCGTCACTACCTGTGTCTCTGAACTTGCGACACAAACACAAAAGTACCGCTAGATTTAAATCAGCACAGCCTGTGAAGGATCGAACGCAACTGTTTTGAACAAATGCTCTTTTTTGTAACATCCAAAAAATGGCTTTTTTGTGGTCTGTTGAGCAAGTACAGACGTTCCTCTCGTTGATAACAGAAAAGTGGATCCAGCGAGAGCGTGATGGGGCGACGCGGAATGAAAAAGATTTCAGGAGTCGCTCAGCTCTTGCACGCAGCACGGCTACCACCGTACCTACAATGTAGGGATAAGTTAAAAAAACTGAAGAGCGACTACAGAAGCATAAAGGACCACAACAGCCGGAGTGGTTCAAACAGACGATCGTGGAAGTGGTTCGACCAAATGGACGCAATCTACGGAGGTAGACCAATGAGCATTGGGAGGGAGGGTGCCCAGGTCGTGGATGGTACGTTGTGTTGTTAACTAAAATCTAACGCTTGAAAGCTTAACTGTTGTGACTTCATTGACCGTCGATTCCTATTTTATTTTTAAATTTTTACTGTAAAATCATGGCAATGAAGCACAAAGTCCTAGTAGCTAACAGTTAGCGGTAGTGCTATTGTTCATGATGTTCTGGAGGTATTGTTGCTGTTTTACTTTGTGTTGCAGTAATTTGTGCATTCCCAACTGATTGTACAAACTTTGCATTTCAGACTCATTGTCCACGATCGATTCACTTGCACTTTCTCCATGCAACGACGACGACTCTTCCCAGCCAGTGATAGCAGCGTCTCCACCACGACCGCCAACACCATCACCATCAACCTCCAGCTGCACGACGACACCGCAGCGTGTGGTCACAGGTATAAAACAAATTTGATGCATTTCATATGTCATAATATGTTCATATAGGATATATATCGTTATATACCGTGTGTCATGAATTCCTGTTGCTTAGCATAAATACATTATTGGTAGCTACTGTAAATGTAATGTTAGATCATTTAAGCATGTTACTGTACAGTTCTTTCATAAATTAATGTATACAAATCCACAGTAAAGAAAAACCTCCCATTTCTAACTATTTTCTTCATTTTGGACCAAGCCGGAAACGGAGCCTGCACCATCAGGAACATCTTGCGGTGTTAAGAGAAATGCAGGTGGCAGACATTCAGCAACAGGAGCTGAACCGTGCCCAGAGGGAGCACCACTTGCAGATGGTATTTGAGGCCAGACAAGCGAGGGAGCAGGAAGCGGCCTTGAGGGCAGAGGAACACTCTCAAACGGCTGCTTTCAATCAAGCATTCCTCAACGTTATGGGAATGTTTGTCCAGGCAATGAGTGGCCGAAGGGAATAGAACTGTCTGGCCAAATAATGCCATAGGCATTTATTGCGTTTTTGCACCTTGATAATGTTTACATTTATTTTTGTTGTATTTGTGTTTTGTATATCGGTTTTGCACTACATACATTTGCGCAATGTTTAAAGTTTGCTGCTTACATTTTCACTTACATTTTTTTATGTATATCAGACAATTGTTTACAGTTCTTGCACAAGGTAAACTGGCACATTGTTTAACATTTGCTTTTTATATTGTAATTTACACTTTATGCCTTATGTATATGCTTTTTGTATTTTATATTTTTAGAGTAGGTTTCCTGTTTATATTTTTACCTTTCTTTGTTTTGCTTCAATAAAAACTATGATCAAATAAGTGTACCTCCTTACTAAATTTAATATTTTATGAGCAGGTAATGTATCTCTTGATAAAGAAAAATGATTAATGCCATAATGATACAAACCAAGACATAAAAAAAAACAAGGGATACATTTTAAACTTTGAAAAATTGTACAAAACTTTATTGAAAATTCACTTTACAGAACAGGCTACATGAATAGTTAACTATTCAAGTAACGCATGAGACCTGCACGAACATCCCTGCCATCCTCCTCTACAGCCTGTGGCACTGCCACCACGGTCTCTGCTGCTGGTGGTAAATCCCAAGCATTCACATAGGCCTCTCCATGACTCTCACAAAGGTTATGTAGAGCATAACATGTAAGCACTATGGATTTCACAAGGTTGACAGCACAGTCATTTCTTTTTATTAGGCATCGCCATCTTCCTTTTAATCGACAAAAGGCATTTTCAACAACTACGCGTGTTCTGCAGATTTTCATGTTGTAGACCTGCTGTTCTGCTATCAGGTGTCCAGTGTCAATGAATGGTTTTAAGAGCCAGTTCTGCAAGGGATAGGCAGAGTCTCCTAGGATGTAGTAGCCAGCAGTCACCCCACATATGTTTTTGGTGTTAGCTGGTATGTGGTTTCCACGGCTTGACAACTCCCACAGTGTTGACAGTCTCAAAACCCGAGTATCATGCAGGCTTCCAGGCAGTCCTGTGAAAACATTCCAGAAAAGTCCCTTTCCATCCACAACACCTTGAAGCATGATGGAGTGCCAGCCTTTACGGTTGAAATAGTCACAGTGATATTCCTCTGGTGCTATGATGGGGATGTGTGATCCTGGCAAACCAAACGAAAAGGAGAGAAAGAAGATTGGACCTACAGACTAGACCTTCCTGTCACTAAAGCAAAACTGCACGGATGCGACGAACGCAGACCACAGCACTACAGAAACCCATACTTGCCAGCTGCATTTGACACATCAACTTACACAAAGGATAATAAAAGTGCACAGTTTGTGTACATATGATAAAGAAGACGAAGACACACGTGTATCTCAATGAAAAAGTAAAAATATCACAAGATGAAAGTCCAAATGTTGGTCACATAACGTTAATAAACAGGATCCTTGAAGTAGATCGCCATTCAGAACGACATTCTACTACTCATGTCTGACTGCCTACTGCATCAAAGGGGCTGGACTGTGTAGAAAAGGAGGGGCTGATTTTAATATTACAGAAAACAACGTTTTTTACGCCGTCTTTGTCAAATGGAGCGCCGTAAATTACGGCGTATTATGGATGGCCAAACGGCAAAATTAACGGCGTTTTGGATTGCAGCAATAAACGCCGACATTAATGGTGGTTCTGCTGTGAAAATGCCGTCATTTACGCCGTCTGTACTACAAAACGCCGTCTAAAAACGTTTTCAGCACCCCAGGCATCTGGTTAATGGAGAAATGTGACCCGTTTGGCGTTCCATACGCGACAGCGCACGCGCCACACCCCCGCCTTCAATTAAAACATCTCAGGGTTCGTCTGAGTGAGTGCTAGCGAAGATGGCGACAGAGTGAAGGAGACCGCGGAAAGATGACAAGCCCCCTACAGACAGACAAACCCGCACGAGCTCTTCGCCCCGCCGCCTCAGAGATGCCCGTGAATTAGTAAGACGCGGCTGCGTACGATGTGTTATGAAGGAGATGCGGGGTAGGTGATGGAGTCCCGCGGCATGTGCTTTATCATGCACTGTCTCGGAAATTCAGACGCAGGTGTTTGCAGTGCAGCTTGATTTTGAGCAGCAGGTGAAAGGGACGCTTCGAGTCATCATGTAAACGTCACGGTGGGGAATATTGCGGAGGAGACCCGCCCGTGTGAGCTCGCGCTTTGTCTCCCCCTCTAAAATATGATCACGGGCGCCTGGCGCTGTGGAAGGAAACTTGACGCCAAGTTAGGAATCTGCCGCGTGACCGAATCCATCGACAAACCGTGCGCGGAGCCGGAAAAGGTGCAGAGATGGCGCATGAGCCTGGCGTCGCTGCTCTTTTTCACGGCGCTGCTGTCCGATCACCTCTGGCTCTGCGCGGGAGGCAAGCTCCGCTCGAGAGACCGGACTCACCGGAGGACGTGGAGCAACGCGAGTCACGACGCTCAGACGGGCCTTCGCGATGAGGACTGCGGGGTCCTCTTGAGCAACCTGACGGAAAACGGGCCAAAGTGCGTGGAGGCTGACGCGCGGCGTCGCGCGCCTCTGGAGTCCTCGTGCTCTACGCTTTACCGGCAAAAGAGCGGCTTGGTGAGCTCCTCCTATTCTGTGCCGGTGCCCACGGTGTCGCCACACGCGTTTTTGGAGTACTTCCGGAACTTCAGCTTGTCCTTTTGCGACGCGCTCACAATAGCGGACCTACTGGAGAGCATGACCGGTCCTGACGGGCTCAACTGCAGTCTGACGCGTGTCATTCGTGACCTGTTCAGCGGCGGACCAGAGGACGGGGACCTGTGCAGCGCTTGTGTTCACGCGTACATTCGACTCGACCAACACGCTCAGGAAAAATATGAGGAGTTTCAATTCCTTACGCGCAAATTCATGGCTGATGACTACTCCGTGCGCGCGCAAACACACCTGTGTCAGGTTAGATGCTCTTTTTAGTCACTTTGGATGACGTATAGACATGATATGTGTAGATGCATTTAGTAGCAATGCCAACCATCCACAAGCTTGAGTACTACATTCAGTATAAATCTGAGTAATAGTTTGGTAACGTGTGTTTCAGGCAGTGTATAAAGCCTGGCTCTGTACAGAATATTTTCCGGTTCCTCAGCGGCAGTGTGTGAGGTGGCTTCCATGCAAGCACTATTGTAGTGTGGTCACAGCCAGCTGCCCCTTCATCCTACCTGACAATGACCATCTGCTGTATGCCGGTCTGCCAAGCTTTCTCTGTGCAGGTAAATCACAGAATACATACACTATATGGCCCAGCGTTATATGTGCAGCCCCTTCTAATCATCAGGGTTGGCTGTTGCAGTAACTGTACTGAATTGGGTTCTTCCAACTTTGTTGCAACAGTCTGGCCTGCACAAATCCAGCTGAACAGCTTTGGGATGAATTGGAACAGAGAGTTCATACCAAAGGTATTCAGTGGGGTTCAGGTCTAGACTTTGTGCAAGCCAGTCAAGTCCTTCCGCACCAGACTCAGTAAACCAATTCTACACAGACCTCGTTGTGTGCACAGGCTCATTGCTATGCTGAAATAAAAAGGGACATTCTTTAGATGTTGAAGTTGAAAGTACAATTCTTAAGAACATTCATCCACACAGAAATAACTGGAATTACACATATTTTTGGCTATATTAGACATTATTATTATTAGACAGTTAACTGATCAAATTCATAATCTGTCTGACTAAACTTCTACACTGTTTAAGGTCACAAAAGCCTTCAGTATCATTTATTAGTTCATGCAGTTTTGTTATTGTTAACTAAAACTAATAAAAACATTTTTGTTAATTGAAATAAACCTGAAATAAAATTTAAATATTAGATGAAAAGCTTAAATGAAAATCAGAAATGTGGGCTTAGCAACTTATAACTAAAATAGTTTAAAGAGGTCATATTATAGATTTAGAGGTCACTTATTTTGTGTATTTGGTATAACAGAATATTTTGACATGCTTTAATGTTCAAAAAATGGGAAGATTTGCATAATGATGTCGCCCAAATGTTCACGCAAAGACAGGCGGCGTAACTTTTATTCTCGCTGTAGTATTGTTGTTGCCGCCGCCGCCATATTGTGAAGGTGCTGTGTGTTTAGTTGTGAAAGCGAAACTACTTTGTTTGGCCTTCCAAAGAGGACGATATCCGCTTCGCTGCCCTGGAGGCGGATCCATGCTGGTCCGAGGAAATACATAACTTAGCACTGTGTATCAACGGATCGCATATCACCGTGGACGAGGCGGATTCCACCCGGGGTCGCCACATGTTGGTTGCCGCCAGCCCGGCCCTGCGCCACTCCCTCACGCCAGCCTCCGCTCACTCTAACCTTTGTCCCGCCACTCTAGCCTCGCCGCCGCCACGTTCTAGCCTGCCGTGTGTGACGCTGTGTTTTGTTGTGAAAGCGAAACTACTTTGTTTGGCCTCCCAAGAGAGGACACGACTAGAAATCAGTGGTTAAGTGTATTTACAACACTGTTCCAGAACATTTCAAACCAAATATTCAGATGTGTGCAACACAATTTATGGAGGACTGTTTCCTGAACCTGCAGAGTAGACTACAATGGGTCTGTTCTGACTCACAGGACTGTAGTAGGTTGTTTAATTCTTAAAGTCCCAATTAAATCAAAATTAAAAGTTTTTTGGGTGTTAGTATCAAAATGTTAGTCTTAAGGTTATCTATAAGGCAGTGTGCTCCAAAACAGTGACAAAATTCGCATTTAGAAGATATAAGCATTCAAAGCTTGTAGTTTGTCACTTCCGCCAAAACGGCTCAACGATTTTTTTGACATCACATCGTACTTCAGCTTCTCATCAATCTTTCTGTCCAATCAAATGCTCTCTAAATCCGAAGCGCCCGCCCCCCACCTTAGGCCTGTCGCAATAATCAATATATCGACTTATCGCGCAATATATGTACATGACCTCAATAATTTTTGGTGACGCAATATATCGCCCATTATATTTACTTAAAAATGAATATGTTTTGTACATTCCACTTGCACCGGTGTCTTTTGCAGCTTCTCGTACATAACGTGGTGTAGACGTGAGGTGCTCGTTCATATTTAAAAAATGCTTCTACAAAAAAATTTTCATCTGCAGATATGGTCTTGTTTAGGGATCTGTGTCTTTGTGCATACGCACATCTGACTGCTGAGTAGTTTTTGTGTTTTTCAGCAATAGTGTGCACTCTTCATTTACAGAGAAAAGAAGGTCAGGGAAAAATCTGTAGATGGAAAAATCTCCATACAAGTTCTTTGTGCAGTTTTCTTTTTTTCTACTTGTTACTTTGCACTTTTTGTTAGAAAATGTTTATTTACTATTTATTCAAGTTTTTTTTTTAAGTATCTAATATTTTGATACTTAATTTCCATGATCTAAATATTCTTAAGAATTAAGTTTGTTGTCATTTGAAAGTGTGTGTTGGCCTTCTTGCATTATTATGCCGTTAAATTATGATTATGTATTCAGTGGCATAAAATGGTGTTTAAAATGACAATAATATCGCAATATATCGCACAACAAAAAGTTATCATGACAGGCCTACTTACAGTCACAAAATAGCCCGAACCGCGGCTGACATTGGTCCTTGTTCCACAGATTAGTATTTTCTGTATCAGTGAATGGCACTCGTGCACTATATAGGGGCCGGAAGCTCAAACAGTGTAAAGGCTTCCATTGAGGGAACAATACGTCTGGTTCGCGCTGTGTCATGCAACCACCACACCGCACACACCACACTCTGCTTCGTCGCAGAAGAGACAGTGCACTGATCTGATCACATGCTGTATCGGTAATTTAAAATGTATTAGAGCTATTTGAATCCTACACAGAATGCTATATTTTATAGCAAAATGGATGAGATTGTGGCTGGCATACCCTATCAAATGGCTTTACGGAGCTCAACGGCTCGGAACGTCTCTAGCCCAAGCTGTGATATAAACGAACTCTATTGGCTATTTTAAAAAGGGGCGGTGCTGCTTGATATGTCCCACCCTGTCTTCCCTTTCAGTTAAATGACGTCAACACAGAGTAACGCTACGTGTTTCTAAGCATTTCAGGGGACCATTAAAGAATTTGCCACTGACGTTTCAAACGCGAGTGTTGAGCAGTGTAGAGTAGCATTTGTAGTTTGTCATTTCTCCGATCACAAATGCAGACATGGTTTTATGTTTACGCGGCGTGATGCAATGCAACGCGTAAAAAGACAGTATAAGTCATTATAATCCGTAATTATGTCCCCACTGGATGCAACAAATGCCTCGTTTAAAATGGGTTTTAATGTTTTTGCCTTGTCGCTCCGGCCGGGACAAGGCATCAAAATATATAATGGGGTAACATTTTCGTCACATGCTTGAGGTATTCGGCCAATCACAACGCACTGGATAGCTGGCCAATCAGAGCACACCTCACTTTTCAGACCGATGAGCTTTGTAAAAATCGATGCGTTTCAGAAAGCCGGGGCATAGACGAGAAACAATAATGTACAGTATGTGGAAAATAATGTGTTTTTTGAACCTTAAACTGCATAAACACTTTTCATTACACCAAAATATACAAAATAATGCTCTTTTTAGCAACATCATATGACCCTTTAATGCATCCTTGGGCTTCAGCAAGGTATTTCTGGCTAAAACTAACGTTAAAGTTAGTGCGTCCATGCTAACGTACAAACCTAAATAGCAAACTGTTCTCACGTCTTGTACAGTGTAGGTCAAAAACACTTAAACCAAGGTCTACATTTCAGTGCCTCTCCATATTAAAATGGTTAAATGTAAATTACTGTATTGACCCGAATATAAGACAATGTTTTTTTTTCTTGGAAATACATCTGAAAAAAACGCTTTGGAAATCATCTGAAAAAACGCAGTCTCTCATTTCAGTGTCTATAGCAGGGATCCTCAAATCTGGCCCCGAGATCCACTTTCCTGCAGAGTTTAGCTCGAACCCTAATCAAACACACCTGAGCATGCTAATCAGTGTCTTCAGGATCATTAGAAATTCACAGGTAGGTGAGTTTGATCAGGGGTTGAGCTAAACTCTGCAGCGCATTGGACCTCCAGGGTAAGATTTGAGAAACCCTGGTTTAGACTTTGAAATGTCAATAATACGCGCCAAATACGCGTAAAACGAGTGTGCCAAGAAATACGTAATATACTGTAGGTGCCTCCCAAATCGCGTACTTATGCACTATTCCATGACATTTTGTAGTATAAAGTAGTGCATTCACACTGAAAATTCCAAAAATAAAAAGCGCACTTTAAATACCCGAATTATGCACTTAAATAACCGAAAAAACAAAGTGTGGAATGTTGGACACTTTATGCACGCACTGTCGTAGTCTTTAATGTACGTAATCGAAGGGAAGGGCTTATCAGACAGATTATTTTTGACCAATAACCTTAGATAAGCAACACTACCTGTTGAGTTACATAGTACTTAATTACATAGTGTATGAGTGCATAGTGTATAGTGCTCCTTTGGTATGCAGCGTGTGTGTCCTACGTGTTTTAAAGATCGCGAGTAAAAACTAAAGAAGTAGAAAAGTTTACAGCTGCATGAGTCGTGACTGTTATGTTAGCCTGATGGGACCAAACTTCCTCTATAAGTGATTTTAAAGCGTTAAAGACAGTACCCAGATCTGAAGACTACAATAAGATTTCACTTCTACTGTTAAAGAAATTTTGCTAGGCTACTACGAGATGGATAGCCTAATAGTTATATAATTCAGATGGGCTACCTGTTATTTTAATTTTTTTTAATGGTATATCAAAAAGTATATATTTTTAATGTGATTGTTGGTACATTTATTAGCCCAAATTTACCATACTTTTTTTTTTCAAAACAAAATAGGAAAAAGGCCCATATGAAATAATTTAAGGGTCCCTATTATGCTTTTCACTTTTTTCAACTTTATGTTAGTTGTACTGTTGCTTGTTTGTGCATATATAGGATCTGCAAACTTACAAAGCTCAAAGTCCACTTCAAAAGTAGATATTTTATTTAACAGAATCACTTTTCAAAAACTACAACGAACAACTCTTTTGGACTACAACGCATATTTTCCGTGATTTGTGATATCACAAATACCGACAAATGTGACGAGACCTGGTTGAGCTGCACTAGAAAATGCAACGAGTGTTATCACTATGTCGGAAAACACGCTAGCTTTCCCAAGGCAGAAGAACTTAAAGTGGTTACAATCATCCGGGTTTAAATCACGCTCAAACTGATTTAATATTGACGCAATATTTACACTGAAGCTCACAGCAGGCGCTATGGTCAGTGACATAGAACTTTCCCGACCAGTGCCTAGTGCTGCCAATCACATCACGCACTGGCCCAGCTAACCAATCAGCACATTTCGTATTTTAGAAGGTGGGCCTTCATTTGATACAGGAACTATTCGAGCCGTTCGTGCCAGACTGGGGAGGTGTTGTAATAATGTAAAATATGTTTTTTTTTTTCGAACAACTTAGTATGAGAACCTGTTCTAGTACACCCCGAAACAAATTCAAGACTTTGTAAAAGAGCATAACATTTTTTTTTCTTAAAAGACAAGATTTGGTTTTCAAAAAGCCTTTTTCCAAAAGCTACATCTGAAAAAAGGGGGTCGTCTTATATTCGGGCAAATACGGTATTTATCGTACCCTGCGATACATGAAAGTTTGATCCTGCATGTTGTCATCCCCACACTACTCTAAACCTACCAATACTAGGGGAGGCATAAGCTGGCCGGGTGCAGAATTTCGGCCAGACACTAACATGAGGCTTCTCTCCCGCTTGCACTGTGATTTCAATCTCGCTTCCAAATTAATACCACATCTTTTTTTAAAACTTTTATATATCCCTCCTTGCTTATTTAATTCCCACTTGAAGGTGTTCCTTCTGTCAAAATGTTCAAAAACATCATGGGAGGTTTTCCACTGACAGCTGTCATTGTAAGACAGTGAGCAGCTCCATTGTAAGGCTTCCACGGTAGAACCTTTGAGAACCATTTTAGAACTGTATGAGTTTTCCACAGTAGAATCTCTCAGATCCTTTCTAGAACCATTGTGAGGCTTCCACTGTAGAAATCCTTAGAAATATTCTAGAACCATGTGAAGTTACAGAGAAGAACCTGTAAGCACCATTCTAGAACTGTTGTGAGCCACTGAAGAAATCATTAGAAATATTATAGAACTCTGATGTTTCCACAGTAGAACCCCTTACAACCATTTTCAGGGTTTCTTCAGAGTTAATGAAGGAAAATGTACGACTTTTTAAAGAACCGTTTAAAAACAAGAACATTTAATTTAGGGAATAAATAGAAGGGAACACCAAACGCCAATTGGTTTCTAATGTAAATTGCTAGAGACCACAATGAGTTACATTAGCAACACTTCAAAGTTTCAAAATACAACAAATCTCCATTACTTTTTAAATTAATTTGACAAAAGAACAGCAGTACAAGGCTTGAATAGCTCTGTTCACAACCACTACAATATAGAAATAATTTTCACTGACCACACCGCAAAAAAGTGATGTTCTTCATCAGTATTTTTGTTGTTTTCCAGTGCAAATTTCTAAAAAATTTTAAATCAAGATACATTTACTTGAGAAGCAAAATGACAAAAGTAAAAACCGATCAAAATGAAGTGAGTTTATAATTAAAACAAGAACAAATATCTGTCAATGGGCACAGAAAAATCTATTTAATTCATAGGGAAAGAAATTTCATTGGCAGATATTTGTTATTTTTATAACAAATAAACTCATAATGCAGAAAACACAAACTCACTTCATGTTGTTCAATTTCCAAGACATTTTACATCTGTATCTAAAGTAATCGCATCTTGATTTATGGATGTTTAGATATCTGGATTGCAAAAACTAATACCAAGTAATACATTTTTTTTCTAGAACCATGTGAGGGTTCCATATTACAAGCCCTCAGAAGAACTATATGAGGGTTACATCAAATATCATCATTATATCATCAAATATCTATTATAAATATAGCTGCAAGCAGCAATTGTGGGGCCAAGCACTCCAGAGGCAAAATGAGAAGCTAAGCATGGCATGGAGCCTCAGACCAAATACGACAATGAGTAATAAAAGCAATTTTAGGATGATTGTAATTGAAATCATAAATACAACCACTAGTAATATGATTAAAATGCTTATCACTTTTGATTAAAGTGGCGCTGTAATCATTTCATCAAATCATTTTGGTGTGTTCTGTGTGAGGTGGCAATGGCACACACAAAGTTTGTTGTCATTATGTCAAAGCTTTGCATAGATATAGCTTTAGAGTCGTTTTGGCACCATGCCTAAAATTTGTAGTGGCACTGTACGAAAACGGTTTTGTCTATCGACACGAAATCCATAACTTTTTGTCAGCATAGTCTGAAGATCATCTGACTCGATTTTGGTGAAAAACGGACCAACGAGTGGCGAGGAGTTAAAAAAAGTAGGTTTTCAACAAATCAAAACAGCGGACAGGAAGTTCAGCTTACTCTGGCATATTTGGTATCTATGTTGTTGGCATTTTTCATTGCAATAGGCTAATGCAATCAAAAGTTATTAACATTTTTATGAATGTAATTATTAATGGTTAATTAATGGTTTATTACTCTTGACCAATAGGTGGCGCTGTTACCAAATTGATGTGGCATGGTCAGTGTGAGGTGACAATGGCACATACAAAGTTTGGTGCAAATATGTCAAAGCTTTGAAGAGATATAGCCTTAGAGTCATTTTGGCACCATGCCTAAAATTTGTAGCAGCGCTGTACGAAAACGGTTTCGTCTATCGACACGAAATTCATAAAAAAAAATTTCAGCACAGTCTGAAGATGATCTGACTTGATTTTGGTGAAAATCGGACCAAGGCTTGAGGAGGAGTTCGAAAAAGTAGGTTTACAGCATAAATCAAAATGGCCGACAGGCAGTTGGGATTTGCTAAGGGAAAATTGGTATGTCTGTTGTCGGCATAAGCCAAGGAATATTTTCATAGCAATAGGCTAATGCAATCAAAAGTTATTAGCATTTTTGGAAATTTGGACATTTGAGACTGTCCTCTATCAGTGTGCCAAATTTCACAACTTTCCCACAAGCGGTTCTATGGGCTGCCATAGACTTTCGGCGGAAGAAGAAAAACTCCGCTAACGGATACAATAGGTGCCACTGCACCTTTGGTGCTTGGCCCTTAATTATTCTATAACTGATGTGAGCATTCAATTGTAGAACCCATCAGAATATTATCATTATTATATGTTATAACATTATTATTTTGTGGGAGTTTCACTGTAGAAGCCCTCAGAAACATTCAAGAACCATTTGAGGGTTACAATAAATGATTTTCACCATGTGAGAGCTACAATGTCCAATTCTACAGAAACACTCTCAGGGCTCGACAATTAGGACTGCCCGATGGCCCCCCAGGCCAGCGTGAAAGACGTTTGGGACAGTAGACGGATTTGTCACTTGCCCGATTGGGCCACTGCAGCGTCGTCACGACTTATCATTTTTGCATGTGTTTTTAAGACTTGTTAATTTAAAAATTCAAGCAATTAAAAAGCATTTGGGTTCGAAAGACAACTCCTTTCAGTACTCGCGCGCTGTGTTCTGTGTGAACAGCGCGCACACAGACAGCCGCATCTCTGACACGCGCGAGCCGCCTGACCAGGCAAATACATACAAAAGTATGTCAAAATACCCGTCCTGGCAAGTAACTTTGCAGCTTTAACAATGATTAATCTATATAGAATTTTTACACTGGAGTACAGATGCACCGATCTACCGGACATTTTTTTGTTTTATTTCAGACTATCTAATGTTCCTTGCTTGCACACAAACTGCACTGCAATAATTTTCCCAATGGCCATTTGTGTGTAAATATTACGTTATTATTATACTTAGTCTGTAAACGGCCATTAACAGAGGCCAAAGATGCTGAAGACGGACACTAAAGGGCTGTTTACACCTGGTCACTTTATGCGTTTTGTCTGATCGGATAGCTATCCGAATCGTGAAAAGGCCAGGTGTAAATTCCCTCCGAAACGCATTCAAGACGGATATAAATAAAAACTATATAATAAATTCGATCACACCCCCCCCCCTCCCCTCAAACCACTTCAGGAGGTGGTCTGGGCCGCATTCCAGATGAAACTGGACAAGTGTAAATGCATCTGGTTGTTGAAACCACATATGTAAATTTTACTCCTCCCAAAATGTTAAAATAATAAACGTGTGAGAGCGTGTTATAGGCTATATGACATTATAGTCAGATATGACTGCGCTAATGCAACACGCATCGCAGCGGACGAGTAGCTATCTCTTCAGCAAGCCGAATTAAACAAACTGCCGCGAATGAAACAAAGACGCAGACGGTCAACACACAATCATCTTTATTAAAAGTAGTAAAACAAACGTATCTTTTCCAGTGCTGATGCCGCGCGCTCTCCTATTTTTTTTTTTACAGTCTTTGATCTTGAAATGAGATGATAATTAATAAAATGCAGCGCTTATCTTTTGATTTCGTTGACGTGAACTGTTAAATTTAAATACAGCGTGGGAATTGAAGATCGGATTTAAATCGGTTTTGCGACGACACATTTTTGTGGCCAAGTGTAAATGGAAACGTTTTAACAAATCCGATAGATATCCGATCAGCAAAAACGCATGAAATGACCATGTGTAAACAGGCCCAAAGAGGAGAAAATACTGTAGCAGGCAGAACATGATCACTGTTCACGATGCGCGAAATATAGGACGAAAATCCAAATATTGAATTTTATATGAGGGGAATGGAACTGACTGTTTTCAGAAATGGCGCTTTCTTTTCATTTTGTCTCCATAGAATGCATTTAAACTAGTGTTAATACGCGCAGTGCTGCTGTGTTTACAGCTGTAACCAAGGAAACGCTGTATCACTGTACCATAAGCGCCGCCTGCTGTCAGAGAGTGAATCTGCGTCTCATTCAGCCCACCTGCTGTTTCGGTTTCATACCGATGTTTTCTGTAGCATCATTTCACAAAGCTAAAGTCAGGTTATTTTGTTTTTGCTTCAGATTTTGAAATTATACAGTCTAATATAAAAATCAAACATTGCACTTTTTTTTTTTTTTTTCCAATTCATGATTAAAATGCAGTGGTTGCCTCTAATTTCAAATGGCTATGAAAAATCAAGGCGCAACACAGAGTGAAGAATATGCACATGTTATTTTATGTGAGATTTTTCAATTTCTGTACCTAAACATCTACAAACATAAAAACCTAAAGCATCATTTCATTTCTATTTTTGTGTTATAGGCCTATATTTAATTGTGCTATTACTTGTGTAATTTGTTCTTATTTACTGGCTTTCACTTGTCTTTAATAATGTTTAAACTTCATATTTATTTTTGGCTAGCGATTTTTGCTGTGGTATCGAAATTGAAAACGAGAATTGTAAAATTTAACTGGTATCTAAAATTTTGGTGTCATATAAACTTATTTATAAGAATAAAATATATTGTGGGTCAAAAACAATGATAACAGCAACTATTTAATTTTTTGTGGCAGGGCCAGTGAAAATGTTGGCAAGGCAAGCAAAAAGAAAAAATCCTTAGCGTTGATCCCTGACTCTAGAATTAGTTAATCTTTCTCTACAACTTTGAGAACTTTACTATAGATCTGTACTAAAAACGAGGGTAAGAACTTACAAAATGAGTTGGTTCAAGAACCAAATTCAGAGAATTTTCAGATGTGTAGATTGCTTTTTCTGAAACAGGGACTTAAACTGAATTTTCTTTTGGTACCTACATCACAGGAAACCAATTATGTGTGCAATATGTACATACCTATAAATATATATATTTATTAGAGTGGGAATCAAGGCTTCATACTTGCACCTGTTTTGGAGAACAGCAATTACACAACAATTTAGGATAAAGAGTTTTTTTTAAAGCTGTGATAACTAATGTGCACACCCACATAATCAGACACTGCTGCTTTTTACCTAAGGCATTTCCCATTATAAATGATGATACAGTTTGGTTCATCGATCTCAGATTGTTTTGGTGAGACTGTCAGAACTGTGCAACTCTGAATACCATCCACCCCACATTACTATAAGGTTTCTTTTTTTGTCTTGGCACAAAACTATTAATTTCTTATCCATTTCCTCTGACAGCTTTCATGTTCCTCATCTCATATGCTGGCGAGTCTGACTGCAGCTGAAAGGTTGAAGCGGGTTTTTTTAACACATACACATGCACATGGCCTCAATTTCAAAACAGAAAATCATTTTCAACTCCATCATCATCACGGCACAGGATGAGAAACCCACAGCAAAGAAATCTCATTAACCTCAACACAGACACAACATCCACACGTTTGCGGAGGAAAACACAAGGCCTGTCACGGAGAAATACTCAAGAGGCGAATTATACTTTCCTTGTCCCGATTTCCCTTCCTTTATGGTGGAGACAAGCTCTTTGACGTGCAGANGGGAGTTTCACTGTAGAAGCCCTCAGAAACATTCAAGAACCATTTGAGGGTTACAATAAATGATTTTCACCATGTGAGAGCTACAATGTCCAATTCTACAGAAACACTCTCAGGGCTCGACAATTAGGACTGCCCGATGGCCCCCCAGGGCCAGCGTGAAAGACGTTCTGGACATTAGACGGATTTGTCACTTGCCCGATCAGGCTACTGCAGCGTCGGCACGACATTTTATCATTTGCATCGGGGGGGGAGAGCGGTCATAAGAGTTAAAAATTCAAGCGATTTAAAAAGCATTTGGGTTCGAAAGACAACTCCTTTCAGTACTCGCGCGCTGTGTTCTGTGTGAACAGCGCGCACACAGACAGCCGCATCTCTGACACGCGCGAGCCGCCTGACCAGGCAAATACATACAAAAGTATGTCAAAATAACCGTCCTGGCAAGTAACTTTGTAGCTTTAACAATGATTAATCTACATTGAATTTATACACTTGAGTACAGATGCACCGATCTACCGGACATTTTTTGTTTTGTTTCAGACTATCTTCTGTTCCATGCTTGCACACAAACTGCAATTATTTTCCCAAAGGCCATTTGTGTGGAAATATTACCTTATTATTATACTTAGTCAGTAAACGGGCGTTAACAGAGGCCAGAGATGCTGAAGACGGACACTAAGGGGCTGTTTACACCTGGTCACTTCATGAGTTTTGTCTGATCGGATAGCTATCCGATCGTGAAGAAACTGCCAGGTGTAAATTCCCTTCGAAACGCATTCGAGAAGGATATAAATATATAAAAATATATAAATAAATTCGATCGCTCAAACCACTTCAGGAGGTTGTCTGGGCCGCATTCCAGATGAAACTGGACATGTGTAAATGCATCTGGTTGTTGAAACAACGTGTGTAAATTTTACTCCTCCCAAAATGTTAAAATTAATAAACGTGGGAGAGCGTGTTATAGGCTCTATGTACTGTATAGCAGATTACTGTCGCTAATGCAACACGCAGCGAGCGGACGTCCTAACTCTTCAGCAAGCCGACGTGCAAACTGCCGCGAATGAAACAAAGTAAGACGCAGACGGTCAACACATTATCATCTTTATTAAAAGTAGTAAAACAAACGTATCTTTCCAGTGCTGATGCCGCGCGCTCTCCTATTACAGTCTTTGATCTTGAAATGAGATGATAATTAATAAAATGCAGCGCTTAACTTTTGATTTCGTTGACGTGAACTCCATTAAATTTAAATATAGCACAGGAATTGAAGATCGGATTTAAATCCATTTTGCGACGACACATTTATTTGGTGGCCCAGTGTAATGGCAACTTTTTAAACAAAAAAATCCGATTTCCATTCCGATCAGTTCAAAAACATGATATACCATTTGAAAACGGACACAAAGAGGAGAAAATACTGTAGGAGGCAGAACAAGATCACTGTTCACGATGCGAGAAATATAGGACGAAAATCCAAATATTGTATTTTATGAATGTGTTCCTGAGGGGAACGGAACTGACTGTTTTCAGAAATGGCGCTTTCTTTTCATTTTGTCTCCATAGGATGCATTTAAATTAGTGTTAATAAGCACAGCGCTGCTGTGTTTACAGCGGTAACCAAGGAAACAATGTGTCGCTGCTGTTCCATAAGCGCCACCTGCTATCAGAGAGTGAATTTGCATTTTCATTCAGTCAGATTTAGAGCCCACCTGCGGTTTCGGGACAATGCATAAAAACGGGATTTTTTTTGTAGCATCATTTCACATCGCTAAGTCAGGTTATCTGTTGTTTGCTTCAGATTTTGACATTATCAGTCTATATAAAAATCAAACTTGCACTTTTTTTTTTTTTTTCCATTCATATTAAAATGCAGTGGTTGCCTCTACTTTTCATTCGGGCTATGAAAAAATCAAGTGCGCACACAGAGTGAGAATATGCCACCTTTTTTTATGTGAGAAAATTTTTCAATTTCTGGTACTAAACCTCTACACAAACATAAAAACCTAAAGCATCATTTCATTTCTAAATATAGTGCTATAGGCCTATATTTAATTGTGCCATTACTTGTAATATGTTCATTTGCTCTTATTTACTGGCTGTCACTTGTCTTTAATAATGTTAAAACTTTATATTTATGTTTATTTTTGGCAAGTGATTTTTGCTGTGGTATCGAAATTGAAATATGGAATTGTAAAATTTAATTGGTAACTAAAATATTGGTGTCATATAACCTTATTTATTAGAATACAATATAACAAATCAAAAGCAATGATAACAGCAACTATTTAATTTTTTTGTGGCAGGGCCAGTGAAAATGTTGGCAAGGCAAGTAAAAAGAAAAAATCCTTAGCGTTCGATCCCCTGACTCTAGAATTATTAAATTCCTTTCTCTACACCTGTGAGAACTTTACTATAGATTCTGGACTAAAAGGAGGGGAAACTTACAAAAGGAAGTTGGTTCAAGAACCAAATTCAGAGAATTTTCAGATGTGTAGATTGCTTTTTCTGAAACATTGACTTAAACGGATTTTTCTTTTTGGTTACATACATACACAGGAAACCAATTATGTGTGCAATATGTACATACCTATAAATATATATATTTATTAGAGTGGGAATCAAGGCTTCATACTTGCACCTGTTTTGGAGAACAGCAATTACACAACAATTTAGGATAAAGAGTTTTTTTTAAAGCTGTGATAACTAATGTGCACACCCACATAATCAGACACTGCTGCTTTTTACCTAAGGCATTTCCCATTATAAATGATGATACAGTTTGGTTCATCGATCTCAGATTGTTTTGGTGAGACTGTCAGAACTGTGCAACTCTGAATACCATCCACCCCACATTACTATAAGGTTTCTTTTTTTGTCTTGGCACAAAACTATTAATTTCTTATCCATTTCCTCTGACAGCTTTCATGTTCCTCATCTCATATGCTGGCGAGTCTGACTGCAGCTGAAAGGTTGAAGCGGGTTTTTTTAACACATACACATGCACATGGCCTCAATTTCAAAACAGAAAATCATTTTCAACTCCATCATCATCACGGCACAGGATGAGAAACCCACAGCAAAGAAATCTCATTAACCTCAACACAGACACAACATCCACACGTTTGCGGAGGAAAACACAAGGCCTGTCACGGAGAAATACTCAAGAGGCGAATTATACTTTCCTTGTCCCGATTTCCCTTCCTTTATGGTGGAGACAAGCTCTTTGACGTGCAGAGGCAGCCATGTTACGTTTTATATTCATTTTGTTTATTGGTATGGAACCACAGATCAATTATTAATTAACATCTATTAAAGTTGTGTTGAGTTAATATTTAAAGAAAAGCGCTTTCAGCTAAAGACAGAATTCCAAAATCTCTAATGACCTTAATCACTGGATGATGTCTATTTTTGTACAACCACCAAACTGTGAAATATTCAACAGATTCTATGAAATATACTTAGATATCTGTGAGTGAACCCACATGCTAAAAGAGATGAAACAATCACTACACCAAAGAATTATACAACATATTCTTTATGAGAACACTTTACATGTGATACGGGCTAATGAATTATTTATGACAAAAAAAACTCCCAGCGTTTGATTGTGTTATCCATAATAAAATTCTCATAACTGAGTTCACTTCTTACAGTAATGTTGCACATGGGCACATTATGTAAGTTTTGAGAAGTTTTACAACAGCAGTTCTGCTTCATTAATATGCTTTGGTGATTAATTAATGATTTAAATCACAATAAATAATGTTATTTACCTTAAAAAGTAGCTATTTATATCCCAAAATGATAATTTGCTGAACATTTCCTCACCCTCAGGCCATCCAAGATATAGATGAGTTTGTTTCTTCTTCAGAACAGATTTGGAGAAATGTAGTGTTACATCATTTGTTCACCAATGGATCCACTGCAGTGAATGGTGCCGTCATAAGGAGAGTCCAAACAGCTGATTAAAACAACACAATAAACTAAGAAAGTAATCCACACCACTGTCCTTCCATCAATTAATTTTTAGTGAGGTTGAAAAGTCACAGCATTTTTGAAAAAAAACAACCATCCTCATTGCGATGTGTCTTAACTTAAAAAACCGACACCCATCAGTGCCATAACAATAATTTACACGTCCTGCCGTGAAAAAGTTCTAACCCGTTTTCCTCTCCCATCAAATCACTTGTAAACGTGCTTGATCTGTGCATATTTCTCTTTCTGATTCAGACTTTTGCACTGGAGGACTCATTCTTTTGATAGAGGTCAAACTTTTTATTTTAGCCCATGCATGTTTATGTTAAAAATGTCTTAATGGTGGATTTGTTTCTTATAAACACGCAGCTTTTCTCTTCACAAGCTGTTAACTGATGGACTGGAGTTGTCTGGATTACTTGTCAATTATTGTGATGTTTTTATCAACTGTTTGGACTCTCGTTCTGACGCACCCATTCACTGAGGATCCATTGGTGAACAAGTGATGTGATTCTAAATTTCTCCAAATTTGTTCTGATGCAGAAACAAACTCATCTACATCTTAGATGGCCTGAGAGTGAGTAAACTTTAACGGAAAAATGTATTTAATGTTTAATCTTAATCTGAAAACGCTCTTAATGTAAACATGGCTACTGTTATCTCTATAAGCAAACTCACAAGCTCACCTCCAAAGCCTTTTTTAGTGTTTCTTGCTGGTCGTAGCTGGAGTTATTGGTCTCCAGAGCATCTTCGTAGAGGTCGACCAGGAAGGCAGTGAGATATGGAGAACAACATGTGTCCTGAAGCTCTGTCATCTGTTCCAGCAGTCCAGGATACGAGGAGAGCCCACCATCCTGTAGGATCCTGAGCCACAGAACAGATGCTTTGAGACAAATCACAATATATGCGCGATGTTTAAATTCATGCAAATACTACACATATTTATATTTATTTCCAAGTAGCAACAATTATAGTGATGCTTGCCTTGGCAAACCCTGTTAATGATCCATGATCATAAACATTCATTATGGCCCTTCGGTTAAAACTGTGTTTTTGTGCAATACATCTACGTCTGTTAATGGTGAGAATCTGCCATCTGCTGGTTGATTTGGATGACTGGATGACTTCATAGGCTGTTTATATCTGTTTGCAACACTCACCCTTTTAAATAGTTCCAAGCGCTCTCGTTGTGAGGAGCTTTCTTTATTTGTTTCAGGGTGTACCTAAAGAGAGAAAGACAGAGAAAAAGGGAAAGAGAGGCACTGAATGTTTTAATTGGCCATATTTGCTTATCAAGTAACAAATAATAGTCTTAATGTGCAAATTCTACAGAAACGGTTTCTTTAAAAGCAGGTGGAACCAGATAAACATTCACATGTTCCATGTAATGTCACACAACAAGCAATTACACTAGCGTGCTCTTCAGATAAGCAGCTTTAGGCGATACAGATGCACAGCGCTTTGACTCTAATATGTTCATCATTTTATAGGTAATACATTTTTGTTAATGTTATAGAACTATGCACTATTATAGAACTAGACATTTCCATAAATTAGTTGCTACTTATCTCAAAACATTTTTTGAGACTTTATTTTTTTTTACTTTTCTCTCGCAATTCTGAGCAAAATCTGAACTGTGTGATTAAAAAGTCGCAAAAACTTTTTGTTATTGGAATTTTTTGGATGCAGTTATTGAATAATCACTCTCAAACGCATAAAGCATAACTTCAAAAGCCTGAGAAATGACATGCAAGTACAAACAAAGAATTAATTCAAGGCCATTTTCATAACTTGATGTGATCATTTGAATTTTTGCAAAGGTATTTCAGCTTTGCAAAAATACAAAGGATCACATGGAGTTATACAATTTATCTTTGAGCAAAAAAGCTATGATTTGGTAACGAATGAGACTCACTGCACTTCTCTGTCGAGGATGGCAGGGTCGGAGTATCCGCTGGTGTGACTAATGACAAAGTGTCTCTGATTCCAAGCGGAGTTATTCCTCACATCCTCCTCTAACAATTCCTCCACATACTCCAGCTCTCCATTCCACAGCTTATACTCCTGTGACACACAGAGACGAACCATGAACACACATGCAGTTCAGCAAACTGTTACACACCACACTGGACCTGGATCTGTACCTGGATGACCCACTGTCTGTGCTGCCATGCGTGGTAGTTCTTGGCATCTTGACTAAGAATTTCTGCTACAAACTGCAGCTCTTCAGCCGGGTCGTTCAGCCACTCCACCACCATCCGCCTGTGATTCCTGTATATTTGCACAAATAGTTTAATAATAATAATAAGCAACAGGGCTTGATTTACTAATGTACTCTAAAAATGGCTTTGAAACGGTTGTTTCAGTATCAATGAGATACATTTTTTTGTCTAAGTTTTATTCATTTTCATTCCTTGTGTGTTTGGCAAATAAAGCTCTTTCTGATTTAATTTTAGTTAACTATAACAAACCTGCTTTGAAACAACGTTCACTCAGAAATTGCTAGTAAAAAGAAACTACAAGTAACACACTGAATTAATTGTGACATTTTAAAGCAGAAAGACTGAAATATATTTACTTAACAAAACAATCCAATAATCTTGTTTTATTTACAACTTTGAAAAAATCTTTTTTATAGTGTGCTAGTAAAATACAAGAGATTTTGGACATACAACAAATCTAATGAAAAAAAAATCTAAACATCAAACACTGGTAATGATTTTATTGATTGGTTTACTTTTACTCAAACTTCAAAATTTTGATGTGGACTTACCAGACTTGGTAGTTCTTAGGCTGATCCTCTATGATGGCTGTGATATACTTCATCTCTTCTCTCAGGTCTTTATCTAAGCCTGCAGTAAAACTCTCCTTAGTGCCCTAGAGACCTCAACACCCCACTTAAAAGCACAATATGTAATTTTCGCTGCTAGAGGGCACGTATTCAAAATAAACAAATAGACAAAGGCATAGTTTGATGATGCTGTGACTGAGTGTGGAATCATGGGAGTTGTGGTCTTCATCCCCACAGCCGATTCAATCCGACGGGACTTGGGCAGAAATCATGCTCATGGATGAGTGGATTTATTAACGTAGTAGAATGAAGCAGGGTGAGGATGAAAGCCGTCAAAGCGAAACAGGCCGCTGAACGAGCGTGACACATGGCTCAAAAGCAGCGGAGATTTTATTATGCCACAGTCGAGCGCTTCCGCTGCTTCCGGTCGTGCGTATTTGGGGTAAAGCAGCGCTGTTTTATCATGCTAGATCAATTGAAAGTTCTGTTATAATGCTACTCTGTGGGGGTCGTCACGGTCATATTAATACACACACCAATTAAAGCGTCGGTGGTTCAGTGGGGAAAAAAGTATTTATTCAGCCACCAATTGTGCAAGTTCTCCCACTTAAAGATGAGAGAGGCCTGTAATTTTCTTTATAGGTATACCTCAACTATGAGAGACAAAATGAGAAAAAAAAATAAAGAAAATCACATTGTAGGATTTTTCAAGAATTTATTTGCAAATTATGGTGGACAATAAGTATTTGGTTTAATAACAAATTTCATCTCAATACTTTGTTATATACCCTTTGTTGGCAATGACGAGGTCAAACGTTTTCTGTAAGTCCTCACAAGGTTTTCTCACACTGTTGCTGGTATTTTGGCCCATTCTTCCATGCAGATCTCCTCTAGAGCAGTTATGTTTTGGGGCTGTCGCTGGGCAACTTGGATTTTCAACTCCCTCCAAAGATTTCTATGGGGTTGAGATCTGGAGACTTGCTAGGCCACTCCAGGACCTTGAAATTCTTCTTACGAAGCCACTCCTTCATTGACCGGGCGGTGTGTTTGGGATCATTGTAATGCTGAAAGACCCAGCCACGTTTCATCTTCAATGCCCTTGCGGATGGAAGGAGGTTTTCACTCAAAATCTCATGATGTATGGCCCCATTCATTCTTTCGTTTACGTGGATCAGTCGTCCTGGTCCCTTTGCACAAAAACAGCCCCAAAGCATGATGTTTCCACCCCCATGCTTCACAGTTGGTATGGTGTTCTTTGGATGCAACTCGGCATTCTTTCTCCTCCAAACACGCCAAGTTGAGTTTTTACCAAAAAGTTCTATTTTGGTTTCATCTGACCATATGAAATTCTCCCAATCCTCTTCTGGATCATCCAATTGCTCTCTAGCAAACTTCAGATGGGCTTGGACATGTACTGGCTTAAGCAGGGGAACACGTCTGGCACTGCAGGATTTTGAGTCCCTGGCGGCGCAGTGTGTGTTACTGATGGTAGCCTTTGTTACTTTGTTCCCAGCTCTCTGCAGGTCATTCACTAGGTTCCCCCCGTGTGGTTCTGGGATTTTTGCTCACAGTTCTTGTGATCAATTTTGACCCCACGGGGTGAGATCTTGCGTGGAGCCCCAGATCGAGGGAGATATCAGTGGTCTTGTATGTCTTCCATTTTCTAATAATTTGCTCCCACAGTTGATTTCTTCACACCAAGCTGCTTACCTATTGTAGATTCAGTCTTCCCAGCCTGGTGCATGTCTACAATTTTGTTTCTGGTGTTCTTTGACAGTTCTTTGGTCTTGGCCATGGTGGAGTTTTGGAGTGTGACTGTTTGAGGTTGTGGACAGTTGTCTTTTATACTGACAACGAGTTCAAACAAATGCCATTAATACAGGTAACCAGTGGAAGACAGAGGAGCCTCTTAAAGAAGAAGTTACAGTCTGTGAGAGCCAGAAATCTTGCTTGTTTGTAGGTGACCAAATACTTATTTTACCGAGGAATTTACCCATTAATTCTTTAAAAATCCTACAATGTAATTTTCAGGATTTTTTTCTCTATTTGTCTCTCATAGTTGAGGTATACCTATGATGAAATTTACAGGCCTCTCTCATCTTTTTAAGTGGAGAACTTGCACAATTGTGGCTGACTAAATACTTTTTTTTTTTTCCCCACTGTAAGTATTGGCAGCGACACACGGATACTATGGACACGTCCGTGTCACAGTTCAAATTGCTTATTCTCTGGTTTACAACATTGTTTCGAAACATTTTGGATAAATGCAAGTACACAATTAAAATATTATATGGGGTGGTAGGGGGGGGGGGGGGGGGCTCAAGTAACCCAATTTTAAGATATAACCACTGTTCTAGTGGTTTTTGTGATATTTTAATTAAAAAAATGTTACATAGCCGTGCCTTTAATTTGTCAAGTGACTGCACTGACTTTGTAGCTTTTGGGGGGGGGCAGGGGACCAAAGCAACCAGAAGGCTTGTTTAATGGTTAAATCTGTAGCCACTGCGACCGTAGTGCATGTGATAGTACATTACCGTTCAAATGTTTGTTTGAAAAGAAATGTGTTTAATTCAGCAAGGATGCTTAAAGCGATCAAGTTCAAATAACTTTATTTAAAATAATCTACTTTTATACAAAGTAATAATTAAAAAAAAAAATAACTTTTAAAATGAATTTCAAATAAATGATGTTCTATTTTTCCAAGAATTCTAGAAAAAGGAATCACATTGATAAAAAATAAATAAAAATAAGCCAAAATCACATATTCTAATGATTTCTGACGACTGGAGTAATGATGCTGACAATTAAGCTTTGCATCATTATTCTAAATTGTATTAAAATAGAACACAGATATTTTGAATAGCAATGATATTTCACAACAACACTGTTTTACTGTAGTTTTGATCAAACAAATACAGCCTTGGTGAACAGAAGAGACTTAAAAAAAAAATCTTACGAAACCCAAACTTTTGAATCGTAGTGCTGCATTAGGTTTGCCATTAAAAATGCTCTGGGACCTAAGATATTCACATTTAGATGTTCGTTTAAATATCCGCTATCTATCTCACCATACTGTGTAATTTGCAGCATTGAGGTCGATGGCTTCAGCGGTCAATGCAAACGCTCTCTCGCTCTTCTCGTCGTTCTTCAGGAGTGCTCTGAACATGTCAAACACGTCTGTGACTGCGGATGAAAAGACAAACATGTTCAACAAATGAACAACTGATAATATACAGTAAGCAAAACAAACCCTGACAGCACGATTGGGACTTGTATTGCACTGAAATGGTTTATTTTGTGATAATTATGGCAGACAGTACATTATCCCATTAATTGCATGATTACTTAAAATAAATGAGCATAAAACAGAGCAATGGATATGAGTTGAGATTATTCCATCATGTCATGTGAGGAGAAATAGTGATATGAGAGAAATCAATGGTCTGATTGATTGATTGAACAAAAGACACTGACATTTCTCTGAATAAGCTATTTTGACGACAGGGTTTGGTCCATCATCTTGAGGAACGGGTTCTAAATCGGCCCACTCTTTTCTGTCCCTAAAATAGAAAAACAAGCACATTAAATGACAGTGACAGTTTAGTTAAATGGCTCAGTCATTTCACCAAGACTTCATAAAATGAACCTCTTTTAAACGAATAAAGCCACATTTCTAGAGCTCAAACAAGTGATTTAGTTCATATGCATCTCTAGAATGTGATATCACTCGAGATGCCATATATCACAGCGTGTCAGCATTAAACCGCCCAGTCAACAGAATGAATCAATAAAGAAAAAGGTTCATATGAATCTCTTAATTCTCAGTTCATTTGAATCAACCAGAAAATGGGTGACAGCATCTATAACAGCTTTGAATATATTTCTTTAGGCTTAATTTTCTGGAATCATTTTATGTGACTCAAGCACTCTGAACGAATGAGTCAATGAATCAATGAAGAACAATTACCCTCAGTAAAGACCATCGACTCCACCGTGCGACTCCACCGGGCAGGGACACCGGCAAAGGATAAGTATTGCTTTTTATCTCTCCTCTTTCCACTTCTGTTTCAGTTTTTTATAATCTATTTCTTACTACGTGTCAGTAAGTTGTTGTTATTTTAGCATGCGTGTTTGCCTCAGTGTTCTTTTTTTAGGATTACTGATGAACTAATGTACTTTGATTTGTATTAGTTATCTATTTTAGTTTTAGTTACAGTTGTAGTAATGTTGTCATTTTATTCGTTTTTTATTATGTCTATATAGGCTTTTTATTAAGTTTTACTTTTATTTATTTTGAGTTATTTCAGTACTTCAACATACAAAATGAAAATGAAATCATATATATAATTTTAATGTATTTATATATAGTCCATGTAATGTATATGTGTGTGGCATACACATATGTAGTTGTTTTTTGGTGTTTGGCTTAGTGTTATGTTAGAATCATTATTATACTTATACCTTTTGTTCTTTTAATATTTTTTATTGTTTTTAGCTTTATTTTTTGTTTTCATTTAAATGTTTTAGTTTTGAAGTGTTGTTGTATGCATTTGTCATTTTTATTTCATTTATTTTATTTTCTTAAAAGCCTTGGTGTAGTTTTGCATATACTTTTTCTTATTGTGTTGTTTAAATTGTTTTTAGCTTTCTTTTTGTTTTCCATTTAAATGTATTATAAGTTTTGAATTTGGTATCATAATTGTCATTTAAATATTTAAATTCTTTTATTTCTTTCTTAAAGCTTTTAGCTTTAGTTTTATTACTTTCTTACTTGTGTATGTTTGAATTGTTTTTAGCTTTATTTTTTTTGTTTTCATTTAAATGTTTTAGTTTTGAAATGTTGTATGCATTTGTCATTTTTATTTAATTTCTTTATTTTCTTAAAAGCTTTTAGTTTTAATTACTTTTTCTTATTTGTCTATGTTTGAATTGTTTTTAGCTTTATATTTTTTGTTTTCATTTAAATGTTTTAGTTTTGAAATTTTGTTGTATGCATTTGTCATTTTTATTTAATTATTTTATTTTTCTTAAATGTGTGTGTGTATAATATAATATAGTATGTAGAGAGTTGTTTAGCTTTACTTACTTTTTCTATTGGAAGTCGCTTTGGATAAAAGCATCTGCTAAATGACTAAAAGTAAAAGTAAAGTAAAAGTAAATTTAGGATGAAAAATACTCCTATAGTTCTGCTCTGGATTAGATTGTTTACATCCAGTTCAAATGAATCATTCTGACGTACTGATTCAGCTCCCGTGATTCACTCAGAGAGCTAACATCAAAACACATCTGTAGCGATTATAGACTAGAGTACTAACAAATGATTACATTATTAACTAAAACGTTTTCACGATTTAAGGCATTTTTAATTCAGATCTTCTATACGCTCCTGAGTCATTTCATGTGAATCACTCATAAACAAAACGAATACAACTGCTTGCACACTAAAGTGCACTGCTTGTATGTACGAGCCAGATGACATCTGAAACGTTATTAAAAGCTGATGTCCCACATAATGCTGCGGAGAATAACTAAACATCTCTTCCTGAAGTGTTTAGCCGCACAACACACTCACTCACAGTTATCATGCTAAGCTAGCTGCTAAAGTCACCTGTAGAAGATATAACCTCCTTTCACAGGCTCCTCATATTCCATCTCCGCTTCCTCTACAGTGTTCTCCTCTTCTACTCCGTCTTCCTCCAAATTCTCCCCCACGGAGTTGGAAATTTCTTCAGCAGAAGACATTGTTTAAACTGCACCTGGCTAACTCTGCAGATGGCTAAGGGAGCTGGCAGATGCGCCTGATCTAGAGCGCTTTCAAAATAAAAGCCTGTCAAAGTCCTGCAGTACAGAAACAGGACAGGACTAGGCAGAAATAATGGTGAAAACATGTGTATGTGTATGTATGTCCAGCTTCGTTTTTTATAAATTTTATATTAAAATAGTTCGCCTGTGGTTTTTCTTTTTTTTTTGTATTAGTTTCCTTTAGCACCTACAACACAACACACACACTATTAATATATAGATATACACGAAACAAAATTATAAACGCAACACTTTTGTTTTTGCCCCCCATTTTTCATGAGCTGAACTCAAAGATCTAAGACTTTTTTTTGTACACAAAAGGCCTATTTCTCTCAATATTGTTCACAAATCTGTCTAAATCTGTGTTAGTGAGCACTTCTCCTTTGCTGAGATAATCCATCCACCTCACATGTGTGGCATTTCAAGATGCTGATTAGACAGCATGATTTATTGCACAGGTGTGCCTTAGACTGTCCACAATAAAAGGCCACTCTAAAATGTGCAGTTTTATCACAGAATGCCACAGATGTCGCAAGTTTTGAGGTAGCGTGCAATTGGCATGCTGACTGCATGAATGTCCACCAGAGCTGTGGCCCGTGAATTGAATGTTCATTTCTCTACCATAAGCCGTCTCCCAAGGCGTTTCAGAGAATTTGGCAGTACATCAACCGTAATCCATGTATACACACATATATCATATAATACAGTGGGTACGTAAAGTATTCAGACCCCCTTAAATTTTTTCACTCTTTTTATATTGCAGCCATTTGCTAAAATTTAATTCATTTAGTTATTTTTTTTTCCTCATTAATGTACACACAGCACTCCATTTTGACAGAAAAACACAGAATTTTTGACCTTTTTGCAGATTTATTAAAAAAGAAAAACTGAAATATCACATGGTCCTAATTATTCAACCCTTTGCTGTGACACTCATATATTTAACTTAGGTGCTGTCCATTTCTTCTGATCATCCTGAGATGGTTCTACACCTTCATTTGAATCCAACTGTGTTTGATTATACTGATTGGACTGATTAGGAAAGCCACACACCTGTCTATATAGGACCTTACAGCTCACAGTGCATGTCATAGCAAATGAGAATCATGAGGTCAAAGGAACTGCCTGAAGAGCTCAGAGACATAATTGTGGCAAGGCACAGATCTGGCTAAGGTTAAAAAAAAATTTCTGCTGCACTTACGGTTCCTAAGAGCACAGTGGCCTCCATAATCCTTAAATGGAAGACTTTGGGACAACCAGAACCCTTCCTAGAGCTGGCCGTCCAGCCAAACTGAGCTATCGTGGGAGAAGAGCCTTGGTGAGAGAGGTAAAGAAGAACCCAACGATCACTGTGGCTGAGCTCCAGAAATTCAGTCGGGAGATGGGAAAAAGTTGTAGAAAGTCAACAAAATAACCATCACTGCAGCCCTCCAACAGTCGGGGCTTTATGGCAGAGTGGCCGACGGAAGCCTCTCCTCAGTGCAAGACACCTGAAAGCCCGCATGGAGTTTGCTAAAAAAAAACCTGAAGGACTCCAAGATGGTGAGATAAGATTCTCTGTTCTGATGAGACCAAGATATAACTTTTTTGCCTTAATTCTAAGCGGTATGTGTGGAGAAAACCAGGCACTGCTCATCACCTGTCCAATACAACCCCAACAGTGAAGTATGTTGGTGGCAGCATCATGCTGTGGGGGTGGTTTGCAGCTGCAGGGACAGGACGACTGGTTGCAAACGAGGGAAAGATGAATGCGGCCAAGTATATCCTGGACGAAAACCTTCTCCATAGTGCTCAGGACCTCACACTGGGCCGAAGGTTTACCTTCCAACAAGACAATGACCCTACGCACACAGCTAAAATAACGAAGGAGTGCTTCACAACAACTCTGTGACTGTTCTTTGTTCTTGAATGGCCCAGCCAGAGCCTTGACTTAAATCCAATTGAGCATCTCTGGAGAGACCTGAAAATGGCTGTTCACCAACGTTTACCATCCAACCTGACAGAACTGGAGAGGATCTGCACGGAGGAATGGCAGAGGATCCCCAAATCCAGGTGTGAAAAACTTGTTTCATCTTTCCCAAAAAGACTCGTGGCTGTATTAGATCAAAAGGTTGCTTCTACTAAATACTGAGAAAGTGTCTGAATACTTAGGACCATTTGATATTTCAGTTTTTCTTTTTTAATAAATCAAAAATGTCAACAATTCTGTGTTTTTCTGTCAATATGGGGTGCTGTGTACATATTAATGAGAAAAAAAAATAACTGAAATGATTTTAGCAAAAGGCTGCAATATAACAGAGTGAAAAATGTACGGGGGTCTGAATACTTTCCGTACCCACTGTATATACATACACACACACATAATAAATTATACATTATAGACAGATCATAATTTATTATACGTATACAGAAATATATATCTATTGGCAATTCTAAAATTCTAACATGTTTCAGTGTAATATTATTTTATATTTTAATTAAATATAGGGAAATGAATAAATAAAAAAAAGAAAAGAAAAAACCAGTGGTAATGAATGGTATATAGAAAAAATATTTAAACTTAGTAATTATTCATCAGACTCAGATTAACAAATGCTCGGCACTAGTCCATTTTATATCGACATTATTTTTATTTATAAGTATGACAAATTTAAATGTTTATTCTAAAGATTCTAATTTAAATAAAGGCACTCTAGAGAAATGTTAAACTTTAAAGTTGTTATTTTATTAATGCAATGCAAACATGTTTTATATATAGGTGGCGTAAAGTTGTTCTTTAAAGCAGCACTGAAACTATTCTGGATGTTTACATTTTTTTTATTCATAATAATTGATACATGGCTTTCGGTTAGTAAAAACTATCAAAAACAGTTAAACATACAAAATAGACGTTCATACAAAGACTTGAGATGTTTTGCTAATCACAGAGCACCAGTTAAGGCCTTTTAACAGCAAGTGCCATTGTTTGAGAATGTTCTACTGAATTACTGCTTGCCATTGCCATTGATGGGAAGTTTCTTGAAGTTTTCACACTCCAGGAGGGCTTTGATTTTGGGCCGGGCAGCAATCTTATCCACATAGCTCTTGAGAGTTGGGAAGGAGTCCAGAGAGGCAGAGCAAAGGACTTTATTATTCAGCAGAAGGTCGAACAGGTTGTAGTCCGCAAATGAGATCTGTGAGGAGATTTGAAAAGTGGGTGACAATCAGAATTAAGCATGTACTATATTACATCTGTTACCCTTCTGGTGTGTGTGCTGGATTTCTCACCTGATCACCAACTAGGAATCCAGATTTGCTTTTGGACAGAATAGATTCAAATGGTTTGAGGTGGTTGGGCAGATCTTTGCAGTACGCTTCCTTACCAGTCTCCTACAGATAGGGACACAATACAAATAGAAAATAATGAACTAATGTCTTGGGTAATATCACATGATATTTACCATGCATTTTCCCTAAAATGGCTCTAAAGGGGCGACCATTTTGTCCAGTGTCTGAATATTTGTTATATATAAAACATGAAATGTTTGATAAATAATATTTTATAATTGCATTCCATAATTAACAGTGATAAAGTGTTTTAATATTATTTTTAATTTTTTTTTAAATTCATTTAAAAACTAAGTAAAACAAATAAAAATTAAATTGGGGGAAAAAAAAAAATAAACCGGAATGCATTTATATATCAAAGATACAACTTAATTATTAATTACTTATAGAACTCAAAAACTAAGATTTACAGTCACATCATTACTTACTATTCCTGTGGGAGACATTTTGAGTATTTTAGAGTGCGAAGATCTTCAACTGAATCGTTCTACATGTCGAATAAATAAAGCCTCACAGGTCGTTTCGGTTTCCATCAGCCACCTGAAATGTGTAAAAGAACAGAATTATGGCAGTTTCTTGTATATACTCTATAATTGCATACCATTTTTTAAAAATGGAAGTATGCATTTGCACAATAAGGTTTGAAACGTAGTCAATGCTGAATGTCGTGCCACGTGCCTCCAGCATTACAGTGCATGTTTAATCTCAGTGAATGACATCCTATTAATCGCTCCTAAAAAATCTTTTAATAAGGTAATTATAAAATGCACTATTTTTATATAAAAAAAAATAGAAGAGGTATATTAATTTTGGTGGAATTAATTAATAGTGAAACATTTCTTTCAAATTATTAAATAAGGGGGAAAAACAGTTTTTCATGGGGTTAAACCAAGCACAGTGTAATAAAACATGTTTTCGGGATAAAGTATTTTAACAAAAAGAATATGTAGGTGGATCTTATATCTTACATACTGGTAGAAAATGTATAGCCTGAATGCACTGTAAGTCGGTTTGGATAAAAGCGTCTGCTAAATGCATACATTATTATTAATTATTATTATCTTCTAATATTTAAAATTTGTTGGTCATCCTGGAACGGGAATGAACAATCTGGTCCCATCGACTTGAAACATGATAAAAACTTCTAACAACATTGGGCCTTTATTAGGTTTTCATGGAGCAGGTGGTCATTACAAAACAAACTTTAAGTATGCTTGATTTTATTCTAATGCATTAAAATGGTGATTGTTACCATGTTTGCGACCCACATGCCTTAAAATGGCATTGGACTGATACAGGACCAGGTCACCATCTTCAAATATAGGCAACTGTCCAAAGAGCTAAAACAAATTAAAAAAAAAAAACATGTAAGGGAAGGGATACAGCTTAATTAAACCATGCATAGATTGTTTATGTTTTTTAAATAAATCTAAATAATAAAAACTGGGGGAAAATAATGGTAATTCTGTAACTCACACAGCTGCCTTTCTTATCACCCTTCATCCACTCTTCTCTGGACACCAGGTTCTCCTTCAACTTCTGCTCATTGTCCGCCAGAATCATCTTCAAGGCACCACATCTGCCTGTGAGATGCACATGACACAGAGTCAACAGCATTCTACAATTCTCTTATATGTGCTTTCACATGCATTAAAGACACAAGTCTGCAAACACTCAGGTTACGGCCAACAAAGGATTTTTTTTTCAGTGTGTGTGGGCTGAGGTTCACTGCCATTCCTCCCAATCTAGGGCAAATGCCTTCAGACAATTGTCACATTTTGACTGAACAACCAAGAGCTGGCTTGCTTGAGAGAACATGCAGGCTGCCAAAGATTAGCAGTGGAGCGAATAATGTTTAACTTTTTATTCTCTGAATAGAGAGGTTATTGTGCATGGCTTTACTAAAATAACAGAGATAATAGAAAATAACTAGGAATGTTCTCAGAAGTTTGGTTAACATTCTGGAAAGTTCTCTCAAAGTTATGAACAAACGTTCTTCCAGTAACGTTACTAGAACATTTGTTCAAAGTTATCTGGTCTTTAATCCCACCTCAAAACTTAGCATAACCATTATTATACATGATTCATGTGACTAAACATTTAGTTGGGACGTTCATCTAGAAGGTTTTTTGCTAATACTAATGTTTTTACTTGTTTCTGAATGTTCAAAAAACATTCAAATGTACATATAATATTTGGTAAATTATAAAATGGCAACTTTCCTTAACTTTTGTTAGTTGTTAGTAAATATAGCTATATTATAATTAAAGCAAAAAAAAAATTCCCGTAGGGAATGTTCTCTGAACATTGAAAACATCCAGTTTTTTAAGGTTTTAAAAGCTTTTTTTTGTGGTTATACAAATGTTAAGGGAACATTATAATTTTTTTTTGCTTTAATTATAATATAGCTATATTTACTAACAACTAACAAAAGTTAAGGAAAGTTGCCATTTTATAATTTACCAAATATTATATGTACATTTTAATTTCTAGAGCAAATTTCTGGCGTTGTTACAAATGCCGCACCGCTACTGTTGCTTGTGCAGGACTCCCCTGCACGCCGCTGACGGTCACGGCAAGTGTGCTTCATGCTTGGGCGCTGCCCACGCTGAAGCTGCACTCACTGAGACGGAATGTCTTCATTTCCCGAGGATAATTAGGCCGTGCTCTCCTCTATCTGCGACGCTGAAGGGTGGGCGGGGGGGGGGTGCTGGATATCTTTCTTCTTACAGAAAAGCGACTCCCGACATCTTACACGCGGGGACGAAGGGCCTCCCTTGAGGAGGGGAAAAGCAGATGAGCCGCTTCCTCCTCCCAGGAACCTGTGAGGAAAAGCAAGGGAGCAGAGGACTCATCGCTCGGTGACTCAGTGACTCATGCCGGGCTTGAGCCCCCCGCATGCCTCACTTCTCGGGGTCCACATAGAAAGTCTTCCCCCATACCTCTCTCACACCCGGAAACCAGCATCCCTCTTTTGGTTTGCGAGCGATGCAAAGTGGTTTCGTTGAGGTGGAGTGAGTGTGACGCCGGGTGGACGAACTACCGTAGGTTATAATACCGGTCTCTTCGTTGGGACAGTGCGACACGTTAAACTAGGTCTGTTCTCCAGGGGGGGGGGGGGAAAGACAGGAAGGGGGTGCCGGAGATAATGTAAACCCACGTGGGGTAAGTTCAGCCAATTCTCGAAAAGATAAAGGCAGGGGGGCGGGGTGGTTAGAAAACTAAAAGCCGGGAACAAGAAGAAGGTAAAAGAAATTAGCGTGGGTGGAGAAGAAGGAGGGGGAGGGGGACGGGAGAGAATTTGCCAACCTAAGCGGAGGGGAGGTGGGGGAAACAAAAGGGAAAGGGGAGCGGACGAGGGGAGGAAGAAGAAGAAGAGGGTGGGAAAATAAGAGGAAATAAAAAAAAGAGGAGAGGGAAAGAGAAAAAAAAAAAAAGGGAGAGAAAAAAAGAAAAAAAAAAGAGACGGGGGGGGGCTAAGAGAAAAAAAAAGAAGACGCAAGATGGGAAAAAAGAAAAATATTGAGTCTAAAAAAGAAAAAAAAAAAGCCAGAAAAAACAGTGGGGGTTCGCGGGATCAGTAGTACGTGCAACCGAACGGACCGCGTGTCCAACACAAGGTTAGGGAGCTCTGTTGCGATGGCAAAAAAAAACCCGGCTTTCAGCCCTTTATTGACAAAGGAGTCGGCTTCACATCACTGCCCTGGCAATGTTTGCATACATGTTTGGTCCTTCACACCTTCCGTGGGTCCAGACCTCAGGGATTTGCCGGATTTCATATATAAATCGCCAGGGGGGCCTCTCCTCGAAGCGTCTCTTCATTCTGGTAGAGTGCCTCCTGGAATGGGCTCAGCTACACTTGCGTTCGCTAAGAGCAGCACATGTGCCGGGCAGGTTGAACCAGGGAGTGGACATGCTATCCCGGAGCAACGTCCCCTCAGAAGAGTGGATGCTCCAACCACAAATGGTTCAAAGAGTCTAGGAGATCTTCGGCAAGGCAGAGGTCGACCTCTTTGCCTCAGAAGACAACTCTCACTGCTCAATTTACTTTTCGAAGGACAAGGATGCGTTGGCCCACGACTGTCCCAACCTCCTCCTTTACACTTTTCCCCTGATCGTTCTGATTCCACAGGTGATCAGGCGAGTCAGGGAACAGAGACACAAGTTTCTGTTGGTGGCCCCGCTCTGGAGGACCAAATACTGGTTCGCAGAGCTGTCTCAGCTGCTTATAGCAGCCCCGTGGCCCATTCCCCTGAGACGAGACCTCCTCTCTCAGGTGAACAGAACGATATGGCACCCCCAGCCCAAACTGTGGGCCCTGCACCTTTGGCCTCTCGATGGGAGCCTGCGGTTCTCCCCGAGAGCGTGCTAAACACGATAACTCAGGCTAGAGCACCCACTACAAGGTGGCTTTATGCCCTTAAATGGTCTGTCTTCCCTGCCTGGAGTATGACCCGCGGCGCAGACCCAATTTCCTGCAACATATCTCTGATATTATCATTCCTGCAAGAGCTGTTGGATAAGGGTCATTCCCCCTCCACACTAAAGGTCTATGTAGCAGCCATAGCAGCCTAACACGCTTCTATAGCTGGCCAGTCAGTGGGGGACACCACACACAACAACCTAGTGGTTCGATTGTAGTTTGGACACAAGGGTCTAGGAGGCTCACCCGCGCTCGCCCTAATTCACCCATCCCTCCATGGGACCTGCGCTACGTTTTGAGGTGGGCTCTAAGAGCCCGCCCTTTGACCACTACGTCTGAAAAATTGACCTCGGTCTCCATGATGCTAAAAACCGCTCTGCTATTTGGGCGTTAAAGCAGTCAGTACATGCGTATGGGAGATCTGCAGGCGCTATCTGTGAGCCCCACCTGCCTTGAATTCGGGCCCAACCGATTTCAAGGTCGTCCTGAAGCCGAGGCATGGTAATGTACCTAAAGTGCTTTCGACTCTGTTCAGAGCACAGGTGATAGCTCTTTCGGTGCTTCCTCCTTCGGGGCAGGACCAAGAGCTAAATCTACTCTTCCCTGTCAGGGCATTGAGGATATACATTAAGCGTTCCGCCCTGTTCAGACGGTCGGATCAGCTTTTTGTATGCTTCGGTGACTGCACCAGAGGGTCTCCGGTCACGAAGCAGAGACTTTCCAAATGGATAATCAACACTATCGCGCTAGCATACTCTTCTTTGGGCCTTCAATGCCCCATGGGAGTAAGAGCCCACTCTACGAGAGGCGTTGCCTCTTCCTGGGCTTGGTCTAGCGGAGTTTCCATTGCAGAGATTTGTGCGGCGGCTGGCTGGGCCTCGCAGTCCACATTTACCAGGTTTTATAATCTGGACGTCCCGCTTTACAAACTCGGGTCCTTTCTGGACTTACTCTAGCAAAACCAGTGCTAAATCAGGCATTTGCCTTCTCGGTACGCTCTTGGCCCCCACTGGGTTCCGAGGCTGTACGATTTTTCTTGGAACGATTACTTAGCGCCGGCCCGACCTCTGTGAATTTGGCCCTATCGCTTTTTGTGGAGCTTCCCTACAATTACTTGGTCCCTCAGGGCCCTTGGTGCTCAAGGCAAGTTCAAGCATTGGTCGTTCCTCTAACATAGCACGGTGGGATTGTACTGGTTCCCCTTAGCGTCTTAGCAGACGCAATACTAGTGACAATATCCGATAGTGGAACGTACTCGGTTACTAACTGTAAACTCGGTCCTTGAGAACTGAACGAGTACTTGCGTTTTGCTGGTTCGTGCTATGAGCTGCCCAACTCGGTCGGGCACTTCAGTCGAAGTAACCTTGTGATCCTATTGGCTAAGTGCACCTTATGAGTGCGGTGGCCAGATCACAACAACTACGGACCAAATTTGGCGGGCTCTGGTGGGCTGTGCCGCGAAAGGCTTGTTTTTAATACACCGCACGAACCAATGGCCATGCAGTTTCACTGCGTGATTGAAAAAGGCTTCAGTTCAGGAGAAAAAAAAGCTTTTTCCCATTAGCGTCTTAAGCAAGACGCAGTACTCATTCCCGTATCTCAGGGAACCGAGGTTACATTAGTAACCGAGTACGTTTATTAATAAAATATAGCCTATTATGCACAGGAAAGCAAACAAGCCCAGAATAGTTACAAGCCAAAACCTAATTTAAAGTGAAACTGAAAGTATGGCTCACGTACCGCTCTTATTTAGCACAAATCCAAATGTTTCATTCGCAATGTATTTGAAGCTAGACCATTATTTATTAAATTAACTGGGCTTGTACGTTCCAATATCGACGGGAAAAAAATCCTAATGAAATGTGGACCGGGGCTCACGCTGGACGGCACAGACTACAGATTATTTAAATTGACTGTGATTCTATGTTTTATTTTAATAATGAACAGGCCGGGCTGTTTGCAATGAATATGTGCGCATGAGACGCCGGCACGATCAAATCGCTAAAATATAAAATACGCGTCACTTACAGTAGGGCATAATTCCAAACTGCAAAGTGTTAGCAGTTTGAAGATAAAATAATATAAAATATTATTAGATCAATTTTATAAAGCGAACACTGTTACGTTCTTATTTCACTCTGGAACCATAATGCAATTTTCCCTGAATATCCAAAATACTGCAAATGTGACATTGATTTTATATAACAGTTCAACAAAAAAGACAATAGTAAGTGTACATTTTAAATGTAGCCTACATTTCAAACACAATATTTTCAATATTGTATATTTTACAACGAAATAATAGTTCCAGCGAAATCTGCAAGAGAACTGGTGTGCATCTCCAAGCAACAGCATGTTTCGTTAGTGAATGAAATTGCAGCTTTGAATGATTCTGAGAGTCAGTACTGATTAATAACCCTTTCATAACTACAACCATTTTCTTCGTTACTAAATGAATGAATGAATGCTTCTGCTCATTAGACAGTGACTTGCCACCACCTACTGGCGATCTTAGTTTTGAATCTACACGTATCACTTCGTTTTGCCATCATTTATTGTTTTACAATTTATATGAGTATTAATATACACTTTAATAGAAATAGGATATTACCTAGACTACAATTAATAGCTATAACAACTTGCCTCTCACCATAAAATGCACCTGTAAATCAATTTAAGGGGGCAAAGGGAAAAGGTGTGACTGCGTGTCTACTCATGAATATTTATTTCCTAGGCCTAGGCAGTACGCCACTGTAAAAGGTTTGAGAACCACTGGCTTAATGGATACTGCGTTGATTGCCTGTATAATTTTTTATAACATATAAAATTTGGGCTTTGTATATCACTGTCCTTCTTATATTAGAACCCCGTACGGATTTTCTATGGGGGAGAAAACGCTTATAGTGCAATTCAGCTCATATTTTGGGCTTGCATGTACACAGTACACATTTTTAATGCATGTATAATGTAGCATATTTGGTCTTTTTTTTATCACCTTCTTCATTAAGCCGCGTTTTCTTTATGGGAGGAAAATGCTGGGCTTACCTGCTTTCATGTATAATTAATTTATTGATAAACTGCCTTAGTCCATTAATTAAGCGTTTCTTTCTATGAGGGATAGTGCAATTTACCGGGTTACGCTCATATTCTGAGCTATTGCTTGTCTGTATGCGTTATTAATAAGGTGTGTACTGAATTTAGTCACCCAGTGTTTTGCATTAAGTGTTTTAGAATGTCCCAAAACCGTGCCTTGAACTAAGCACTGACTATTTCGTGCTCTAAGGAAAAGATTCAAAATAAACTCCCCATTCTTGAGGGCAGGTATGCACCCTGACACTCTAAAGTAAAGCAGAAGAAAAAAATCTAAACTTTATTGTCCGAACTCGACTGGTTTTGCGAGAGAACGCAGTCTCGCAATCTAAAAATATTTTTTATCATCTCCCACCCCAATGTCTTTCACTTACTCTGATTTTTTCCGCCACCATGTCTCTTTAGGGGCTCCGTACATTCCCAGCTTAATAAGAACGTTAGCCAAACGTTCTTAGAATGCATGTTTGTTAGTCAGAAAGCTTTATTATAAATTATGCAATTATGATGCAAATTATGCAAATATGCAAATCTTGTTAAAGTTACATGCAAATTCAACCAATTACTTAAATATAATCATTTTTAATAGTTGCATATGGCTCATATTGCATGCAACTTGCACTTCTTTTGTTTGCAGCTCCATTGCATAATACTGCCTCAACCGAACCACTTCACGAAAACTTTTCCAGACTTTTTTGAGCGGTTAGACACTCTTCACGTGACAAGTTTACAGAATCAGCCTTTCATACAAACCTTTGATGGGGAAGTACGTGAGTGTGTAGGGAGCCACTGCAAAAAGAGTAAAACAGGAAAACAGTTAAGAGAGGAACTGCAGAACACTTGAAAGAGGAAGTAATCAGGGGCAATGTATTGCAGCGATTGTAAAGACAGATTTGCACACTAGCTACATTACTAGATTGCGTACTAGTAAAGTTCTTCATCCACACCCTCTAGACCGCCCATGTCTTTTTCTGAATGCACGAGCATTTGCAGTACATATGCTTTCATTCATGCACATACAGTGATGTACTCCAAAATAGTCATGGAAGGTCATGCAAAACATTAGAAATAAGAATAAGGCATATTGCAGTTTTAAAACGTATGTCGTTCGGTTTGGATATGCATGCATTGAATTGACTCTATAGCAGCACATTATGTAACACAAGCTTAAGTTCTATGACTATCTTGAGTGCAACGACGCCGTAAATCATTTGTTACAGCAGCGCAATGCAATTGTTTGCAAGCAATACGTCCGACATAACATAGATCTAATGCACAATCACACGTAGCCTACTTAAAAGTGCATAAGGTACTTACTCGTGTAGAATAGAGTGGGTAGTGAAGGCTGAGTGTTTCAGACAAAGTGTGAGCTGCTCCTGAAGTGCAGTGCACAGAAGATCTCTCGACGCTCCCTTTATAAGTCTGTACGTTTTTTGACTAGTCATGCACTCTCAGCACGCAAAGCGCGTAGCTCCAACTATTGCTGCATTCAGAAATTCATGATGACAACACTCATAAAAATGCATGATTGATTGCCAGTGGGTCATTTGTGTTGTTACAGTACATGCAACGTTTAAAAGGATTTTGATGCTGTTTAAATAATAGCAGACATTCAGAATTATGTTTCGGTTAATTGAGCGTCTGAACCAGGGGCGTTGCGTCTTGTATGCAGGTGCATATGGACCCGGGCGTATTGTGGGCCCGCCGAGCAGAGGGGGAAGCTTTAACTGAAACGAGGGAATGAATAGAGCCCTGCACAGAAGGGCCCGGCCCGGCCCTTCCGACAGTTTATCAGAATATTCTCGGCCTGAGTCTGACCAGAGCCCGTGTCTTTTTTTCTCTCTCTCTCTCTATCCCCTATTACAAACAGCTTGCTGCTGTTGCAGCAAATAGTCCAGTTTTGGTTTTTAATGGCAAAGTGGTCATTTGTTTTTGTTTCTTTATTAAATTAATTTAGAAATATGTGTGGAACATTTTATGTTTGTTAAATTCAAGTTTTTTTTTTTTTTAAAGTAACGACCAAGTGGCCAGCGGCAGACATTGAATTGATCATAGCCTATAGCCTATTTTTGATCAATTTAGCCTTCTCAAATCAACACTACTTGCCTAAAATAAAATCTATAGACAAAGCGCTTTGTGCATTTCACAGTATTAATTTAAACATTTAACCTAGACGCTGTATATATACAACGCATATATACAGTCGTTTGTGTGGAGAGTGGAAGCTGAAGCATGCTTTGCAGGACATGGAGGCCCCAGTGCGATCACTTGCATTTTTTTCCTTAAAGGAACACTCCCACTAGTTTTTGAAATAGGCTCATTCCCAACTTCCCCTAGAGTTAAACAGTTGAGTTTTACCGTTTTCGAATTCATTCAGCTGATCTCCGGGTCTGGCGGTAGGACTTTTATCTGTAGCTTAGCATAGATAATTGAATCTGATTAAACCGTTTGCATCTCGCTCAAAAGTGACCAAAGAGATTCTATATTTTTCCTATTTAAAACTTGACTCTTCCGTAGTTACATCGTGTACTAAGACCGACTGAAAATGAAAAGTTGCTGTTTTCTTGCCGACCATGGGTGCAAAGCAGCAGGCGCAATGATATTACTCAGCGCCTGAAAATAGTCCCCAGCACTCTCTCTGTGCAAGCAGGTGGTCACGTTGTTTATGTTGACGGAAGTTAGCCTATTTTGAGCTGGCCATGTGCAAGTATTCATTGCGGCCGCACCCATGGACGTGCAGCAACGTTCCTGATTATTACCGAATTATATATGGTTCCGAGCCACTCGCCTAAGAAAATCGCAACTTTCATTTTCCCGCGTGGTGTCTTAGTACACGATGTAACTACAGAAGAATCAAGTTTTGAATAGGAAAAATATCCAAACTCTTTGGTCATTTTTGATTGAGATGCTAACGGTCTAATCAGATTGATCTATGCTAAGCTGCAGCTAAAATTGTTACCGCCAGACCCGGAGATCGGCTGATTGGATTCGAAAACGGTAAAACTCAACGGTTGGGAGTTGGAAAATTAGCCTATTTTCTAAAATAGTGGAGTGTTCCTTTAAGAGTGGAAACTTAACATACGCCGTCATTTTTGCTCATAAAGGTAAGAGTAATACATCATTCGTAATTGTATAGGGTCTACTTTTATTTGTGTGCACTGACAAACAATATCATCAAAAACCTGTGCTTTTGTAAAATAATTAAGGAAAACAAACAGGATGCGCTTTCTGTCATCTTGGTCTTGAGCAGGAGCGCTTCAACCCACCTTGATGACACACGACACTCAGCAGAATCTTTGCCTCCACCCAGACACTAAATATATCTCCATAGAATTCTTATAAGCCATACTTGAAACGACAAATAATTCAAATAGAAAACAAAACTCTTTCATTAGGTAGGGTGAAATTCCCTAGATGTATTTCTCTCTAAGGCGCGCATCTGATCAGATGGCGAGTCAGGCTTGTCAATCTTCATCCCTTGTACACCAATCCTAAATACTATTATATTAACTAATAGTTCTAAAAAAAAAATCTTCTTATTTATTGTTTGTTTGTTTGTTTGTATTGTTTTTATGGGTTTTGTTGGCTTCTGCCGCCAAGATGTTTATTGCATGCAGTAGGCAAGTCGCCTAAGGCGCATTCACATGTGTTAAACATATAGATCATCCTCATAAGGTAGTTTAACCGTAAAGTCAAAATCACGATAATAAAATCAGGTTATAGGCCTATAGCGTGAAGTTAATATGAGAATTCCACCTATACTCCGCCAAAAAATGAATAAATAATAAAATAAAATAAAAAGTCTGTGCCATCCAACCTGTCATTCTTCACATTTAACATAAAAAACAGCAATAAAAGGTAGGCTTTTTGACATTTTTTGAAACTCTAATTGACCGATGTCATGAAACAGTCGTTTGAATTCAATTGTTCTGATTTTTTTCAACATGCATTCAAATATCCATGTTTATTTCGTGCTGCAAATATTAAAAAGAAAATATAAGTGTTACGGCGCCTGAACTGAGACAAATGAGGTGGGGTTTATCCCACCTTCAAACTCATTAGAAACATAAAAAAATACATTTATTGCCTTGTACATACATATTTATTACTAAAGTTGACAGTAGCTGGACCACTTGTGGGGGCACCAAATTATTTTGCATATGGACCCGGGGCTGACTTGCTACGCCACTGGTCTGAACATTAGAATACCCTTAGAAATATAATGCCTAAAGTACAGTTCCTACAAAGTAAAGTCGTTGACGGAGCACCACGTTTGCTTCCAGTAATTTGATATCAACTGAACAATTGAGAAAGAAAAAAAGAAAGAAAGAAAAAGAGGGAGAGAGAGAGAAAATGAAAGCCAACTCAGTTCAGGTCACATAAGCTTGTTTTTATTTCATATACTCGCCTAGTTTGCCAAGTATTTATGATTGCACTGGTCTGGTACACAGTCACATCCATTTTAGATAGATGGTCAAACAGCTGTTTAACAGGTTTGTTTTTGTGAATTGTGGGGACATTCCATAGGCGTAATGGTTTTTATACTGTACAAAAAAAAATTTTCTATTGCCCTACACCAACCCTACACCTAAACCCACTGCATTTGTTAGATTTCAAAAAAAACTCATTCCGGACTGAAAAAAAAATTTATAACCCTTTATGCAATAGGGGACATTCATAATGTCCTTATAAATCACCTCTCGTTGTAATACCTATGTCATACCCATGTTATTCTACAAATTTGTGTCCTCATAAATCACCCAAACCAGTACACACACACACACACACACACACAGATGCAGGAAAAGAGGAATGGACAGGAGAGAGATGCCTTATTTTATTTCTTGCATTGCAGTGACTATATCAGTGCATCTTTTTGTTTATCTCAGAGGAGCTTGTTACTCAATTCACTTGGGTAACAGCTTTTAGTACTGGAGATTACTTACTGTAACCAAACTACACTACATGAAAAGAGCTGTATACGGACCAGTAAACTCCTGTACACACTGCAGATTTTCGGTAAAATCCGGGAATATTACTTGCCTAGACAGTCAAAGCCGAATAAAAAAAAAAAAAAAAAAAAAAAAAAAAAAAAAAAAAAATAAAATACCATGGTCCGTAGTACTGCAAAATATGTACCAATTCGGTAGGGTTTTGGCTTTACAGTCGACAGAGGCAGTCTGATGAGTCAAAATATATATTTGCAAGGGGGAAAAGTCAAATATGTGCTTGCAATGTCCTATATGATAGTCGTACATTTACTTAAAAGTGAAACGTCTTCATGTATTCATGTCATTCCAAATGTAATTTCTTTGCTCAAAGGTCATGGACCAAAGTGTCAAAGTGATACATGATGCAACGCATGCACATTCTTGAAAATCATTTGTGCCTACTTAAAGAAGTGCTGAGAGTGAAAGGGAATCATTCATTCATAACTCTGATAGAACAAGACTACTTGAGTGAAGTCATTAAACTACTCTTAGTAGCCATTTTAACATATTTGATTAACTAGCTTAAAGAAAGGGACCAGCATGCAACCAAAACTGTTAAGCTCTGTACATGCATACAGTCTGGCAACACATCTGGCCTCATGCACAAATGTTTGCACACCTCCTTTTGCCAATCAGTTGTTGTGCATTTGCAGTTGTTTAGGAACTGGTTCATCCTGTTCAGCTCTCATTGAGGAGGTGAATGCAGTCAACTCTGTAAAAATGCAAAATCACCATTATACACCTGTTATACAGCCTATAGTGTAAACGATATAGGAAACACACAATCTAAACCTGTACGGTGTTGAAATGCTGTCACATGTCGAATGAAAATGTCTGGATAAAGGCCTTCAAGATGATCAATGTAACTCTTTAAAACAGGAAATAGTCCAGTTTGTGTGCAGACGAAATTTCTGGATGAGAATAGACATCAGTGGTAACATTAAATGTCACTTTTTCAAAATGCATGAGTGAAAGTGTGTGCATAAGTTTATTATGCGTTAATTGATGGATTATGTTTCGTTATTTTGGCAAAACGCACTGTTTAAAGTTAAAATTTCCTGATTTGTTTGTTCTTTACAGCTCCTATGCGAGCTTTTTTCACTCACAAGATGTTAATTGATGGACTGAGTGGTGTGGACTATATGATCTTTTGATCAGCTGTTTGATGAGACTTCATGCATTTCTAGGTGCCGCGGCAAACCCATTCCCCGTGCAGAGTAGATCGCATTGTTGAACAAGTATGTAATCGCGTCATTTCTACAAACTTTCCTATGACGAACCAACTCATCTACATCTGCGGTGTTCACTGAGCTTTTCCTTTAACAACCAATACTCGAGCGTCAGTGTAAAAAGTGTAATTTAGGTGCAATTCCTGATTTTTTTTTTCTAGGCTCAGTTAGGGAGAACTTGCGATTGCTTATGCAAATGCTGCCAGCGTGTGTTTGCTGCCCTAATCATTGTCAAACCCTATTGCTCTGTAGTGCACTGTGACCTTCATGTTTCGACCACGAAAGGAGGGACCAATGCAAACAATTCCAAAAAACAAAAAAAAAAAAAAAAAAAAAAAAAAAAAAAAAAAAAAAAAAAAAAAAAAAAAAAAAAAAAAGAAAAAAAAAAAAAAAAAAAAAAAAAAAAAAAAAAAAAAAAAAAAAAAAAAGAACAAAAAAAAAAAAAAAAAAAAAAAAAAAAAAAACAAAAAAAAAAAAAAAAAAAAAAAAAAAAAAAAAAAAAAAAAAAAAAAAAGAAAAAAAAAAAAAAAAAAAAAAAAAAAAAAAAAAAAAAAAAAAAAAAAAAAAAAAAAAGAAAAAAAAAAAAAAAAAATAAAAGAAAAAAAAAAAAGAAAAAAAAAAAAAAAAAAAAAAAAAAAAAAAAAAAAAAACAAAAAAAATAAAAAAAAAAAAAAAAAAAAAAAAAAAAAAAAAAAAAAAAAAAAAAAAAAAAAAAAAAAAAAAAAAAAAAAAAAAAAAAAAAAGAAAAAAAAAAAAAAAAAAAAAAAAAAAAAAAAAAAAAAAAAAGGAGGAAGAAAAAATATATATTGTAAAACTTAAAGAATGTTTTGTAAATTCGGCACACGGCCCCTCCTGCCCACGTATTCTTTGGACTGTATTTGCGTGATTAATCAAGACCTGGTTCTCCTCCAACTGAATTGCTGTGTCACCATAACAAACAAATTAAATTCTATAGCAAACATACCGCTGTAAGTGTACTTGAACTAAGCAGCTGATTTGTCCTGAAATGACTGTCATTTATCAATGCATATACACTGAAAAGTGCTCTACTGCCCTGCAGATGTAACTTACCTTTATTTCCAGGTTCTGATTTAAAACATTGACAGTATAAAATTAGTAAGATTCAACAACATGACAAGTCATGACATGACAATAGCCTATAAACAAATCTGCATAAGCTGCATAAGTTTCCCCTTTTTAGGGCACAACTAGACCACAGATATTCTCTCTAAACCTATATGAAAATGATTATATTAACCCTTATATTTACTTTAAATATTATATTTTATTACATTTCTTCCATCTACACTTGATCTTCTAACATTAGTACTCTCTGTTCTATTTCTATGCCATCTTGTTATCTTTTATTTATCTTATATAAAACCTTGACCTTCACTAGAACTCTCTATTTCTATTCTATCTACTTGTTTACTTTTTATTTATTAAAAACAGGTTCTAATCCATTGACCCTTGACACATATCATCCTCTATTCTATTTATGAATTTGCTTTCAGCGTATTTGATATTATTTTATTTATTATCTGTGGTAGACTAACTGACTTGTTACAGCACTAAAGATATTCTAGTTTCTCCAATCTTAGACTAACTGAGACTTGTTACAGCACTTATATATTATTTCTAGTTTCTCCAAATCTGTTGTTTAAGTGTAAAACAATTTGTAAGTTTAGTGAATTAGTCTTCTGGTTGGGCTTGGTTCCTAGATTGACATCAAGGAACTGACAAACATGAACCATGACTATTATTATCTTAATACTAAGTTCTAACTATATCTCTATAGTTACAGTATATAGTCAGGCTTGGTTATATAGTTAGCTAGTAAGCTGTATAATTCTAACTATATACAATATATCTAGCTATTCTAGAAAAAGATGCACAGGGTGCAATGAACATCTTAACATTTCTAGATGTATTCACATCTTGTCTTGTTCAGTAAACACCGTCATGTCATGATGGTGCCACAGATGTATAGAAGCACACGCCCATGCAATCAGGCCAAGAAAATATATGTTCATACATGCAAGGTCTCTCCCTTTCTTTCTTGCCTATTGTCACTGTTAGTCACCACCTGCAGAAAGCAAACACAGAGTTCAGATAACAAAACACCATTCAATACCCAGACTATCATGTTACAGCTCCCAGTTAACACTCTGCTTTCTGGATCCTCGTGTAATGTTTAGGTGCAAAGGTTAAAGACAATAAATAGTCACACAAAAGTATGTAAAACACTGAATTTTTAGACACTATGCTTTACATAAGAAAGACTGGGGCTAGTTGTCACAGTGTTACTTCAGTATGGAAGCCTGTTTCTGCCACAATCTTTTTGATCTCAAAATTCAGAATTGTTAGAATTGTATTTTTTATCTGACGGCAGAAACAAGCTTCCATAAATTTGTCATTCCAACTGAAAAAAAGTTTATTTAAAAAGGTCCAACAATTTGTTCCTAAATGTTTCACGAGCATCACCGAAAGGTAAACAATGTTAAACAAGGGCTGTGACATTGGTCTTGGTATTGAATGGTGGTTTGTAATCTGAACTCATTGTTTGAAACATGCTTCTTTGTGATAGGACAAAAGAAAAATAAGGGTAAGGGTGAACTTGTTTATATTTGAATGGTTGGGCGTGTCCTGAAAGATACACATGAAATTCATTGAGACAAAAAACAAACACAGCTTACAATAATACATGTGTAGATGTCATGTATCCTTCCATCAGCCACTTAGGATTTTGTGGTGCTGTGTGATACCAGTAGTATTGTGTTCCGGGATTCTTTTCAATGAAAAAGAGTGTTTGTCAGAAGTGGGATTCGAACCCACGCCTCCAGAGGAGACTACGACCTGAACGTAGCGCCTTAGACCGCTCGGCCATCCTGACTCACGAAATCATAACACTCAGATTGAGTCTATAACTAAGTGTGTAGTTCTTTCACAGACTAAACATTTCTACGGTCGTCAATTTTTATGAGTATTAAAGGTTTTTTTGACTTGGAAGTTGCAACATAAGCGAATAGTAACGCTAAGAACCAGAAACGGAAAACGCGCCTGCACATGCAATGCATAATAAAAGTCCCTGGGGTTTATTTTAAAGGGGTCATATGATGCTTTTTTTAAAGATCATTATTTGGTGCATTTGGTGTAACAGAATATGTTGACATGCTTTTGACATATATATAAAAAAAGAGGACAAAACTTTTTCACATTCAATATTTATTTTAATAGGCCTATTATATTTTAATATTTGTAATATTTTGTAGTTTCAACTAGGCCTATTTTTCTTTACACAAACTGTGAGTAAACTGTAATATAGTAACAATTTAGATTATTTATCTATTCATACAAATGGTATTTTATATGTGCTTTTGAAGGCTGTTGGTCACTGAAAGGTAGGCCTAATGCCACAACCCAGCGGCCCACATTTAAAAGTTGAAGTTTGCAAGCATCAGGTAACTCTAAACCTCCATCACTCCCTCCAGAGTGTAAATTAATTAATTATTTCATAACATATAATTGTTGTGTGTTGAGGTCCATGGTCCACCCTCCTCCCGGGTCAAATGCCTTTTGAATGTGATTTATCAACCATGAGAAAGGTGACACTTAATATTATTATTATTACATTAAACTCAGTGTTTTCAGGACAGAAAGTGCATTGGTTGGTCTTTTAATGCATTCTATTGAAATAAAAGAAACCAGTTGCTTCATTTTAAAGCTTCATATTTGTCAAAGTGATATTTCAAAACTTTAGAATGTTGTGTTGAAATTAATGCCATTTCTTCAAAATAGCACAGCTCTTTCGTCTCTGCATAATAGACTTGTATTGTTTGCAGTCCCTTTTGCATAATATTTCATGTCACAACTGAACCATGGGACTTCATGAAACAGAATGTTCTGCTGCAACTCCTGAGGGTCAGACCACGACCATGTGATGAGTTTAAAGAAACAGACTTTCATATAAACCTCTCGCAGCAAGAACATGACTCTGCATGTTGCCAAAAAGGGGAAAACATTTGATATCAAAAGCAGTGTCAGTAAAGGAGGTCATCTTCCACCTCAGGGTTGATTTTAGTTGTGGATGTGTAGTGTGTAGACATCAAAGCATTCTTAAGAACACTGATTAATCTGTATTTCAATTATTTAAAGGATTGTGTAAAGCTTTAGTAGCGGCACATACTCACTGTTTCTATTTGTCTTGTCTAATTTGTATCAGCACTGATGAAGGACCTTGAAGAACCTCTCAGTGAAAAGGCCTCATCGAAAGTGTGTTTGTTTCAACACAGACAGTTTCTCAGATCTGACTCCATTCTGATATTAAAACACTTGCAGAATGGGTTGCAATGGCACTATATGTTGAAGACATTTACTTTAGGTTTCACCTGCAGACCTGTGTGATGTGCTCACAATAAACGAATTACAACACATTTGTTTTCATGAATAGATTTTATATAGAAAACATTAAAAATGTAAAATTTAGAGCATCATTGCTATTGTTTTACAGTAATATTTATAGTTACATTTCTCAGGTTTCCCTCTAAAATCATGTAATTGATCATATTTATATGAAAATGCATAGCTTAAACATCTAAGGAAATGAAACGAAAATGCAAGCAAAAACAAATCTGAATTGACATTTTCACAAAGTTTTTGTTTGTTTGCTGAGTAGCCCTGCTCTGATCCTAAATATATGCTGCCTACTGCTGTAGATATACTTTGTCTATCATGAAATATACCATCTACTGATTTTAATTTGGCTATAGCCTACTTGTATAATTCATCAAGAGAGGCTTGAATTTTTTAAGAATGCAGAGTTGCACTTTGTGAAATGAAATGGCGCCCTCTATGGACCAACAATTCATAATGACACTAAAAAAACCCTCATGAACGGCATTGATTCTCAAAATCCAGGTTTTTACACAAAAACATTTTAAATACCATGATCTGCACAAGCTCATTTCTGCTCTGACATCACAAAACCAACAAACAAAACACATCTAAAACAAACAAAAACACTTCTTAAAGGGGTCATATGATGTGATATTTCTTTTCTCTTTGGAGTGTTACAAGCTCTGTAAAGTTGCAAAGACTAAAGTCTCAAATCCAAAGAGATATTCTTTATAAAAGTTAAGAGTCAACCACGCCTACCTAAAACGGCTCGTTCTAACACGCCCCCACATGTCTACGTCACTGTGTGGGAAGATTTGCATAACGCCACCCAAATGTTCACACAAAGAAAGAAGGAGTAACTTTTATTCTCGCTGTAGTATTGTTGCCGCTGCCGCCATGTCGTGAAGGCGCTGTGTGTTTCGTTGTGAAAGCGAAACTACTTTGTTTGGTCTTCCAAAAGAGGACGATATCGCTTCGTCAGGCCTGGAGCTGATCCGTGCTGGTCGTGTAGGAAATACAACAACTTCGCGCTGTGGATCACCGGATCGGGTTTCACCGTGGACGAAGCGGAGTCCAGTCCGGGGTCGTCACATGTGGTTGCCGCAGGCATCACAATATGGTAAGGGGCTTAACATTTCCGTCACACGCTTTAGGTTTTCGGCCAATCACAACACACTGGATAGCTGGCCAATCAGAGCACACCTCGCTTTTTCAGACCGATGAGCTTTGTAAAAATAAACATGTTTCAGAAAGGCGGGGCATAGAGGAGAAAACAATAATGTACCGTATGTGGAAAATAATGAGTTTTTTTAACCTTAAACACATTTCATTACACCAAATACACAAAATAATGTTCTTTTTAGCAACATCATATGACCCCTTTAAATGAATAAAGCACTCACAGATGAAAATTCCCACAAAGTCTTTTCCCCTTTGTATTTCACACAAATAAATAATTAATACGGGTTTGATAAATGATGATGACAGAATTTTCATTTTTCGACAAACTATTGCTTGAAATAAGATTCAGGCAACAAGTCTTGAATATTAATTCAACAGAAAGTAAACAGATAATTAACTTCGGTGCACACAGTTGAAGTGACTGTAAAAAAAACAACAACTAAATTGACTGCAACAATAAATAATATTATTAAATATAATTTGTCAGATGTTGACAACTGTGACATACAGATAAACATTTACCCTGCATAGATTTGTGCTAGAAGCTCTCAGAAGGTCTCTCCAGCCTAAAGGTTTTATGGACAATTGACCACTAATATTTGATCTATTAACTTTGTAGTTTTGCAATTACTCTAACACAGGTTCCCAAGGAATGCTGGGAATGGATAAAGACAGGATGCAACTAACATCCCTGCCTAAAGTTCATTGAGAATTACTGTACATTTTGCTAATTGAAATATTCAGAATTACCTCTATTTTACATAAAATGCATAATAATTTATACACACAGATGTGGAACAAACAACAACTAAACATAAATAAATAATAATAAAAAAGAAACATAAAAATGTAACAATTAAATATAGCAATTTATATAAGACAGATTCACCAATATAATCTAGAATCTTTGATTATACAGTCACTCCAAACATATTTCAGTGCTCTACAGGTACTGAAGGTAATGAACACTCATGTACTGAATATTGCTCTTCCAGTTATTAGTAAATTATGTGGAGGTAAAATAGCCTACACTCTCAAAAATATTTAGACCTAAATTGAAGATTTGAATTGCTTATACAATTTCCATCCATTTGGATTACACAGTTTTAACATTAACTACTAAACATACTGTGATGCATATGTGTCAGTCATAAATGAAACAGGTTACCAAGTTTTGTAATAGTAATAAAATGAATGCATTTTAAGTACAGTACACAATTATTAGGTTTATATATTTGTCATCAATAATAATTTGTTTCAATCTATATTTTAACTATTTGAATATTGCTTGTTCTTACTTTTTTTTTTTTACTGAATAAATGTAATTGTTTTTACAATTAACAGATTTATGCTGACCAATCGAATTTAAATGCTACTTAAATGTTACTAAAATAAAATAAACATTAACTGAAAAAAAAAACCCAAAATAAAAAAAACTTCAGCTAGTTGCCAAGGCAAATTTTCTTATTTTAATTTGGATTCATTTAACGTACTAATTAATTTGATGCACTAAAATAATGAAAACTGAAATAAATTAATAAAATATATTCAGAAATATAATGACTAAAAATCAAACACTAAAAATAAAAAACACACAATCAAATTAGAACTTTAAACCTAACTAAAATGAAAATGAAAATGAAAAATAAATAAAAATAGATAGTATGTAAAAGACATTAACATTTTAGAGATACACAATCTTTCTGAAAACCATTTATGTATGACTGACAAATATGCATTACATTAAGTTTATTAGTTTAAAAAAAAACTGTGTAATCCTAATGGCTGGAAATTGTATGTGAAATTCAATTACAGAAATCTTTGAGTGCATGGAGCTGTCAATCAAAAAAAAAACCTGTCCAGTAGAGTCACAGCACATTTTACCTTCTAGTTAAAGGGTTAATTCACCCAAAAATGAAAATTCTGTCATTAATTACTCACCCTCATGTAGTTTCAAACCGTAAGACCTTCGTTCATCTTCAGAACACAAATTAAGATATTTTTGATGGAATATGAGAGCTGTCTGACCCTGCATAGACAGCAAAGCAACTGAAATGTTCCCAAGTCCAGAAACGTAGCAAGGAGATCTGTAAAATAATCCATGTGACATCAGGAGTTCAACCATAATTTTACGAAGCTTTATTCAACAATTAATTTCCTCCGCATCACCCTGAAGCGCCATTTTGGAGAGTATCATCTGGATGTAAACAGCGTATGCTGTTCTGGGTCAGCTGCGTCACACGGATATGCGGTTTCCGTTCAGATTAAATCACAACAACGTATAGGAAACAGATCCGGCGTGACACAGCTGACACAGAACAGCATAAGTTGTTTACATCCAGTGGATATTCTCCAAAATGGCGAGAATGGAGACGAATTGTTGAATAAAGTCATTGCTTTTTTCCTTTTGCGCACAAAAAGTATTCTCGTAGCTTTGTAAAATTACAGTTGAACCCCTGATGTCACATTAATTATTTTACAGATACATTTTACAGTTGCGTTGCTGTCTATGCAGGGTGAGACAGCTCTCAGATTCCATCAAAAATATCTTAATTTGTGTTCCGAAGATGAACGAAGGTTTTACAGGTTTGAAACGACATGAGGGTGAGTAATTAATGACAGATTTTTCAGTTTTGGATGAACTATCCCTTTAACAGTAACTAAAGGAGAAGCGTATAATTTATGCCCTCATCTGCCATTGTTCAGACAAAGCTCGGGATCTCTGCATATTAAAGAGGAATAGAATAAAGTATTTCACATAAAGAATGACTTCACCGTTGATTTGTGTCAGTGTGGATGGACAGGTCACGGGTTGAGTTTGTCACTGAGTTTCTGTATGAGGAGTGAGAGTTCTTCTGTGGCCTGAGATTTCTCCTCCAGCAGCTCATATCGCAGACTGGAAATATCCTGCTTGATCTCCTTCAGCTCGCCTACAGATCAAACACAAATATATATGAAAATATGAACACTGTCAAGAACATTTGGGGGTAAAAATATGCATAACTGTCATGCAAAGAATATTAAAATGATCCTTAAATAGGCTTAATATTCTGTAATCAAAATATGATTTTTTTTAACTTAATTTATTTTTCTTTCAGTTATGAGGTGCAATATGACCTGGACATGTTTTTGTCAGACTTACTCTTACATAAACTTTGAGAATTATTACATCCAAATCATATTAGCTTTATCATCGAATCATCCTTTTTTAATATCCAATTGGTTGGTTTTATGGCAAACAAGAATCTCAATGTAAGTCTCACATTACCTTCGTTCACTTCATCATTTTCTTTGTCCACTTGTGCTTTCAGTACATAGCGTTTGATGAGACGCTTCATAATTTGCTGTGTGAGGGAATCAGACAAAATGAAGATCAGAGAAATGGATAAGGGTGAAATCTGCAGTGATGATTCATCATATGAGAGAGAGAGAGAGAGAGAGAGGATGGCGGTCTTGCCTGATAGCGTGTGGGCTGATTTAGGATGCTGTTGAAGCTGTGAGAGTCTGCCATCCTCATGCTAGACTGGGTGAAGAGGTTCAGCTGTAAGCATTGAGACATATTGATTATTGATGATGATCTCATAGGGGTTTCAATAACTGATTAACTGATTTCAGTAGTTGAGATCAAAACCACTGAAATTTCACAATTTCATAAGTGGTGTTGACTCCAATTTCAACACCACAACAAAACCTATGATAATATAAGTTAATATTAAATATATCTATATCCATCCATCCTATAATAATGTAATATATTTAAATATAAATTTAAATGTTAACAAATGAAGAAATGACATGTAGCCATTTTTACAATCAGGTAATAATTCTAATAATTAAGTTAACAGTTAATAAAAAAGAATCAACAAACATAAATCACAAGAAATGAAACCAAAACAATAGAATAAAGACACTCATGATGTAAACAGTGCTTGCAGCTTCACATGTAGCTAACTGCAGTTTTAAGCATACAAGTAAACATTCAGAAATGGAAAATTCAGAAAAAAAATAAAATTACAATAAAGTATATTAACTTTTGGCCACCAGGGGGGTACAAACCACTGAAATACTGAAGACTTTCTCGCATTGTTGTTTGTAGGGTGGTGGATCTTTTTTTGGGTAGACAGCGACTCGATTTTCGATTCACGATCAAGGTTTTCGATTCGATTCGAGAACGATTTTTGCAAATTCAGAACGATTAAATTCGATTCGATTCACAATTAAATTTGATTCGATTTGATTAACGATTTGATTCTTCATTCTTTAAGTGCATTCACAGGATTTTTTAAATGCTTCCCCTAAATTCTTTATATGCTTAGTCAGGGGGCAAATTACACAGGAGCCTTTATGGTTACAGAACCATGGGTTAGAGAGAAAAAAACAAAACAAAAACACTTTTATCCATTGCTATATGCTAGTTTAATGATGCTATGGCATCATTTATGAAATTTATGTAAGCCAAGATTTAAAAAAGAGCTTTAAAAGTATTATATAGGCTAACATTTTGTCACACCAGGGGCGTAGCCATCATTTCAGAAGTGACAGAAATGTCAAATACAATAATTGTATGTATGTATGTATGTATGTATTAATTTATTATTATTTTTTTTTTTGTTACAGGAATTATTTTATATCTCTATTTGAATTTGCTATAAGAAATCAAATACACTGCTGGACAATAATCATCATTTGTAATATATAATTTTTTCCTAATTGCAATTTTAGGATTGTTTTATATACAAACGATCATTTCCATTTTCTGCACAGAATAAGGTAATATACTATAGTTTCTGTACTGTAATAAATTATAAGTCAATTAGCACTGCATCATTCATAAAATTGTATTTATTTATTGTGTTTATTGTCTTAACGTTTCATCAGTTAATTCTGCTTTTTATTCAGCTTAGCTGCAGATATAGCCTGGCACGTCTTAAGTTCTATGAGCGCGAGATCACTTCTCTTTCAGTGCGAAAACTTCTTTATCTCATTTTCATAAAATAAAATGCTATAGTATTTAACTTTCCCACTCCATCGGCGAATGATGATTCTGAAAGAAAACGGGCCCGATGTCTGTTTGCTATAGCAAGGAACTCTACTTTCATGCATCTGATTGTCAGATAAACCTTGTGCTCTTATTTTAAGGTTGTTGTTAATGCTGTGGTTATTTGAACAGTTTCCTTCGTACTTTTGGTTCAACGACATTGTTAAAACACATTTATCATTCAATGGAACTGTGCGTATGCTTTAGACACTTACATTTTGCTCCGTCCATGCAATAAATGCGCAGCCTTCGACTGCTCAGGTAATGTCGTCGGCATGACCGAGAGCCATTGAAAACTACAGAAAAGCAAAACTACTTCACTTTAGCATTACTGGTCACGAGTACTCAGGAGAGATCACACGTCAGCTGCTCAAAAAATGTGTCAGTGAGACGAACTGAGCGCAAGCGCAATCCTGTGAGAGTCACAGGCGGTAAATAGTGGAGCGCGAGTATGGAGAACGAAACCTGCAAAAACACAAATAAATAAATAAATGTGTGCATAAATACACGTATTCTTGTTTAAATACATAAATAAATAATAAAATGATGAAAGTAGGCAAATAAATAAAATAAACTGGTGGGCAAATGGAAAATGCTTAAGGAAATGCTAAACTCATCCTATTTATTGTCCTTTGATCACTCATTTATTTCTGAATGTAGTTCCACATTTATTTTCCCTCTGTGCAACATTTATTTATTTATTTGCATATTTATTTATTTATTTGTGTATTTATTTATTTATTGTTTTTGCAGGTTTCATCCTCCATACGCGAGGAGAGATGCGAGGCACGAACACTGTTCAAGGTCTCCATTAATTCGTGCTTGTAGTAATTTAATATGTATATATATTTGAAAGCATTGAATCGCTATAGAAATCACGACTCATTCAATTCTTAGGGTTTTAAATCGATTACTGTCTGAAATCGACAATTCACGATTAAAAAAAATCCATGCTTCAAGATCGATGCATTGCATCGTCAGGGTTTATAATCCATGCATCGAGAAAACGAGTGAATCGTTACACCCCTAGTTGTTAGTGTTAACTAAAACCATAAAAAAATATGTTTTTTTTAAACTGCCGTTATTTCAGTTGTTTTCCAAGGCAAAATGTCTAATTTTACTTTAAGCTTAAGTTCTAAAACGACTAAAACTAAAACAGAAATATAAAGAACATTAAAGCTAGAAATACTGGAAAATACTGAAAAAACTATAACGAATAAAAATGTCAAAAGCATATAATAAAATAACTAAAACTAAATTAAAATATAAACTGAAAATAGAAGATATTTAAAATATCACTAAATACTATAGTAGTAATTAACACTAAAATAACACTAATTCTCAAACAGAATACAGAAAATGCACTGGCAATTTTTCTGCCAGGACATTATCCAATAATACAGTAACGGACATTTCCATCAACCCTAAAATATAATGCAATGATGTGCAAAATTCTAAATACAGGTAAAACACCTGTAAAAAAAAATAAATATGATGACATTAATATGAAAATTCCTTGATATTAGTACAGTACATCGTGCCATATTTTACAGATTTCTTACAATGTAGTTCAACAGTTCATACTGTAAAGACAGACTCAAACAACCGCCTGTGGTAGTTGAAGCACAAATTACAGTCTGATGCGATTATAATTGAACTCATAACAGCTTGAATGTCCCTGTGCATGAGTGAATGTTCCATGATGCTCTCGCGACTGATTCAACATCAACAACAGCAGCCATGCAGGCAACCACCAGATGAGCCCCTTTCTTCCATGTCTTGTAGATGCGGCTCTGCACATGTTCTTGTCAGTTTTTCAATTACGCAGCCCACGGGAGACGCTGGCATGATCAGAGTGAATTAGATGGAGGCCTCTGCCACAGATGAATCACAATAATGCGGTTACTCTTGTGGTTTTGTGGACATGTGCTCACGCTCACGCAGGAGATGAAGTGACATTTGCCCTGAGGAAGCAATGGTCATCTCTCACCTCTTCATCAGAGTTTGCTCCCCTCTATTCCACATTGAAACGCCATCGATTCTCTCCGCAGGCTAAATAAGGACAGAACTAACAGTCTTTTTTCGTGGAAATGCTAAAAAACGGTTTGTCTTGGGAAATGTCGATAAGTTAATGACATAGGGAGGTATTATCTGGGCTTTATTGGACAGATAGATCTTTGTGGCTCTCACTGGACAAAAATGGAGACAGAAAATGAATGGTGCTGAGTGAATTATCACACCGAGAGCAGGGCGGATGGGAGGTACTTCATCCTTTAAAATCTGAATGGAAGGTGGAGAACTGTGTCAGGCTACAGATTTCAGAAAGAGGGAACTGGAGGAGGAAAGATATCATGCATCATTCAAGCGCTCCCACAATCACACAACACCACACACACACACACAACCACACACAACACACACACTAAGGTCGAAGGAAATTGAAAAGTCTTTAAATAAAAATTAAACATGAATCTGAATTGCAATAGCAATTCAAAAATGCAGAAATTAAAGTATAATTCAAATTTTAAACAGTGGAATTTAGAATGAAGTCTGTAGAAATCATTATAAATTTAAGACATCTATGTTAAATAATTCATTTTCAGTGGACTTACGTTAACTACTAAACACATATTATACACAATATTGGGGTACAAAATCATTAGTGGATATAAATAATTAATGCCAGCTATAAAAAGAAAGAATATTCATTACAATATTATATCATTGTGGTGTTTTATATTTAAACTGTATCATGCATTTTATGTATGTATTTATGATTTTAATACATATTGTTATATATATTATAGATATATACAGTAATGTGGTGGTACCACACACAACACCAACACGCTAATTAATAGATATGTTGTGTGTGTGTTGGTGTATTATATATACTATATTATAGTAAAATATATATATATATAGGTGCATCTCAAAAAATTTGAATATCGTGAAAAAAATATTTTTTATTTTGTAACTTATTTCAAAAAGTGAAAATTTCATATATTCTAGATTCATTACATGCAAATCATTTCATCAGTTGGATCGACTGTTTCTCATCTTTCTCTTGAAAATATCCCATATATTCCATATGGGGTTCAGGTCAGGCATGATGGCTGGCCAATCAAGCACAGTAATACAGCAAACCACTTGGAAGTAATTTAGGCACAGTGGTCAGGTGCTTAAGTCCTGCTGGAAAAGGAAATCAGCAACTCCATAAAGCTTGTCATCAGATGGAAGCATAAAGTGCTCCAAAATCTCCTGGTAGACGACTGCATTGACTTTGGACTTGATAAAACACAATGGACCGACACCAGCAGATGACATTGCAAATCATTACAGACTGTGGAAACTTCACACTGGAATTCAAGCAGCTTGGATTCTGTGCCTCTCCAGTCTTCCTCCAGACTCCAGACCTTGATTTCCAAATGAAATACAAAATGTACTTTTATCTGAAAAGAGGACTTTGGACCACTGAGCAACAGTCCAGTTATTTTTCTCCTTAGCCCAGGTAAGATGCTTCTGACGTTTCTGTTTCAGAAGTGGCTTGGTAGCCTGTTTCCTGAAGACGTCTGAGTGTGGTGACTCTTGACTCCAGCTTCAGTCCACTCCTTGTAAAGCTCCAAGGTGTTTGAATCAGCTTGCCTTGCAGTATTCGCAAGCGTTGAGGTCATCCTGTTGCTGTGCATCCTTCCTACCCAATTTCTTCTCTTCCAGTCAACTTGCATTTGAATATGCTTTGATCAGCACTCTGTGAACAGCACCCCTTTCAGGAATGACTTCTGTGACTTACTCTCTTTGGGATGGTGTCAGATGATTGTTCTCTGGACCATTGCCAAGCAGCAGTCTTCCCAATGATGGAGGTTTAAAGAAACAAGGATACCCGGAATTATACTGTAGGGGACGGTGCATGTAAGAACTCAAATATAAATATTCTATATTTTGAGATACTGGATTTTGACTCAGGAAGCTGTAAACTCTAATAATCAAAATTTTAAAAAAAAAACTTTTGAAATGTTTTACTTTACATGCAATGAATCTAGAATATATGAAAGTTAAATTTTTTAAAAATAACTTTTTCATGATATTCTAATTTTCTGAGATGCACCTGTGTGTGTGTGTGTGTGTGTGTTATATACTGTATATATATATATATAATATTATATATATATATATATACACACAATATATATATATATATATATATAGTATATTATATATATTATTAAATAGACTTTTAATCAGAATTTTATACATTAACATCTGAAGATTAAAATGTAAACACTATAAGACATTACAGTATATACTGTATTATAAATTCAAGTAAACTCATTTCATAAATTCATTTTTAAAATATCTACTAACTAGGGGTATTAAATATAAATATTGTGTGTATGTATGTATATAATGTATATATTTGATTGTACATGTAGTTTTTAATGTATTCATTCGACTTTCTGTGTATTTTGGCCAATTCAATTCAAATTCACACTTAAAATCAGTATTTTGTGCAACCCTGACACATAAATACAAACAATACACAACAGCAGACACATACTCTGGACTTCGAGCTGTCCATGCCCAGCTCCACGTCTTTTTTCAGGCGGCGCGGGTGACACCGGAGCAGGTTGACCAGTCTCTTGATACACAGATAGAAGGACTTCGGGCTGGGGACGATGCTGAATGGAGGCGGGAGAGTCTTGCCATTGTCAAAATACGAGAGCCAGAGTTTAGACCGAGCGAACTTCCACTCCACATCTGCATCATCCTGCAAGAAACAAACTGTTACATACTGTATAAAACTATTAGAAATCCCCCCCCGCCCCGCAAAAAAGGATAACTTTTTACATTTTTTTTGGATAAATAAAAATGTTTGATAATATAGCATAATGAGAGATTTTTAAAAAGGCCAGTCATTTTTGACCAGGAAAACCAAATTAGGTATAGGATTTTCAGCACGGCAAGGGTTAAGCTGAGTTTTAGTGTTGTATAAGAATTACATTTTCGGTCAGCAACAGATGCTAAATGCCTCTTCTCCAGAAATCTGATGTATGGGCCATTTGCACAAGTATAATTGCTCAGTGAGAGTCAAAACCTCTTCTAAGAGTCCTTCTGAAAATGACAGTCATTTTAACAGCAGCGTTATCAAAAGCCTCAGACATAATTTTCTCCCAGGGGACTATTGGAAACACAGAGGACAAGTTTGATCTGATTCCAGATGTATTTTTGGCAAAGAAAACTTTAAAGTCATATATGAAAATAAGCTGAAAATGTACTCACCTTTAGGCCTTCAAAGATGTAGATGAGTTAGTTTCTTCATGGGAACAGATCTAAAGAAATTAAGCATTACATCACTTGCTCACCAATGGATCCTCTGCAGTGAATGGGTGCCTTCAGAATCAGAGTCCAAACAGCTGATAAAAACATCACAATAATCCACACAATTCCAGTTCATCAATTCATGTCTTGTGAAGTGGAAATATGAGTAAATAATCCATAATAACGCGTCCTCCAGTGAAAAAGTCCATCCTCTGTTTCTCTTACATCAAAATCCACTGAAACGTCTGTATAGAACTGTTTTGGACTGTTTTTGATTGTAAACTGTGCTTGATCTGTTCATATTTCTCTCCTGATTCAGACAACCGGGACTTTTTACTGGAGGGAAACAGGAGGAACAATATTATGGATAGAAATAATGTCAGTTTCTTGCACAGATCAATGGTTTAGCTTCAAAAGACCTCAATATGTCATCAGAAGCCACGGGTATATTTATTTGGTGTTCCTTAATATGCTTTATTCTCAAAGACAGGCAGTCGCTGACATTTTATCAATCACAAAAGACCATAGTTTTAGCTAAAAATCTTCTTAACTGTTCTACTCAAGAAAAAAGTAATTTTGGGTAAACTATTCCTTTAAAAATGTCTTGATGGATTTGTTTATTACAAACACAGTTTTCACTTCACAAGATGTTAATTAATTCTCGACTGGAGTCGTGTGGATTATTGTAATGTTTTTATCAGCTGTTTGGACTCTCAATCTGACGGCACCCATTCACTGCAGAGGATCCATTGGTGAACAAGTAATGTAACACTGAATTTCACCAAATCTCTTCCAATGAAGAAACAAAAAAGGGTAATCAAAAAGGTTTCCCTAAGAACCACTGCTGCGAAAACCCTCTTTTTGAACCTTTATTTTTAAGAGTGTGTCTTTTTTTTCTTTTTATTCACCTCTCAATCACAGCTTTTTAAATCTTGATTATGATTAGCTTGTTCTTAGGTTTAATTTTGGCACAAGTATCGGTGTTAGCGATCTCACGCTCAAACTGTATGCAAACTCTTAACTCAAGTGAAATTCTCTAAATAGTGCATGGGAAGATAGCTCACCTCTATTTCCTGGTATGAGCTGTTTATCATGGCAATAAGCATGTTGAGCAGAACCACCACCATGGTAACATTGTAGATCCCGTACAGCACATAGCCAATGTTCTCGATAAATTTATGATCGTATTTCAACACCACAGAAGACACCTCAGACAGCCCGAATATGGACCAAAAGAGAGTTTTAAAACTCTCCTCAACCCTGTTAACACACACAAGAGGGAAGAGAGTGTTTAAAGTCAACATGAAGTGTCCGTAACCCATTTTACATTTTTGTTTCAGTAATTGTATGTATGTCCTTCAAACTTGCTTATAGTGGTTGGTGAGAGTAAAAACATATGATCTGCTTATTTTTCCTTTGAATGCACATCAGATCAATTATAATAAGTAACTTTTAAGTAAAATCTACAGGCGCTCTATACAATCAGATGAGATCTTCTGGGAAAGCAAATGTCTAGAGACTAGATAAGGAAAATGACAGCAATGCACATCTGCTTTACATCCCTGGAGATCAGCTGTGAATATGAACATCCTCCACTCACACAGACGCAAGAATGATGGGATTGATGAAACAACTCCAGACTTGAATCTCAGGAGTCTACTGTGAGTACATATAGTACACACTCACACACACACTGCAACGTGATCTCATGATAATTCTTATGTATTTCACATAAAATGTGGTTCTATAAAACGTACATTTACTTACGTTTTTACAGGCAATAAAACGTACAATACTGACATATTTTCAACATCTAAACGTACAAATACTTACATATTTTCAGCATTTAAACGTACAAAACTGACGTATTGTCGACACCTAAAAATAAATCCTTATGAATATTGAAATCCCAACATTAATTTTATTATTATTGATGTTTTTAGTTGTCATATCAATGACCTTGTTTTCAATTCCATTATTAAATTGTTTACTCGTTTACTTAATATGAAATTATAACATTTCATTCTGTTCTATGATTTCTGCTGCCAGCTCGTTTCCAAGAATAGGCCTACATAATGTTAAACAAGAATACACTTTAAACCCTTATAATAAATTTCATTTCTGCAATCGTTTTAACCTTTACTTGTCATGTAATGTTTACTTTGTTTGCCATGGGCCACAAAAGGCGTTTTCTCCAACATGCTGTGACTAACAATAGAACTATAAAATACACCAAAAAATGCAACATTAGAGAGGGAGTAAAATCTTTGCATGGCAGGGGCAGCTGCCACTTGACCTGTCACTGCTATGTGCGCCTGCCAGTGGCAGCTGCCACTCAACCTGCCACCGCCAAATGCGCCTGCCACTCGACCTGCCACCGCCAAATGCGCCTGCCACTTGACCTGCCACCGCCATGTGCGCCTGCCACTCGACCTGCCACTGACAAATGCGCCAAGTGGCAGGCGCACATAACCGTGGCAGGTCCGGTGGCAGGCGCATTTGGCGGTGGCAGGTCCGGCGGCAGGCGCATTTGGCGGTGGCAGGTCCGGCGGCAGGCGCATTTGGCAGTGGCAGTTCGAGTGGCAGGCACACATAGTGGTGGCAGGTCGAGTGGCAGCTGCCCCTGCCACGCAAAGATTTTATCCTTACTACAACATTATTACGAAATGAAACAATTTTATTAGTGCCCTGTAATCCAAATCTTCCGAATCCATACGATTGCGAGGAACAGACCAAAATCCAAGCCTTTATTTGGCGATCCTCATCTACATTCCAAGCAGCAAGTCCAGTGACCGTAAACTGCAAAGCTTGCGCTGACTGACGCGCTCGTTACAAATTCAAATGTTGCCGCTTCAAACGAAAGGTTTTACGGCAGGATAATCGAACGCACATTGGCTCTCGCCTGCATTCGTCACAGATTGCGAAATGTCATGTTTCTGGTGAGGTGTGTTTGAATGATGCGTGTGCACCTTCATGAGTTCTCGGAGTGGATCGGGAAAATAATCTGGATAATATTTTCAGCGATTAACAACTTAAATTCTGCTCTGCACCTCACACAGACCTACTGTATTCCACCAGAGAGGACTGTGGCTGCAACGCATCATCATTTGGATTACTTATACTGCATTTTTGCAATAAATAAATTATTGTAATTGCATTTATCTATCTGTCATGTTTTCTTATACTGTACAGAAATAGTTATGATTAGGTTCAGATGTAGGAGTGGGATTAGCGACTATAAAAATATTTTTAATGCTATATTGTTACTAAATTGGTTATTTTTCTGCATATTTTGGTCAATTGCGTTTTATATCCTTTTAATATTCGCTATAAAATGGGTAAGTTTAGGTTTGCGGGTAGGTTAAGGGGTCTAAAAATCTAAATTGCTTATTGATAAAATGATAAAAATGCATATTCGCTATAAAATTGGTAGGTTTAGGTTTGGCTGTAGGTTAAGGGGTCTAAAAAATCTAAATCGCTTATTGATAAAATTATAAAAATGCATTGATACGACTATCTCAATGATATAAAAGATAAATATTTTAAGTTTTTTAGCTAAAAGTACGTAGCGATTTGTATGTTTTAAATGCTGAAATGTCTAAATTGTACGTTTTAGCATCAATAAAAACGTACAAAATGTACGCTTTGTGCTTGTAAATGTTACGTATTAATACCTACGTATAAACAATGAGACCAGGCTGCACGCACACACACACACACACACACACACAAGCTGACTTGTAGGATTTATTTAATCACCTCTGACTTGCTGTGAAACAAACCTCATCCCGCTGGAGGCACTCTAATGTGAAATGAGCTCCAGCACTTGACAGCCTCAAATTTGATGCTGGGAAACCAAGAGTTCATTTCACAGGACTAACACTTTCACTACAGATGCTCTGCCTGACAGACCACAGAGCCTTATTTTGAGTTGAGCAGCCACATGTGGTATATTTATGACCATCTTGCACAAAAGTTACATTTATTGTGGTAAGATGAGTAACAAAAAAGTCCATCTAAAACAAGGCAAACTCACTATTAAAAAAATCTCTTAATCACTTAAATTGTGTATAATTTTGTTATTTTACTTTTGTTAATTTTATACAATTTAAAAATAATTTTATACAAATAAAAATATTTTGGTAGAATTAATTGCTAATTAAACAAAATAATATAACTAAATCAATGCAAAAATCATTTAAAAAAACAAAAATAATTTTACAGATATCAAAAATTTTTTTTGTAAAACTAATTGCTTTGAAGTATACAAAATGTGTTATAAGTTTGGTCAGGATGGTCATTGCAAAGTTTGTGAGGTTTACTAGTTAGTATTTATGGATTGTTTTATTGTTGTTAGCGGAAGTATGTGTCATATGTGGTCTGGTAGACATGAAATGAATTCACTTGAATTAAGCTGTCATAATCTGAATTCATAGTTCCTTTTAGTTAAATAAAATAACTCAAATTTAAAAACTAATTAAAAATACAGTATTACAAAATAAAAATAATAACAGTTTTAAGATATTAAAATATATTTTGTGAAACTAATTGCAAATAAAAAATGACAATTTAACTTTAAAATAAAAAAATACAAGTATTCTTAGTCATTGCAAACCCAGTCTGAACTAGTCAGTTTGGAGGTTCATAGGAAGTTATCTGGCCTGTTTTTTCGTATCTGAATAGTTTTCTTTAGCACAAGAATGTGTAGACATTAACTAATCCATATATACCTGGTTAACTCAACTAGTGCATTTGAAAATATGTATAGTTATTCACATCCCTAATTATACATATTTTTTATATTTTCCTCAATATGCATTGCAGTGTGTGCATGTCACTCACGTGGTGAAGGCAGGGTTAACCTTTGCCCCCAGGTAGTAAGAGTAAAGGATGAACATGCCAATCATGAATGCGAGGAAGACCATGATGAAGAGGACCATGAACTTGAAAATGTCCTTCACGGTTCGTCCCAGAGAGATCTGCAGTGGCCCGAAGCTCTCATTGGCCGGGAGGATGTAGGCGATACGAGAGAAGCTCAGGACCACAGCGATGGCGTACAGACCCTCAGAGATCAGCTGAGGATCCGATGGAAGCCACTTGTCTCTCGCTGAAAATACAGAAAATTTAGGTTTAGTTGTTTTACATTTATTTTGTTTCAAGTAACAAAAATGGTAAAAAGTACTATGGTGTGCAAACCCATCAGCAAATCCTTGCATGTAAAAAAATAATTACATTTAATCAATTTTTTTCATTCATAATATCATAAAACTACCAGTATTCATGTAGAACGTAATGTTAATTGTTTGTGTGTGTGTGTGTGGTGTTCTCTCAGATTCTCTTTGAAACAGAGCAGTGCTCAGATTCGCTCTCACCGTATGTGAAATATTTGATGTCCGGCGGCAGCGTGACCAGTGAGAGGTCTGGAGCGTGGATGTTCTCATCCACATACTCCTGGGCTTTCATTGCCTGTAGGAAGGCGAAAAAGCGGGCGGTGAATGCAGCGATGAAGATGGAGAGCATGCCGAAATCAAGAACATTCCACAGCTGCATGATATATTCCCTCGGACCCTCCGTCCAGAGCTCCTTACACTCCGACCACATCATTCCTGCAGAAAACAGAGGCGTTCTGATGGTCAACACAGCAGTAGCTTATACAAGCATTGTATGCAGTGTAGTTGAAAATAGAAAAAAGCTTATTTGTGTGAGTTGAATGAACTGAACAAGACCAGTATTGGAGAGTAGTTATCATTTCTTATGGTAACTTCAAACTCAAGCAATTCAAGCATCTACACTGTACCAGAAAATACCCAAACATTCATCCTTCATTCTTTCTTTCTGACAGAAAACAGATTGATGGAAATGTGCTAGAAATTAACGTGTAAAAGCAATGGAAGGCAATTCTGATGTATTTGTGTAGATACAGGAAAAATAGATGAGAACAGTAAAATCATATCCAGGTCACAAATTCAGAAAAAAAATTTTTTGCAAAAGAAAATTATATTGAAAATTATATTGAAAATTAATAGACATAGTAAGACATTTTCCACCCAAAATTCACATAAACATTATGCATATGGCATTTATTATAGAGGTTTTTGTTTGTTGTTGTTTGTTTTTCTTTGGCCATGAAACTAATTTAATGTGTGAATTGTCATGATAAAATTTATTTAATTTTTGTTTTGTAATCAAATTATACACATTTTTAATAAATAATTATAAGTTGACTATGAATACAGGAAATTAACTTTGCAATGTTCAGCTCTGCAAACTTTATAATTATTTACTAAAAAAATCCTATCAAAATGTGACTTAAAAAAAAATAAAAAATTATATATATATATATATATATATATATATGGATTATATAATTTAAAGGTCGATTAAATCCGATTTGAAAATTTCAATTTTATCTACAAAAACGCCCCCATACTCAAAAATCTAAAAATGCTAATGGTTTCCTTTGAACATAAAAATACAATTCTTTATTTCTTACATATTTTTTAAAGGGGTCATTTGATGCTTTTTTAAAGATCATTATTTTTTTTATTTGGTGTAACAGAATATGTTGATATGTTTTAATGTTCAAAAAACACATTCTTTTCAAATACTGTACATTATGTAGGTCCTCTATGCCCCGCCTCTCAAAAAAGCTTCGTTTTCTACAAAGTCCCTCCTTCAGACAAGCACAGTCTGCTTGATTGGCCAGCTGACCCAGTGCATTGTGATTGGCCATCATCGCAAGCACTCGTCGGAAATGTAAACCCCTTTCCATAATCGCGAGCTTCAGCTATGAACATAAATGTAAAGACAGTACATAACGTCCTTAGTTTTACCATCAGTTCAAGCACGAAAGGGGGAACGAACAGTGATGATGCAGTACAAACCAGCCGTCCGCCGCGGTTAAGCGACAAGGCTGACTCCACTGTGATGGGACGCGGTTCGAGCTTCTCGCTCTCTCTATCGCTCTCTCTCTCTCTGATCTCTCTCGCTCACCCACACCCACACACACACACACAACACACACGATGACAAAACTCTGCATTTGAACAGTCAATAACAAATACTTAAACTAATAAAACAGTAGCTGATTCAGAAATGCCCGATTGTCATAGCAAAGTCAGAATTACCTCCTCTCATAGGTTCACGAAACGGTCGTCCATAAAATGCATTGCTGTTCTGTGGTAAGTAATCTTAAAGATTCTAAATGCTACTAATTCTGGAAGGTCAAATAAAGTGCTTTTGCTTTAGCCTAGAAACACACAGAGTCTCCCTGACATGGTGCTACACCATAAACGAAGGTACGGAAACACGGCTCTTTCGTTCCGGCACATTGGGCGGGACATTATGAAATATCCCACTTAGTGACCTAAATCTGTGGGGTGTTAGAATGAGCCTTTTAGGGGGGGCGTGGCCGAGTCTTAACTTAGATAAAGAATAGCTCTTTGGTTTGAGACTTTAGTCTTGCAACTTCAGGGATCTTATCTATGCACAATCCGCTTGTACACTCCAAAGAGAAAGGGAAAACTTGAAATCGCATCATATGACCCCTTTATTTTAAAAGGTAAAAATTGGGCATGGATTTGTAACATTTACCAAGTTGATCAGACAAGAAAATCATGGAGCTGACAAAACAGCGCAACTGATTGTGGACTGAGCTCATACTGAGATATTGAGACATCAGAACATAAGAGGTGAGGAAGAGATAAAGAGAGAGAGAGAGAGAGAGAGAGAAATAATCAGACAAATCAAAGAGCCTGAGGAGAACACAGTCTGATAGGAAAATTATGATGGAGCCTCAGTGAATTCTGTTAAAATTATTAACTACATTGCATTATATTTTAAATTTTAAATCAAAGCCAGAAGAATGCCAAAGGAAATCCAAGTAATGAAAAACTTCACTCAATTCACTCTCACACTGAAAGCATGCTGGGATGGAAAGGTGATTTTCATCTCCAAAACTACCAACAACAAAAAAAGTCTAAATGCTTTATTTCAGCAGAAGCCATTCGAATGAGTGAGAACAGTGACAGGAGGTTGTGTTGAAGGGGGAACGGTCAGGGGTTCGGGTTCAGAGGAGGCATGTTCAGCCCTCAACCATCACCACAATATAATGGACCTTCCCACACACACTTCCACAATGTTACACTTGTATGAGCACTATAATCACATTCTGAAAAAACACAGTTTGAATGAACATTCTGAACACACTGCCAATAAATGTTCTGAAAACTCACTATAAACAATCTGAACACCCATTCTGAACGTACACTTGAAATGAACATTCTAAACACACTATGAATGAACATTCTAAACACACTATGGGAAAACATTCTAAAAACACACATTCTGAACACACTATGGGCGAACATTCAAAAAACACACAAATTAATATTCTGAACACATACTTTGAACAAACAATCCTAACACACTATGAACATATTCTGAACACACTATATCTTAAATTAAAAGGTGTAATTATCCATAAGCTTAGGGTAAACTATGTAGCGTCTGCGTAGAATCATGCATGATCTTTGGGGTTTTATGGCTTAAGAGACCCTTTTAGCTTTTGACATTTGCATATAAATTACAATCCTGGTCACAGACTTTATGTTTATATGGGGTCTAAATTGCCAAATAGGTCCTCGCTATCAAGGAGATTCTAACCAGTCCCCCTCGCTTCAGTTGGAGTTTCAAACCCCACAACGCATTCCAAAGAGACGTAAATGACCCCCGGGGCCAGGCACAGTGGGCCTGGCTGACCAAGCAAACTAACACACACACACACAAACACAAACACACACACACGTAAAGACCTTTTACTCTATTATACTCTACAAATATATCTGGTATATTGCATGTGTTGTTTGTACGTTTCCCTATTAGATTAGCTGAGTTACCACTCGTTATTTGTATTAGTTAAAGCCCTAAACACTGATATTCAGGTGTATGTATGTATCTTTGGTCTAATCTATTCCAAATGGTTGCTTCTTCGTATCAATGTTACCTGTTTTTCATTCATCGTACAATGACGTACAGTATGTGATTGTGAAACGCATCATACGATTTGTACTATATTTTGGGTTAAAACTGCAGAAATTCCAGACCGGCCATAAAACATGCAAATGGGCCATAAAGGGAAACAAAGGAAACTTCTCCCGCTCAAAAATTCACGCCTGGTATTGGCCAATCCACCCAGAATAGGAACCCTCAAAAGTGATAAGCCCGAAATAATCTTTGCTCAGAAAATCTTCTTCGTTTGAGACAACACCTTTAAGGACTCTCAAGACCTTCCTCTTGAGATTTATTTTCCGGCAGTTTTTACTTTCAAATAACGTTAGTCACTGCGGACTTCTTCAGAAGAACCAGAAGTAAAAACTACCAGCTGACTCCTCACGAACTCATCAACGACCTCCTTTGTCTACCGCATCAGGACTCTTCTTACAATTATTTAGATGCGTGTTTAAGTCCGCCCATTTTAAGGGATGTTGATTTCTCAGGTTTTCTCAAGGGTGTGTATAAAATGATGGAAATACTGCCACTTGTCTTTCCTCTCTCTTTTCCTTACCTTGTTTCATTCTGTATATATATATGTGTTTTGCTTAGTTATTGTCTCCATAATTTTCATTTATTAAATCCCTTATATTCACAACTGATTGTCTCTGTTTGCTGCTCACAATTCAAGTCGATGAATGTTTGAACCCTTGCTACATTTGCTAAATTAATGCAAGCACTTGACAAAGAAGGACAGTTTATTGTTCCGCGGCCAGAAAAATAAACATTCCTTGAAATTATATTGTCTGCTCGGTGGACGGACAGATCAAATAATTGTAATATTGATTCTGCTACAGTTAATTTGAAGATCTAATCTAAATATTTATTATTAATCATAACCAGTTATAATTAGTCATAAATATTTCCCTTTTGAGCTGATTTACTACAACTAAATGCATAAATCAACAAAATTCAATTATCCATAAGCTTAGAGCACACTCAAGGCTTGTAGTGTGTGCTTGGTTTAAAAAAAAAGTCACACTACTAATGGACTTCACGCATGGTCACTTATGCAGTTAGAGCAGGTTTGATCGGGTAACACAAGCACAATAAGGATGGCTTTTACACTCATAACATGTCAAAGGTGTCATCATTGACTGAAAGACCGTCACTCCGTCACTCCATCACTATTCAGGTGGAAGCCAAGCAACGCTTTTGGATTTTTGCACCATGCAAGCAAACACTCAGCAAAAGTCACATGGTGTCATGAATTATTCAGAGACACTGCAGCAACAGCACATTATTATATTTGGTGACACTGACTCAATGTTAAACTCAATTTCAAACCTAGAAGATGAAAACAGTCCAAAAAAACTCACCCTTAAAATGAAAAATAACAGATGCAAAGAAACATCACATGGCAAGCAACACGTATCAGTTTCCCTTATCTAATGCGTTACCCCAGCATCTTGTCCTGGATGAAATGGCGAAACATTTTCTTACATCAAATGTAATGAGGTATACTCAGCGTGGGTGAACTCTCTGAACCACAAACGAAATAGGAAAATGTTCTAAACCCAATCCAATCTGCGGTTCGCCCTCTCAATGATGCATTGCCTGTGAAAAGCCTTGCATTACTAGATGCTTTCACAATGCGACAGTGATGAATGAACATTCCTCGTTTTAAATGACTCTAAAATAATATGCTGAACAGTGTTTGTTTGCTTGTTTTGAGTTTCTTAAAGTGAGTGTGGAACCTTGAAACGTCCTCAAAGATAAGCTCAGGTATCAGGTAGCCTAGTTCAGGTAACACGGTTTCAAAAAAAGAACTAACTAACTAACTAACTAACTAACTAACTAACTAACTAACTAACTAACAAACACTGAAAATTAGATAATCTCTTGAGCAGCATTTTAGCATATGAGAATGATTTCTGAAGGATCATGTAACACTGAAGCCTAGAGTAATAATGCTGAAAATTCAGCTTTGCATCACAGGAATAAATTACATTTTAAAATGTATTAAAATAGAAAACAGTTACTTTAAATTGTAATAATATTGCACAATTTTTTACTGTATTTTTGATCAATTAAATGGAGCCTTGGTGAGCATAAGAAACTCATAAAAATCATAAACAATCTGCCCAACCCAAACGTGTAACACCCCAAAATTCAGTTGTATCAGGTACAAACAATAAGGATGCCAGTAACAGTGACGGAATATACACTAAATATACCTGCAAAACCTAAAAATATAAACATTTAATTACAAAAAAAGATGTAAAAAGCCATACATGGGCAAAAATGACTCTTGAAAACTGTAGAAATGTTACAAACGTCACTACTTTCAGAATGTTGCGGTTACACTTTATTTTAAGGTGTCCTTGTTAAAGTGTAATTATACATTTAAGTACTGAGTAATATTAGTTAACTACATGTACTTACTATATGGTTAGGGTTCGGTTTGGGGTTACTTGCATGTAATTATGCATGTTTTATTGTTATTATAATAGTAAGTACATGTAATGTGTAACAAGGACACCTTAAAAAAAGTGTTACCAAAGTTACTACCCAGCACTAATCTGGGAGGAAATGAGTGTTTAAGAAAACACATTATTTTCAGTCACTTCAGAAAACATTTGCTCTAATCCACTCAAACTCTCACTCTCTATCGGTCTCATCGGGTCAAAACCATTGAAAGGTTCATTGATCAACCTGCTTAAGTCCTGAAGTGAGGAACTCTATTTCTGACAGTGTAGGAAATAAATATTTTAGTCTCTTGAATAAATGGCCCGTACTACTAAAACTGACAATTTTATATGTGAAAGAACAACCACACATGAGATCTCTACAATCTCTCAATTGCTTCTCCTAGACAGTAATGAGATTAAATTCTCATCGAATATCTTGCAAATCTCTAAATGTTAGTTGTACAAAGGGATCATGTAGAGCTGAAATCATATAAATGAATGAATATTGATTACAAATGTTGGTGCATTACCTGCTACCCAGACCATGATCAGTATTTCTGTCCAGGAGAATTGTGTGGTCTTGACTCTGAAGATCTGGAGCGGGTGGTCAGTGACGGTGACGTTGGGAAGGGTGGTGATGCCTTCAAACCGATCGGATGCATTGAACACCAGCAGACACAAGAAGATGATAAAGGAGGCCGCATGAGCAACAAACTTCATAAAAGGACTGCGTAGTATTTTACCAAGCTGAGAAAACATGGAAAAGATCAACAAATATGTTGAATAACAAACACAAACTCATTATACTGGAAAAACAATTTATTTGTGTAAAATTGACTTTGAAACAATTTTCACTCAGCAATCACTAGTAAATTTCACAAATAATTACAAAGACATGGCATGTAAAACACTGAATTAAATATGAATTCTGAAATAGAAAGACTATAAAACGTCAAAAATCTTTGTTTTATTTTTAAAAATAATTTTTATAGTGTAGCATTGCATGCATCTTAAAAATGGCAGATACTTTAGACATCAGCATTATTTTACTATCACTGAGGTACTATTTTAGTTTGTATTAATATTTTAGAGCAGTTTTAATTTTTATATTTTGTTTTCATTTTAATTTTAGTTAAAGGGTTAGTTCACCCCAAAATGAAAATTCTGTCATTAATTACTCACCCTCATATCGTTTCAAACCCTTAAAGGGATCCCTGGGTATTAAGACCTGTATGGCTTAATATAACGTAAATGATGTCTCTTCCTGAAATATGTAGAAGACCACCCATTAAAGATGTATGTTATTTAAAAAATCACATCGTTTTATACATATTTTGGACTACGGGGGGCGCCATTATTCTGATGACGTAAAATGGTTGCACTCGGTGAGCTACTGCCGCTACCTGTTGCTAATTTTACCACAACCCAACTCGGAATAGACAACTCGGAAAATAAAATACTGTTATGATGACAACAGCTACTGAAAGAGTTTACAGGTGGAGATGGATAAGCATAGGCTTAAACCAAATGCTGTACCATCGATTTTTCCCCACATGGAGTCTAAACGCCGCGGATCTCGAGGAAAATCTGCGCTGAGAAGCTCCTCTAGCGGCCGCGTGTCATGATTAGCGTCGGCATGTTTACAGGATAACATAGCGTTTCTCAGCCGTTTGTAAGCTCTTTCAGTAGCTGTGGTCTACTAAAAGTCTCAAAGGCATCAGGACTAAAGTGGAGTGAAAAAAGAAGCAGGTCTTTAGGAAGTTTTATTCGTCCACAGGCATTTTCCCATTCTTTTCTCCTCTTCTTGTGAAGTCTTGCATTGCTTCTCTTGTTGCCCTTCGACTGAAAATTACAACCAAAAGTCACACAATGTGATATCGTATCAGTATTTTATTTTCTGAGTTGTGTATTCTGAGTTGTGTTGGGGTAAAAAGCCAAAGACTATAGAAATAAGCGCCAGTAGTTCACCGAGTGCAACCATTTGACGTCATCGACGCAGAATGTACTGTGCACATAAAATAATGGCGCCCCCCCATAGTCCAAAAACCATGTTGATTTTTTTTAAATAACATACATCTTTCATGGGGTTTCTACTATATATTTAAATAAGGGACATCATTTACGTTATATTAAGCTATACATGTCTTAATACCCGGGGATCCCTTTAAGTCCTTCGTTCATCTTCGGAACAAAAATAAGGATATTTTTGATGAAATCTGAGAGATTTCTGACCCTGCATAGACAGCAACACAACTGTAACGTTCCCAGGTCCAGAAACGTAGCAAGGACATCTGTAAAACAGTCCATGTGACATCAGTTTTGCGAAGCTACGAGAATACTTTTTGAGCACAAAAGAAAAAAAATAACGACTTTATTCAACTATTCTTCTCCCCCGAGTTACGTCTTCCGCCATTTTGGAGATTACCCAAGAACGTAATCGACGTAATCAGCGTTGTTTACGTTCGGGGGAGAAAGCGCGGGCATGAACGGAATCTGCATAATCAGTGTTGTTTACGCTTAGGGGAAAGCGTGCGTATGCATTATGATACTCTAAAAAGGCAGATGATGTAACTCGGGGGAGAAGAATTGTTAAATTAATTATATTATTTTTGTTTTCTTTGCGCTTTTCTTTTCTTTTATTATTTTACCGATGTCCTTGCTACGTTTCTGGACCTGGGAACATTACAGTTGCATTGCTGGTCAGAGAGCTCTCACATTTCATCAAAAACATCTTAATTTGTGTTCTGAAGATGAACGAAGGTCTTACGGGTTTGGAACGACATGAGGGTGAGAAAACGATGACAAAACTTTAATTTTTGGGTGAACTATCCCTTAAAAGTTTTAGGTCATTTGTTGTGCCGCTTTCGTCATTTTTAGTATTTTTTGTTGATATACTGCATGTCTCTAATAATTTTTATCATTCTTATTTTATTTTTTTAGTGCATCAAGTTAAACTAAATTAATATGAAAATGTTTCCTTGGCAACTATAGCTGAAATCATTTTTTTATTTTGTATTTTATTTCTGTGAACATTTATTTTATTTCAATTTACATTAATGTTTTTAATTGTTTTGTGGACAGGAGATGAGAAAAATAAAGAGAGACTATTGTAGCAGCATTCAAAAGTAGCTGTGTATTAGGGTTTTCAAAATGACTGAAAAACTAAATTCGAATTTAAAAGGCATAATTTCAGTTAGGGGGAAAAAAGATTTTGGCTTCTCTCCTAAAGCCACAAGAGGGCGCATCGAGCAAAATATTATGCACGTTTCTTCAAAGCGTAATAAAATAACACGACTATCTTTGAAAAAAGCGCATAATGTTTAAAATAATGTTTATAAACCATATATAATTAATAAAGTTGCTTAAACAATTAACGTTTTAGCATTCGAATGTGGATTTTTTTTTTTAAATTCGATGAATATTCGAAATTAAAAATTTTTTTGACAGCCCTAACTGTGATTCCTGACAAAAAAAATTAAGACTTTTTGTAATTTATACGATTGCAATGTTGTCACCTTACCCAGGGTTATTATAGTTAACTAAAACTAAAACCAAGGAAATATTTATCTTTTTCATTTAGTTTAACCTGATGTATTAAAATAACTATTTAAAAAAAAATTATTTCAAGTAACATTTTATGTTTACCATTTTATTTTATATTTTATGTTTTTATTTATAATTTTAGTTTTAGTTAACAATAATAACCATCATAGCAACAAAAGTGACTTCACAAAGTTGACATGATCTGCAGAGAAAATACTAATATTAAATAGATAAATAAATACTAAATAGACTATACTAATAAATAACAAGTGTTTCTAAAATGGTACTGCAGGACCCAGGCATGTTTTTGACAGCTTTTTAACGTGTCTTACTTTACTGCATGGGGCAAACCAATACCCCACAGCTAGCAGAGGGAGTCCCAGTGCCACCACCAAAACCACCAGACACTTCACTGCAATGGTTTGCTCCCGAAGACCAGACAGATTCTCATACCAGATCGTCAACAACTGCTGCTGACAGTTCGGATGAGCCACAAACTGCAGAAACAGAGACAGATTCATGATATAACTGTAGGCATTTGGTAGCACCTTACTTGAAGCCTTTATGTATATTGCATATTCATTTATAATGTCATATATTCAAATGGAAATTGTTATTTTGAATTGTAAAAATTTTGATTAAATAAATGCAGCCTTGATGAGCGTAAGGGTTTTTCCCCTCTACACTCGCAGAAAAAAAAGGTACAAAAGTTGTCACTGTGGCAGTACTTTTTCAAAAGTAGGTACTAATATGTACCTATAAGGTACCAAAATGGACTCTATAAGTACAAATGTGTACCTTTTTGATTTGATGCAAACTAGTTAAAAATCGCTGTTTAACACTACAAATAATGTCTGGTATGACCATAAACACTGGAATATAGCTTTGCTTAAAGATATAACTTTGCGTGCGAGGATGGCATCTTGCAAAGTTTGCTCAAGACGTCTCCATAGCAACAAACCACGGAGACATCCCAGCGCACACGTAACTCATCTGTGCTGAATGGTGCAGAAATGAGTTCTGCTCATTATTATGTTATGTGGAATCACAAACCAATGAACTGGACAGGAAGGACAACAAAGAGAGGCAGTGAAAGCAGTTCAGCGGTCCAGTCCTGCTCTTAAACATTCAGCAGATCCTTCACCATAGATGACCATTCAAAAGTAGCTGTGCATTCGGCCAAATAATAAAAAAGAAATGCATATAACTTCAAATCAAATGGTGTCAAATGGTCTTAGATTTAGCTTACTATAATAACCCTGTTAATGTAAGAAGATTAACTATATCTAAGACCATTTGAGAACGTTTGAAATTATATGCATTTTTAAGAAAACCTTTTTCATTTTAATCACTGTCCTACTAAACACTTTTTTTTTTTTAATAATAATAATAATAATAATAAACGTATTATTTTATTTCAACTAGCTAACTGTCAAGAAAACATTTCTTATTAGTTTTTCTAATTACTTAACCTTGGTGTACTAAAACCTATAAGTAAAAACATAATAAAAACTATAGACATTTTTTAAAAAGAAAAACCTTACAAAGACAAAAACACAACAAAATGACAACAACTTTGATTCAAATTTAAATGAAAATAGAAAATATTAAAATAAAATCTAATTCAAAATATTAAAAACTATAACAGTATTATAAGTTTATTCCTGAAAATGTTTTGGAGGCTCTCAAATAATTAATCTTCAACTTTCCTTTAGATAACAAGCACATTATACAGTAATGACATCTTGCTGAAGCAAATAACTTTTTTTATTATTTAGTAAAAACACATGATAAGTTTGCTCGTTCAGTTTGCTGACATGGAAATATCTTTGAAGAGAGACTGTGGTGGTTGAAGGCAGTAAAATGGCTCCGTTTTTTTTTCTTCCATTTTTACCTGTAAGAGTGTTAATGAGACGTTTTGCTACCAAAGTTCACGAAAACTCCCTCCAGTCCACCCGTGTGTCAGAGAAAAATCCCAACAACTTTTTTGTTGGCCACGTACACACACACACACACATATCACACACACACACACCACCACCGCACACACAACACACACACACACTCACCACACACCACACCACACCACACACACACACACACATCCATCCCGTGTGCCTGCCGTTCTCTATTAAGGTAGTAGGTTAATTAATTTGAGTCCTGAGAGAATAACAGGTGTTAATTTCACGCATGTCCTATAAACCCCTAACTGCCATAAATTATGAGGCTCAGAAAAAATGACTTGAAAATACATCCACATAATTATATGAAAGAATGTGAACTCAGGACGAGAGAACAGCTATGAATAACAGACCACAATTAGATTACTGAGAAAAGAGAATTAAATATCTTAGAACAGGGACATCCAATTTTAGTGCTTTTTGTTTTATTAACCCTATTTGGCATTAGGTATACTAATCATGTATTAATCTGGCACCCTCTCCCAAAATGTTAACACTACAAATTCCTATAATTTCACATACATTGCATATAATATCAAATAATTATATGAATACAGATCATATAGAAAGTTCATTATTAATATATTAAACAAAATCATTATATATAATATAGGACATCTTTAAAATATTATAACATTTATCTTAAAATATATGAAATATATTACATTCTATTTTTTAATATAAATAACCGTATGTAATATATAAAAATTAAATAATAACATACCTCTATATGTGTGTATGTCTGTATTAGGATATATTATATTTAATTTACCCTTTATGTTCTAACCATAAAAAATAAAATATTAAAATGTTATTATATTATATTATAAAATTTTTAAATAAATAATACATATACATCATATATTAAATATTATCATAATTTATATATGTGCCTATTCATATATAACTATAATAAGATATATATAATCATATAAAAGTTACTATTAATACATTGAATGTTATATTAGATCTGACCATATTTAACATACTTTACTACATTAATCAATAATATTATAGCGATATAATAATACATAATTACTGTATGCAATAAAGTAAAATATAAATAATAAATATACATATATGCTTATTATATAAAAGATTACATATACTATAGATATATTAGAATATATTATATGTAATGTTCTACCATTATAATATACAGTATATATATATATATGCAGTGAGAATTCTATGCAAAAGCCTCTAACTGCCGGCGAATTTTCTTCTAAAATTAGCATTTTTATCATGCTCCTATATTTGTTCAGTTATTTCACTTTAATTGCATAGAAAAGGACCTATACTTTGCCATTAGAGTAAAATTACTGAACTTAAACATAGCAGCCTGATAAAAATGCTAATTTTAGACGAACATTTCAGATGGCATTTAGAGGCTTTTGCATCTGAACTCTTCACATATATACAGTGGGTACGGAAAGTATTCAGACCCCCTTAAATTTTTCACTCTTTGTTATATTGCAGCCATTTGCTAAAATCATATAAGTTATTTTTTTTTCCTCATTAATGTACACACAGCACACTATATTGACAGAAAAACACAGAATTTTGGACATTTTTGCAGATTTATTAAAAAAGAAAAACTGAAATATCACATTTTCCTAAGTATTCAGACCCTTTGCTGTGCCGCTCATATATTTAACTTAGGTGCTGTCCATTTCTTCTGATCATCCTTGAGATGGTTCTACACCTTCATTTGAGTCCAGCTGTGTTTGATTATACTGATTGGACTTGATTAGGAAAGCCACACACCTGTCTATATAGACCTTACAGCTCACAGTGCATGTCAGAGCAAATGAGAATCATGAGGTCACAGGAACTGCCTGAAGAGCTCAGAGACAGAATTGTGGCAAGGCACATATCTGGCCAAGGTTACAAAAAAAAATTTCTGCTGCACTTAAGGTTCCTAAGAGCACTGTGGCCTCCATAATCCTTAAATGGAATACGTTTGGGATGACCAGAACCCTTCCGAGAGCTGGCCGTCCGGCCAAACTGAGCTATCGGTGAGAAGAGCCTTGGTGAGAGAGGTAAAGAAGAACCCAAAGATCACTGTGGCTGAGCTCCAGAGATGCAGTCGGGAGATGGGAGAAAGTTGTAGAAAGTCAACCATCACTGCAGCCCTCCACCAGTCGGGGCTTTATGCAGAGTGGCCCGACGGAAGCCTCTCCTCAGTGGAGTTTGCTAAAAAACACCTGAAGTATTCCAAGATGGTGAGAAATAAGATTATTTGGTCTGATGAGGCCAAGATAGAACTTTTTTGGCCTAATTCTCAGCGGTATGTGTGGAGAAAACCAGGCAATGCTCATCACCTGTCCAATACAGTCCCAACAGTGAGCATGGTGGTGGCAGCATCATGCTGTGGGGGTTTTTTTCAGTGCATGACAGGACGACTGGTTGCAATCGAGGGAAGATGAATGCGGTCAAGTACAGGGATATCCTGGACGAAAACTTTTCCAGAGTGCTCAGGACCTCAGATTGGGCCGGAGGTTTAACTTCCAACAAGACAATGACCCTAAGCACACAGCTAAAATAACGAAGGAGTGGCTTCACAACAACTCTGTGACTGTTCTTGAATGGCCCAGCCAGAGCCCTGACTTAAACCCAATTGAGCATCTCTGGAGAGACCTAAAAATTGCTGTCCACCAACTTTACATCCACCTGACAGAACTGGAGAGGATCTGCAAGGAGGAATGGCAGAGGATCCCCAAATCCAGTTGTGAAAAACTTGTTGCATCTTTCCCCAAAAGACTCATGGCTGTATTAGATCAAAAGGGTGCTCTACTAAATACTGAGCAAAGGGTCTGAATACTTAGACCATGTGATATTTCAGTTTTTCTTTTTTAATAAATCTGCAAAAATGTCAACAATTCTGTGTTTTTCTGTCAATATGGGGTGCTGTGTGTACATTAATGAGGAAAAAAAAATTAACTTAAATGATTTTAGCAAATGGCTGCAATATAACAAAGAGTGAAAATTTAAGGGTGTCTGAATACTTTCCGTACCCACTGTGTATGTATGTATATATATATATATTGTATATATATATATATATATATCTCTATATATTGAAAACCATCACTCAACATTTATATTAAAATATTATATAGAATAATTATTTATGTTAATAAAAGTATATATAATATAATAATATATACTAAATATTCTAAGATATATGACTGCATCTTTAATATTATAATATTTATCAGAAATGTTATATTAGGATTATAAATAATTGAAGAATCCATAAACATGTCAGCTTATAAATTAACAATACAATAATTTGTTCTAGCAGGTATATTGTGGCTCATCCAAACAGACAGCATCACACTAAACGCTGGCACTCTAAATAGTTTAAATCCCCGGAGAAGCATCACAGACATTATTGTAATCCACTAAACTGTGCCTGCCGTCCCCACGATCATCATGAGCGCAGGATCTGCGGCCCGCGCCTGTCATTAGCAAAGAGCTTCCTAGAGCCACGCGAGCACCATCTGATCCTCTGCGAGCGGCCGGCAGGGACAAACCGGCTCATTACAACACAACTATCAGCGTCAAACACATCTCTGTCACTCTCCTTCAGAGACAGCTGATGCTCGCTAAAGTCTGAACGTCTGAGTTTGGACTCCCTCTGCCCTGCCACAGCTACCACGACACATTCAAGAAGATTTATGAAAGCAAGAAGGAATAATAAATCTAATAGGTGAATGGATATTAAACCTAGAGCAGAGCTTAAAGGAGGGATGACTCATAACTAGACCGCAACCATCCAAAACAATTAACCATACTACATGAATCAAATATAAAATCGAAATATTTAATATTTGTAAAATATTAATAAAAATACAAATTGACACTTTAATTAACACTAACCTTGCAAACAAACACGACAAACCGCAGCAACCACCCAAACAACCCAAACCACCAAAACATTCCCTGCAACCATGTTTAACTGACCAATATTATTAAATATAATATTCAAATACAGATTTATTATATGTTATTCAACATAGGTAAAAGATAAACTATCAAATAAATAGTGTTTTTAATATTTATTTTTATGAAAAAAAAATATATATATTTTTCTAAGTGAGTAATACATTTTAATTAATATATCTGTAAAAATATAGTTTCTGAAAATCTCGCCCTTATTTTCAGGCCTTGTTTGTTGAACAAATCTTGAACTGAATTGAGCAGAATAATGAAACTACTGTCTTCTGCTTTATAGTTGAAGCAATGGTCAAGCAACCACTAATCACTAAAACCACTCAAATTAAATACAAGCAATCTATATTAAAGGTAATATTCAAACATTCCTAATAATAATTTATAATAAATAAGTACTGACATTTTTAAACATTTTATCAGCCCAGCTGGTATAACTGCTGCTGCTGTTTCCTGAATAATGTCACAGCAAGGTCATGTAGCATGGTTTTGATTTGGGTAGATGGTCTGAGATTATTCACTGTCTCCTGGTGTGCGTGAGATCCATTGGTTTTGTCGAGAGCAGCCGTTGGGGCTTGGTGTTTCTGCTGATAAGTAAATGGTGCTTGGAGGGAATCCAAATGGCAGTGAGAGACCCTTGAAAAGGTTCCTGAGGTGTTGTCTTGTCGTCTCAGGTTATACTCACACAAAAATGGCACCTTCCTCAACAACCTGGCGATGCTCCAATCTGATCAGGGTGCACAGGTTTATATCTGTCTGCTTGTAACGCCAACTAACTCACAACACAATCATGACTCATTGCACCAGAGAGGCCCATTACGTCCTTGAGGAACAGCTTCTGTACAAAAGTACATCACTTCATTTCTGTCCTTCTAGACAGAAATCTATTTTTTCGCTGCAAACCATCTACTGTTTACTGATTAGTCATGCGCATTTATTTCCCAATACCAAATACTATTATCAAATTCTACTATTATTTATATAAAATAGTATTTATTGAATAATAATATTTAATAAAAAACAGCAACAGCCATCATAAAAGTTGCTAGGTAATTCAGTCAAAGGTACAAAGACAATGCTTGAATACAGCATTAAAGTTACATAAAATATAATGTGATGAGATTTTGCCTTCAGCCTAAACTATTTGCTCTGGAACAAATAATAGATTAATGAAACCAAAGACTGCCAGTTAGATTGACCCAAAACGAATTATATCTCATGTTTAACCACTATAGAGACTTCAGAGCTAGCGACAAATTGTAGAAGGACTCATTAAGGTAAGGCTGTTCTCAGCGGGTTTATGAGCGCTGAACGACCGCTGACATCCTGGAGCTTACGTCTCCGAAAACATTTATGCAAATTTTCAAATAGATGTTATTTTTATTAACAAACTGCATATTTGAAGTCTAAACAACTACATTCTCGCCTAAAAAAAATCTTAAAACAACATTCTGTGACTAAAAAAAACAGTATTATTTATAAAATTATAGTGGATTTGGGCGTCCAGCATGACACGCGGTGTGAGAACTACCACAAGAAACAGTGATACAAATTGCTGAAAGAGTGGATGTTCTGTTATCACTAGAATATCGCACTATTAGCAGCCAATCAGATTCGAGGAGCAGAAAGAACTGTTGTGTGTGTATATATACAGTGTACTTAGGACCATGTGATATTTCAGTTTTTATTTTTTTTAATAAATCTGCAAAAAAATGTCAACAATTCTGTGTTTTTCTTGCAATATGGGGTGCTGTGTGTACATTAATGAGGAAAATAAATTAACTTAAATGATTTTAGCAAAATGGCTGCAATATAACAAAGAGTGAAAAATTTAAGGGGGTCGGAATACTTTCCGTACCCACTGTCTATATATATATATAATATATATATTGTCTATATATATATATATATATCGTCGCGGTATACATAAGTAACCATCGTTCCTGAGGGAGGGAATGGAGACGTTAGGTCGTGACTCAACATTTAGGGGATTTACTTGGGAGCCCCAATCCTCTCTGACTTTAAGAGAAAATGCCAGTGAAATTTGGCTAGTGGATTTTGCATACCTGAGTCACTCCCCGTGCATATGGGTATAAATAGGCAACAGGTGCATCCTCTCTCCTTGTTTTATGCTGAGGAGCCGAGAACTTGTCCCTGGCCACCAGTGATGGTTCGAGGTTGTGACATGGGGACATAACGTCTCAGTTCCCTCCATCAGGGAATGAGGGTTACATACATAACCAAGACGTTCCCTATCTGTCGGTCACTACGAGTTATGTCGTGACTCGACATAATGGGGTCCTTGGAAAGCACCACAACCTGAACCCTGTCACAACCATATGGCGTTGCAAATGTTGACAAGCAGCCGCGTATCAGACAAATGCCATACAAAGGTCGTAACCTTCCCAGCACCACAGCGCAAATTCGCTGCCCTTGGTACCCAGGGACCAGAGTGAGTATAACGAGGATGGGATAGTCAAGCAGCTGTGTCTTTCACACAGAAATTCTTAACGAAGGGATTTCGACCTCAATGAAAGCTTTTCTTGACGTCATTTGCTATTTGGGTTACAGCTCGGATAACAGTGGGGAAGAGAGTCTCCGGGAGAAGGAGCACAGAGGCCACATCCTACTTGCAGGGAGGTATCATGTGGAGACACTGATATGGACTGACCCAGGCCTGGGGCAGTTCTACATATGGAATGGTCTCTGAGGCAGGTCCGACCTAGGAGTAGAGAGGAATGGCTGCCAGCAGAGGCTGACAGAGTGGTCTGTCAAAGGGAAGACACAGGTCCACAGAGAGGGAAACCTTACCACAGAAGAATACAAATATGGGATCGCCCGAAGGGAATCAAGCCATATGGAAATCTAGCCCAGTACAGGGGCTGACCGGGGCTCTGGGCATGCTAACACCAGTACTGGGCCTGGAGTCAGACTGCTCCGCCCAGTCTGGACTGCCGGGGTGCTGGAGGATACTCGACCAGGGTTCGGTGTCCGGGGAACTTACTGGAGGAGGAAAAATGTGCTTGCAGGAGGGGACCAGGGGTGGCCTAGAAGAATTTAACCTTCTGGCACCCCTCAGGAACCTGACATTGAGATCGTGCTTTCCCAGAGACCGGTCGTCCACTGTATTGTGATGTGGACTTTTCAAGGTGGAGGGTGACAGCCTACACTCCAACCTTTCTTGCAGGAAAGAAAGCAATACACCAATCGTGCATCTTTGGGGCTCTTCTCGGCGAGAAGAACACTAGTTCGTGAACAGACTCCACTTCAGTGCATAGGCTTGTCTAGTCGATGGAGCTCTTGCCTGAGTGATGGTGTCCACCACTGCTTGTAGCAGACACACTCAAGTCCGCCGCGTCCCGTTCAGAAGCCACACATGGAGGTTCCACAGATCTGGATGCGGGTACCACATGGTGCCGAGCCCCTGAGAAAGGAGGTCCTTCCTCAGAGGGATGCGCCAGGGAGGGGATGTCGCGAGGACCATGAGTACCAAAAACCAGGTTCAGGTGGGCTAGTAAGGCGCAACCAGCAAGACCTGTTCCTCGTCCTCCCTGACCTTACTCAGTGTCTGTACGAGGAGGCTCACTGGGGGAAACGTTTTATTGTGTGGAGCCCGAGGCCAGCTGTGTGCCAGTGCATCCATGCCAAGGAGGGCCTCCGTCAGGGAATAGAATGGGAATGGGAAGATTCCTGGGAAGTGAACAGGTCTACCTGGGCTTCCCTGAATTGACTCCAGATCAGCCGGATCATCTCGGGATGGAGTCGCCATTCTCCAGGGAATGTAAGCTGTCGGGAGAGCGCGTCGGCCGCACGATTGAGCTGTGGATGTGGATGGCGCGAAGCGACTTCAGACGTGTCTTCAGATGGCGGGCGAGCTGAGACATGCAAAGTGATCTTAGACCTCCCTGTCAGTTGATGTACGAGACAGCAGCAGTGTTGTCCATGCGGACCAACACGTGCTTGCCTAGCAGCAGTGGCCGGAACTGCTGCAAGGCCAGATGCACTGCCAACAGCTCTAGACTGGTTCATAGCCCCGAGGCTGCCTGCCCATTGCATGTAGCACCCCAGCCCGTACTGGAGGCATCTGTCGTGAACGGCGGGCTGCAGATGCCATATGCCCAAGGAGCCTCTGTAATTTTTTTCAGCAGAACCACCGTCTTGCCTCTGAAGGAACTCAGGCAGTCCAGCACTGATTGTGCACGCTCGTTTGTGAGATGTGCCATCATACTCACCGAGTTCAACTCCACACTGAGAAAAGTGATCCTCTGCACAGGGGAGAGTTTGCTCTTTTCCCAGTTGACCTGAAGCCCCAACTGGCTGAGGTGCCGGAGCACCAGGTCTGTGATGAAACTGCATCTCATGACCGGACTAATGAGCCAGTCGTCGAGGATAGTTGACGGATACTGATTGCCCACTTCTCATAACTGGGCAAGGGCTGCCTCCGCAACTTTCGTAAAGACACGGGGGGACATGGAAAGCCCGAAGGGTAGGACCCTGTACTGTCATGCCTGACCATCAAACGCAAACTGTAGGAACGGTCTGTGTCGTGGGAGAATCGAGACATGAAAGTAAGTGGTCTTCCGGTCGGCCGCTGCAAATCAATCCTGGGGTTGGATGCATCTGATAATGCGCTTCTGCGTCAGCATCTTGAACGGGAGCTTGTGAAGGGCCCAATTCAAGACTCGCAGATCCAGGATTGGCCGAAGGCCACCGCCTTTCTTGGGTACGATGAAGTAGGGGCTATAAAACCCCTGCCTCATCTCGGCTAGAGGGACTCATCTCGATTGCATACTTTGCCAGGAGGACAGCAATCTCCTAGCGCAAGACAGGAGCATCTCGGACTACCACCAAAGTCTAGAGATCGCCACTGAACTTGGGAGGTCGCCTAGCGAACTGAATCGCATAGCCGAGCCTAACGGTTCGAAGGAGCCATCAAGACGGGCTGGGTAGCTAAAGCCATACCCCCAGCCCATACAAATGGCACAAAGGAACAATCAAAGTACCCGCTTGGTGCAGCGGGCATCGCAACAGAACGACAACCAGCAAACAGGTTCCGAGATGTGAATGGGCTTTGTGGAGAAGAAATCATTCACCCACTCGGCTTTCAAGCAAAAATCTGAGAGAGTGGATGCACCTGTCGTCTATTTATACCTGTATGCATGGGGAGTGGCTCAGGTATGCAAAATCTACTAGCCAAATTTCATTGGCGTTTTCTCAAAGTCAGAGATGATTGGGGCTCCCAAGTAAACCCCTAATGTCATCACGACATAACTCATAGTGACCGACAGATAGGGAACTATATATATTAGATATATATAATATGATATATATTTATATATGATCCTATAAGGTTCATTTGAAAAAAAACGATAAACGAAAAAAATTTTTTATCTGACTACAGTGCATTATTCTCCATATATAGCGCGATCTGGACCCTAAACACATTTTGTTAAAAAAGCCGGTATTTTCCACTTTGAAGGCATCACAAGTTCATGTTTTACAGCAGAAGCCAACAAGTGCCCTTGTTGTTTATGAACAGAAGCCGATAAGTCAATTTTAACGAATCATGTGCGCTATTATTAGTCACTTGAAAAGACAAGCTAGCTGAACGGAGTTTGTCAAAGCTGTCAAAAAGTGATAGAGGAGGGATTAATGGTGATGAACTTGATGAACTTTGATACTCTTCTTGGGTGCATAAAAGGAAAATAAAAGCCAAACTTTTCAGGGAACATTGATAAAGCAGACGTTACGGTGGTGAGGGAAAAGCTCCCTGTTTTGCGTGTAATCACAACCATACAGTCTATGATCACAACAACAAAAGCTTTACATTGTCAGCTGAGGAGATACAAAAGATTTAAACAAGTGTTTTTGTTAACTCTGAAATGACCTGAAACAAAAAAAACAGTTATCTGCTTTTGCTAAAAAACTAACTTTTAATATATATATATATCTGTATATATACTGAAAAAAAATAAAAAAATAAATAATATATATATATACATATATATATTGAATGTATTAGGCACATATTTGTTTAAGTTATTATTACTTAAACAAACAAAAAAACCAACTGCAGTTTGATTGATATTACTTGGAATTGGAATGCACAATAAAAAAAAACATGATTTAGGAAAATAAATACAAATTTGATCTGTTTTAGCAAATCTGAAACTCTCTCTCTCTCTCTCTTCTCTCTCCTCTCTCTCTCTTCTCTCTCTCTCTTCTCTCTATATCTATATATAACAAAATCAATATAAAAATAAAATGCTTCAAATTATTTGAAACAACATCAATGCATGTTTTCTATTTAGGGTTTTATAAACAAATATAATAAATATCAAATATGTATCTTTTTCGTTCACACTGTTGTTTTTATAACCCAACACGGCAGAAAGAAAAAAAAACAAAATGAGAATAAAAAGAGGCAAAATGTGCAAAGTGCAAAATCCTTGTAGTTATAGCAAATAAACACAATCAGGCCCTTATGTAATAACTGCAACAGGCCTACTGCCTACTGCTTTGCTTAAATTCAATTGCAGATTTGCTTGTGTGATTAGTCACCTAATATGTCTGTCATATTAGTGTCTTATTGAATAATCAGCTAGTTTCAGGCCGAATTCACAATATAAAATACTATTTCTGCCGTTTAAAGATGTGGCAAAAGGGTCATTCCACGAAATTGGTGCCTTTTGCATCCCTAAGAAATAATCAAACATAGATTTAATATACCTACGGATAAATTTGCAATTTAAAAACATAACGATACTATGTATTCTTTCATCAATGTTAAATGGAAAAAAGTCAATTAAATATTATTTTAAATAATTTAAATAGCATTTATGCTGATAAGGGTAAGGCTTTTGGCCTGTCCCTCACTATTATTATTATTTTTTTCAGCAGGACTTTTAATTTGCAAAATGAAGGCAAACTTATATAAAAATTGCATTTGCATATTGTTTTAAATATAGTCTCATTGTTAAGCAATGTTTTTAGCATAAGTATGCATTTCTTTCTTTAAAATATAAATAATTTTGTTGGTGTCCCCTGATTTCATGTCAGCACTGTTACCCTCATCAAAAACCCTTGTAAAATAATGTACATTCAAGTGACATCACTTCTATGAGGCTACATGATCTCTCAACCAGGATTTCTACACTTAAAACACAAGCATGTTTCTCTCTCAATTCTATAATGTTCTATTTTGATGATTTCCTGAGATGATGCTTGGCTGAGGGAGGGGGGTGGGGTGGGGGGGGGGGCTCATTCAGTGTCCATATGTTCCATTTTTTTCATTTGGAAATTTAAACAATTATTTATTACATTTAATATAATCAAAATCTACAAGTACAACATGCGCTTTTGTGAACTTCAATATTAGCTAGCAAATTTGTTTGAAATTGTCAAACCTGTTACTGTCAACCCTGTTATTTTCAGGGTAACTGGTTTTGACATTTGGGTAACAGGGATGACATAGATTAGGTGTCATCCTGTTTTTAATGATTGTCTGTGTAAAATGCAAACATGTTTAAAGGTCACCCTGGGAGTATTTTTGAGCTAATGCCTATATCATTCAGTGGCATATGAGTTACATTTTAGTTAGTGTTATTGTTATTGTTACTATTACTGTTGTTGTTAATGACCAGGATAGGATGATCAGTCTCAATAAAACTCTTTTTTTTCAATAACTCATTGTCAATAATGCATCTATGTAAATTCAATTACAAACAAGAGCAGCAAGGTGACTGCAGACCTTCACCCTAGTCTTGCAATGTTCAAGAAAGTCAAGATATTGGTCTGGTTTCAGATGATCACAGAAAAACCAAGATCTGATCATCTTCCTTGCCTAATAATTGAACCAGATCAGTATTCTGTGATGGGACACAGACAAACAGATGGGAGCATTATCTCATTACAATACTCTTAAAACATTATGTAATGTGCTAATTCAACAATGAACTGACTTAAACTGAAAAATTTACTGTTTACTATTGTCATACAACTATGCTAAGTAAGTGCAAAACAATATAATGCAATTTAAAATTGTAAAACGGTACAGTATTGTAACAGGGCTGACAAGACGTGAGACATGTGGATCCATCTGCAGGCTTTATTTAAGAGATGTGGTAAACAGGCAGGGTCAAAAACACTGGCAAACAGGTATATGGCGGGCAAACACAAGAATAGTCCTAGGGCTAGAACAGGTCGACGATCGGCAGACAGAATCACAGGGGCGAGACAAGGGGGAGAAATCCAAGAAAACAGGCAAAGATCAAAAACCGCAAAAACAGGCAAGGCAAGGCAAGGCAAAACAAGGAAAACACGGAGACTCGGAAAGGGGTGCAGGCTAAACAATACTCAGCAGAGAAATGTGGTTAGAGTGGGTGTAATATATTGAGTGAGGTGATTAGAAACACCTGTGTGCAATCAGAGCAATCAGGGCAGTGTGCAAATTGTGCAAAGAATGATGGGAAATGTAGTCCGGGGTGCTATGCAACAGTTCGTGTTGTGCGAGAGTCAATGTAATGGAAAGGGTGACATCTGGTGGTGAATAAACAGAAGTCCATGAACCGGATTCGTGACAGAGCCCCCCTCCCAAGGAGCGGCTTCCAGACACTCCAAAACACTTTACAATTCCGGAGGGCGGTGGAATGGAGGTGGAACAGGGGGAGGGATGGAGGGCAGGTCAGGATAGGAGAGGAACAGGGACTGAGGCAGAGCCGGACAGGCTGAGGACCCCACCACAAGCAGAGCAGACGGGGACCGAAGATCCACAGGCGGAAGCAGAAGACCACGGAGCCAGACGGTAGACCAAACTCGGAGGGGCAGGAGGACCCACCACGGCGGAGCAGAGGACCACCAAGGCGGACTCCTTGGCCGGGACAGAACAGACAGAGAGTTTATAGGCGGCCACTTTGGCTGGAACAGGACAGGCAGAGAGTTCATCGCAGGCCTCCTTGGCCGGAACAGAACAGAAAGAGAGTTCATTGGCGGCCTCCTTGGCCAGAACAGGACGAGCAGAGTGTTCATAGCCGGCCTCCTTGGCCGGAACAGAACAGGCAGAGAGTTCGTAGGCGGCCTCCTTGGCCGGAACAGGAGAAGCAGAGAGTTCATAGGTGGGTACTACTGACACCTCCGGAGGTTCTGCAGCAGGTGCCGCCACCTCTGAAGGTTCTACAGTAGTGCCCTCAGGATACGGGGAGAGTTCAGTAATGGTTCCTTCGACCGTGACAAGACAGGCTGAAGGTGCGTTTCTGGGCGCCACCACCGTGCAAGGAGCTGAAGCGAGCGCTGCCGCTTCGGAAGGTTCTGCAGCACGTGCCGCCACCTTTGGAGAAACTGCAGCGGGCACCATCGCGTCGGGGAACACAGCAGCGAGCACCACCAACTCAGGAGAGACTGTAGCTTCAGCCACAGACTCTGCAGACCTGATAGTGGGTGCTACCGCCTCTGGGAGTTCTGTGGAGGTGAATGCAGCCCAAACACAACAAAAGGCGATCCCCATCAGGGGAAACACTTCAGACAGGGGAATTAGTTCATGAACAGAAGGGTTAGAGTGAGTGGGTTTGGGGATACAAGCGGTGCGTGCAGACACCAGCGGTGCATCCATAACACTGGATACCAGACTGGGATACCGAAAGGACTGACCTTGATAATCTGGGTGAAACAGACAGGACATGACATGACATGACTCTAGATGATCAGCTGTGATGCAACGTGATTCTCGATGAATAACTGAGGCGTGACGTGACCCTGGACGAACAGTTGAGACATGGCGAGACTCCAGAAGATCAGCTGTGACGTAACGTGACTCCAGATGATCAGCTGTGACGTGACGAGACTCCGGATGATCAGCTGTGACGTGACGGGACTCTGGATGATCAGCTGTGACGTGACGGGACTCCGGATGATCAGCTGTGACCTGACTAGACTCATGAATATCAGCTGTGACTTGACAAGACTCATAATAATAAACTTTGACTCAAGATGATCAACTGTGACTAGACTCGACTCATGAAGATCAGCTGTGACTTGACCAGACTCAGGATAATAAACTGTGACTTGACTTGACTCATGAAGATTAGCTGTGACTTGACTTGACTCGGGAAGTTTAGCTGTGACTTGACTTGACTCGGGAAGGTTAGCTGTGACTTGACTTGACTCGGGAAGTTTAGCTGTGACTTGACTTGACTCAGGCAGATTAGCTGTGACTTGACTCAGGAAGATTAGCTGTGACTTGACTTGACTCAGGAAGATCAACTGTGACTAGACTTGACTCGGGAAGATTAGCTTGACTTGAATCAGGAAGATCAACTGTGACTAGACCTGACTCGTGAAGATCTGTTGTGACTTGACTTGATTCGTGAAGATCTGTTGTGACTTGACTTGACTCATGAAGATCTGTTGTGACTTGACTAGACTCATGATAATGAACTGTAACTTGACTTGACTCATGACGATCAACTGTGACTAGACCTGACTCATGATGATCAACCGTGACTTGACTGAACTCAGGAAGATCAGTTGTGACTAGACTGAACTCAGGAAGATCCGCTCTGTGACTTGAATGAACTCAGGAAGATCAGCTGTGACTAAACCTGACTCATGACGATCAGTTGTGACTTGACTAGACTCATGCATATCAGCTGTGACTAAACTTGACTCATGATAATGAACTGGAACCTGACCGGACTCATGACGATCAGCTGTGACTAGACGGCGCTCAAGATGGGCAGCTGTGACATGACGGGGTGCCGTGGTGTCCGCCATTTTGCGATCAGGCTCCACTGTCGCGCCATCTTGTGAGCGTGCTCTGGTAGAGCCGCCACTTCAGTCACAGACACGGTTGTTCGCGTTCCTCATACGCGTAACCCAAAACCCCCCCCCGCAGTAAACAAAGAGCCAACAGTCAATAAAGCATAATCCATAAGGTCCCTTAAACTACAGTTACATTCCCCTCCAGGCAACCAAGATTTCGTGGGTTCATCCAGTCCAAAACAGAACAAGTCTTTAAACAAAACTTCATCATACAGAGGAACTTGATAAGATAGCACACAGAACTGGTGAACATACTCCTCAATAGAAAGGCCTCCTTGCCGAAGATGTAGTAGCTGGGTGACTGGGTCCATACCTGGCAAGAGTCCTTCAGAAAAGCTGCTGGATCCTTGTGGGGCTGAGTATTCTGTAACGGGGCTGAAGACGTGAGACATGCGGATCCATCTGCAGGCTTTTATTAGACAGAGACGTGGTCATAAAACAGGTATGGGTCAGATAATGGCAGACAGGTAAATGGCGGGCAAAACACAAGAATAGTCACAGGGTTAAGCAGATCAGCTAGTTACACCGATAAGCAGACAGAATCACAGGGGCGAGACGAGAGGGAGAAATCCAAGAAAACAGGCAAAGATCAGAAACCGCAAAAACAGGCAAGGCAAGGCAAGGCAAGGCAAAACAAGGAAAACACGGAGACTCGGAAAGGGGTACAGGCCAAACAATACTCAGCAGAGAAAGGTGGTTAGAGTGGGTGTTCTATAGTGAGTGAGGTGATAAGAAACAGCTTTGTGCAATGAGTGCAATCAGGGCAGTGTGCAAATTGTGCAAATAATGATGGGATATGTAGTCCAGGGTGGTATGCAACAGGGTGTAGTGTGAGAGTCAATGTAATGGAAAGGGTGACATCTGGTGGTGAATAAACGGAAGTCCATGAACCGAATTCGTGACAAGTATTATGTAAACAAATATGTGCAGTGTGCTGAACAATGTGTGTCCTGTCATCCCTGTTACACTGTCAATACTGTTACTGTCATTAATTTAACAAAAATTGTAAAGAAAATTATACTTGATACAGCCTTCCAGGTTTTTCCATTGTAACTTTAAGTATATTTTATTTTGGACAAAGCCCTTTTTTGTCTCTCTTGTAAAAAAATACATGTTTTTCTTAATTGGCATGTGGTCACCCTCCAAAATTAGGATGTTCTTGGTCATCTGAATGGCAAATATAAAAATATTTGAAAAAAGAAAATCCAAAATTTGAAACAATCCCAGTGAAAAGAGGGACTAAAATGCTGCTCATATATGTGAAAACTGTCACATACTTCTAATTAAACTATAGTAACGCTTGTGTTGGTAACAGGATTGACAAAAATACCAAAACATGAGGTAGAAAAGTAGTCATAAAATAATAAATTACATAGCCTGAGATGGCACAATACAATTTCTTGTCATTTTAAGGTGTTTTCATCTCATGGATATTTAAAAAATGTTGATAAAACTTATTTTATTTTTTTTATTTTTCCAAGTGGAAAAGGCACCGATTTCGTGACTGAACCATAAAAATTCACGACCGTCAATGTCCGCCACGTTTATTTGCTCACTTGGAACCCATTCCCAGCATCATTCTTGCAAGTCAATACTGATTATGGTCAACATGCAGTCCACTTGAATAGTTAACCACTTGTTTTCTATTCTTCAAAACCTTTGAAGAATGTAATGATTGCAATACACTTGAACCAAACAAATATTTCTTGTTTGAATTGACAATACAAACAGCCATCGTTGAAAAGTAAACAATAGCCCACTGCATGACTTTTAATCTAACAGGCTGCACTTCTCAGGCATGAAAAAACACACAGCAACTTTCAAATTAATCATCGTAATGTGGACGGTTGACTCTAAACTCATTTCCTAAGGCAACCTAGAGCCTCACACTCCACATCCTCCTGGGAGCATTTAGGGCTCTTGAAATCTCATCTTTAAATTACACTTTATGTCAGGGTGGCTGTGTTAAGGCTGCGCAATGCTGGAGCTGTTAGCCTGATTAACGCTTCATCGGATTGCGTCCTTGACAGTGTGTTTGTGGGTTTGAGAGAAGCGGACGACGTGTGTGTCCGGTGATTAAACAAAACTAAGTCAGCATAGAGGATTATTCACACTTTCACAATAAAATACACGTGATTAATTGCAGCCCTCTTGATCTACTTCTCTCTGCTTTTTGTCATTTTCTAGTTAAAATCCAAGACATCCTTCACCCAAATATCTCAGACAATGTAAATCAAAGCAGCTTTAACAAATGCCAATCCTCGTCAATCCTAAATAATGTTTTAGCAGATAGGTTGATTACAAGGTCATTTTATAACTACATATTGAGGTCAACAATCTCCAGCGATGCACACTGTTGTCAGTATGAGAAGTAAGCTGTGTTGTTGAAAGCATGAGATTCTTCAATTTATGCATCATTATATTTGCTTTGAGCGTTTCTCTATGCATCAGTTAACTCTGAACGCACATCCTGTAGCAAAATAAATACACTATTAATTATTCACGCCCATTTCTGTCAGAAATTATATTGATAATCAGTATTGTTTTCTTGTTTTCCTGTAAAATAAATAATCTAAAACCTAATTTTTTATGCACTGATAAACTTACTGCAGCAGAATAAATACAAAAATAACTAAAAATACACTACTGGTCAAAAGATTGGAATTTTGGACTTATATAATGTGAAATTTCATTACAATTTTAAATAATATATATAATTTCCATTAGAATAATTTTCTATTTTAATATATTTTTAATTTATTCCTGTGATGCTAATGCTGAATTTTCAGCAGTCATTACTCCAGTTTTCAGAGTCACATGATCCTTCAGAAATCATTATAATATGCTGATTTGCCGCTCATTTATTATTCATATGATTAGTACTTAATTATTAGTAATAGTTCTTATAGTTATGTCAAACAGTTTTTGCTGCTTCATATTTTTGAGTAAATCATGATACATTTTTTCAGGATTCTTTGGTGAATAGAAAGTTAAAAAGAATAGCATTTATTTTAAATAGTTATATTTACCATTTATTTGAAATTGTTTCGTAACATTATGGATGGCTTTACTATCACGTTTGATCAATTACTTGGCGAATAAAGTATAATTATTGTTTCCAATTAAAAATTGATAATAAATTTACTGTCGTACTGTCATTTTGGAATTAAATAATAACTTGGTGAGTACTTTTTCAAAAAAAAAAATATCTAAAGTGTGTAGTAGGTAAGTTTTTTGACTCTACTCCTAAAGCGGAAACTCCATAGGTTTGCAAGAATGTAGAAAACATGCTAAGTTACATACTTGTATTGACAACCATGCTCCAGTCAGTTATTCCCTTTGAAAATGCACGGTCCGTGTAGGAAATGTCTGTCTGTCTCTGTTTTGGTCTGTGTAACCCACCCACTGCCAGTTTACCCAACTGTATTTCGGCACCCCAGGTTGCCAGTTCGTGGAAAACACAGCGTATTTCATTTCAGTCATGGAAGCTGTCAAGGAAGGTGTGCTCCTTCCTGTTGGTGTCGTCAATCTGGCAACCTGCTTGTGTGTCAAGTCTGAGGAGGAGGGGCCTGGTGAAAAAAACCCTCTCCAATATTTGGAATTTGGATTGCAATACATAGTTCAACCACTCAACCACTCAATCCTACATACAGCACCTTTATTTCTTCCAAACTTTTGACTTGTAGTGTAAATACAATATAAATTATTAATCATAATTTTTTTTTTCCTGTAAAAAAACATCTAAACATCCTTGAAAGTGCAATGTAATCTCTGCATTGGCATCATTAGATGGACACTTGCCTTCTTAACCTCGTATTTAATGGCCAGTTTGACTCGACTGAGCAGGCAGCGATGATGCTGGCCTTCCTCGAGTTCAGCGGATATATCTCCATTCAAGATGGCCACCACCTCCTCCGTGTCCCTGCACAGATCCAAAACGCCAACCACAAAGTCTTTACACTGCATAGACAACTTCCTGTAGTCATTCTGTAGAGAAGGAGAGAAAGAGCAGAGAAGGTTGGTTTAAACACTGTAAAACAAAAGCTCACAGTCCAAAGGGGTCTTTCAGGTGAAAAGGTTGTCAGGCTTGAACAACCACTGCAACATCTGACTCAAGGGCATCAGACGGAGATGGAGTATTTGTCAGAATCTATCAGACTCCAAACACAACACCGATCAGACCTAATAGTTCTCATGGAAGAAGAATGAATGACATTTTCTGGTGTAGTTTGTCTAGGAGATTCTGCCAAGATTTGCCAATTTTTCAAAGGGGAGTTTGTGATTGTATTGACTGTGATATTTATGGAAGCATGCACTACAATTATTTTTGGTTTTGGCTAAAGCAATGTTCTGTTATGTTCCTAAACAGTAACTTAGTCTTTCAGGTCACTGACTGCTCTCCTGTTTGATATCAAAGCATTATTGACATTACAGAACAAACACTTTCAGCTGGTGAGCAGCAAAACGTTGTGACCCCAAAAATATTTGGACATTTAAAAATGTATTAAAGTCATATCAAATCAAGTATCTGGATCTACATGTGTTAAATGCAATAGGATCTTTTCTCTTCAGTAATGTCAATATTTTCTTCTTCATGTTTGAAGTGTCAGTGTGTTCAGCTCGTGTTTTGGTATTTTTTATATATATTTTTTTGGTTATACTTTCATGCAGATCACACAGATGTCCAATCTAAGGAATCACTGGTAGAGAATGACATTAACCATCAAAATGATCCACTAACCAAAAGCAAACACTTGATTTTAACACTTAAAGCTGCAGTCCGTATGTTTTGCCTCTTTGTCGCCATCTCTGTTTGAAAACCTGGAATTGCAGCTGTTTGTGGAATTATCTAGCCTCGTTTTGGCGGTTGTGATTCTGCGCGCTCCATCGCGGATATCTAAGTTTTCGAGAGTAAATGTGCGTCAGTCAGTCACCGCACCGGTGTGGACATTTACTGTACTTCACAATCACAGATTCTAGCCTACGTCTTGGAATATATGACCCAAATAAGAATTTTCACCATATATTGTCATCTATAGTAACTATAGTAACAAGTCTGCCACCTTTGTTCTGACCAACTGAGGAAAAAAAAGCATAAATCTCGCTACCAAAAGGTGCTACATCTAAAAGATCGTTTAGCTTGTATCACATCAAACTGTGCAAATTATTATTATTGTTATACTTTTTTTCTCAAATGGTTAATGTTAACAACATCTGCATTGGTGACTATGAGTGTAGTGTGTATTAGCGTGTAGATTTAAATTGCTGTACAGTCTTTGTAATACTATTCGAATTTCATATTAAGAAATTCTATAGAAATAAGAAATTCTTTTAACTCAAAAAGCAAATTATGCTCCCCTCGAACTGGTTTTCTTTAAAATACAAATCTTTATAATCCCAGGCTATCTGTAATCAGATGCACATTTATAACTGGAATATAATTTAGTTTCATAAACACATAATCCTTTCTGAATTACAAACCGCCATCAAAATGATAAATTTAATTATTCCAGCTGCTCTGAGAAAAGGCTATAAACGATCCGTCACCTGCAGGATCCTCACATGCGATAACCTATAGCCGGGACAACTTCTTTATGTTTACATTTGACATAATGACGCAATGCCATGCTCGAATTTCCCGCGAAAACCTACCCGTACAAAACATTATTATAAGCTAACCATTGTGAATCGGGCTAAAGTAAGGCGATAGTTTTGAACACTGGCTGGTTATGTACTTGCTCAAATATTGATTTCGGATCATTTTTAACCAAAAAAAGTTACGGACTGCAGCTTTAAATAAACAGTTTACCCAAAAATGGAAATTTGCTGAATATCATTTACTCATCAGTTCATCCAAGGTGTACATCAGTTTGTTTCTTCATGGGAACAGATTTGGAGAAATTTTGCGTTTCATCACTTGTTCATCAATGGATCCTCTGCAGTGAATGGGTGCTGTCAGAATGAGAGTCCAAACAGCTGATTAAAACATCAGAATAATCCACAAGCAATCCACATGACTACAGTCCATCAGTTAATGTCTTGTGAAGTGAAAAGTTATGTGTTTAAATACATGGTCAAGATGTTTTTTAACTACAATTGAGTCCTCTATCCATAATATTATTTTCTCCAGTGGAAAAAGTCCTCTCGTCTGAATCAGGAGAGAAATATGCACAGATAAGGCACAGTATACAAGCCAAAACCAAAAACATTTCTAAACAAATATTTTGGTGGATTTTGATATGAGATGGGCTTTTTCACTGGAGGAATCGTTACTATGGATTATGAACTCATATTTTGCCCAGAGGTAACAGTTAAAACACCTTAAAGGTGCAATAAGCGATTTTTCAAAAATGCTGTTTGGAAGTTACTTGGACTGACATAACAACAAACATCAATCAGCATTAGGGGCCATATGAGGTGGAGGAGAGAAAACAAGCAAGAGGGAGATTTGAAGAATATCACTGGAAATTCCGCTCCATACGTGAGTAACACTAGTTTTAAGTGTAATTGATTGTCTGGAGCTGTGCTGTTGGCGACTAACAACAAACTCTTGTTTGTATTTACTAATGTGTACTGTATGCTCATTTTTTTGCTTCCTTGTCATTTGTTCATCATATGCGCTTTATTTTTTGTGAAGCATTATTTTGTTGAGTGTCTGCTATGATAAAGGTATCCACTTTTTAGGCATCCACTCTTGCATTCCGTGTGTAATGGAGGCCAGCTAGTGAGATTTGTGCAGGTAAACCCCTGAACTCAAGAGGTGTGCTGACGACTGCTAGAGAATGTGATGTTTAGTGTCATTGTTAGCACCATTCATCTCGCATACCGGCGATCAGGATTCAAAACTGACTTGGAGCAGGGTGGTTAGGATTGTAGGGTGTTTTGGAGGCGGAGCAATGAAGAGAGGGGTGTGTTTGTTTAGGTTGATTTCAAATAACAACAATGTCCAGCAATGTTTTTGAAAAATTTTATGATAGATTTGTTTCTTACAAACACACAGCTTTTGACTTCACAAGATGTTAATTGATGGACTGGAGTCATGTGGATTACTTGTGGATTATTGTGATGTTTTTATCAGATGTTTGGACTCTCATTCTGATGGCACCCATTCAAGAAACCATTGGTGAGCAAGTGATGCAATGGCAAATCTCTTCGATGAAGAAACCAACTCCACATATTGGTTGACCTGAGGGTGAGTACATTTTTCTGCAAATTTTCATTTTTGGGTAAACTATTTTTTTAGAGCCTAAAAACAACGTTTTGTAAAATGCTTGCTTGTAAAGTATATTTCTTTCCAAAAAACGACACTTGTTTGAAATTTTATATCTAATGATATTCAGACATTTTTATGTGTTACTTAGGTGTCCAAATAATTTTTAGGTCCACTTTAAATATTTTACATCATTAGAAAACTCTTTGGAACAGAAAAGAGTTTACATAATCATAAAATGGATCACAGCATAAAACAACAGAAAATGGTAAGCTAAAGTCAACATAAAATCAAAACTCACCCTACTACTTTACATAGAAAATAAAAAAAAATCGCGTGTGACAGCTACAGCACAGTACAAACATAATGTAAAGGGAGAAGTGCATTCAAAATAATGATTAGGTCACGAAACAGCGTAGTTGGTCATTAAACCACTATAAGATCATCAAAAACAAATATCAGCCTGTGTACACATAATCGTCACACACAATTAAAATTACACACATAAATCCAGCAAATCATTCAGAAAGCACGGTCGTGGGGCGGACCAACCACGTGGTCACGGCACACGGGGTTTCAAGCCGGGGACAACACTCGGGACACATGCCAACAAACGGAGTATTACGGTGTTTATACCACACATTTTTTATATCATAAGTCCCACGCTATATTTGTGCGCTCTAGTGTACCAGAACCAAAGCCGGTTTAGTAAAAATGGGTGGTTGACTGACAAAATAACAGAAATTCATGGTGGCACATATGGATGCACGGGTGCTGTGGAAGGCAGTGTTACCGTGGTATAACACACTCACACTCATCACACACCGAACAGGTAATTACAAGACAGGCACATGTTGTGAGCAAGCGCGAATAAACACACCCATACAGGGAGGGAGTACACACACCCAGCATAGCTATCAAATAGCAATGAAACCTCAGAAAATATTTATCCGGACAGGGACTCTAGAAAGTTGTCCTTACACACAGAATCACTGTACACAGTACACTGGTCTGGGTCGATAACAGGGTTAGTGGTGGGTGGATGTGAACAGGCGACATTATTACTACAGTCACTGACTAATGAACATACGGTACTCATTACACCAACGAGAGGACATGGGGTCTCTTTAACCTAACGAGAAGGCAGCAGTCGTCACACTAAAAGGGACACTTCCCTGTTTAACCTCAGAGACACGCGACTCAGGATAAAAGGGTTGGTGTTTGAAGCATTATTGACAGGTTGGGAGAAGCATAATCAAACAGTGCAGTCCGCCACAGGGTGTCAACTATCAGAAGATAGGGCGGCATACACTAATAAATAGAATGAGTCAGATAGATCAATGTAAATACAATACCGCCGCAAAAGTGGAGCACTGACTGCCCGGAACAGAGTGGAAACATAAATACATGTCGCTATTAGAAAATTCAGGGTTGTCGTGAGAGGCGCTGGATACACACAGAATCAAATTGTGAGAGCCAACAATCTCACGACCGTACCAAGGAGTGAGATCCAACTACTCTAATCAGACATGAGAAAACCAAATATACACAGAACACTCTGTATACGAAGTAAAAATCAACGCAGGGCAGATGACGCTATATTATTACTTCAACATCAAGAAAATAAGCTGACAGTACTTGATAACAATGTGACAGAATAGGGGTAGCGCAAAACACACACATCAGGACACAAGGTATGAGGGAGGCAATAAACGAACACAAAGCTTGGGGGGACATATATAAAAGTTAATCGCAAAAACTTTTCCAGGTCTATTGTACAGCATCCAAAGCATACGAAGTATAGGACAGGTATAAAATAATATAATCGAGAGGATAAAACGTAGAAAGTATAAAGGTAAGAACACGGGAAGAGAAGTGTGCGAGTGGTGTAGGACCATTACATTTATATATTAAAGACACAAAGATCAACGGAAAACTTATGTAATGTATAACCAACATTTCATAATTTTCAGGGATATGCAAGACACATTATAGTCTTAGTTCAACTTTGTGTTGCCTAGAAAATGACGTGTTTGTGGGAATGCATGGGGGGACAGTTGACAGACACAATAACATATCATGGAAGAACGCAGATACAGAATGGTTTCATTTCACAGGGCGGCCCTGAACACGGGAAGACATAGGTGTCAAAAATAAACTGAAGTAATACACAGGCGAAGGGTGAACACACTCGTGTTGGCGGACAACATGCGGGATGGACTGGGAGGACGCATCACAAGGAGGGGGGGGACGCAGGGGCTGCAGTGAATCTATGGGACGGAGCTCGTCAGCTCGCGGTATAGATGCAGACAGTAGTTAGACAGAGGCGTGCCACAAGAGTAGACTAATGCAGGACTAAGTGACGTGAGACAGAGAAAAAACACGACGAAACAATGATTTAGCGGGTTCGTTGGGGACGCAGACAGACAAGCAGACCGGCTCTAACAAGCAATTCGATAGGACCTGGAGCAACAGAGACAGACAAAATCGAACAGGCGGATAGGGACAACTCGGTTTACTGTTTACATAATACGGAGATTCGTATGAGAAACATATATAAATAGTCAACAAAGATGAGGAAAAGGCCGAAGAGAAGCGCGTGAGTGCGAGCGATAATACTCTATGAGTAAGTTCCAGGTTACAATTTGTGGTCAGGACCTGATTACACTAGGCGATCGAAGCACCACACACGCCCGCAAAAACGAGCAAAAAGCACACACACCCACACAGGACGACGGCACACACAACAGCGACAAACACAACGAGACACACCGCACAAACAAAGCATCAGATTGCACTAACACTGTTGTATTACACTAGTAGAAGTCCAAAGATACTCAATTTAAGGGGAACGGATGGCTTGACCCAAGTGACGCATGGACCAACGACTTGGAATTACGTATGAAGGTGATGAGTCTGGTAAAATGTGAGAGGGCAAGTACAAGTGTGGGGACAGGTGCAACAAGGCGGGCGTAAAAAATAATATCAACGGAGCCGGGAATCAACACTGGCAAAAAGGCTATCTATATCGGAGAGAGAACCAGGATGGTGACTCAGTTCAGGGGAGAGAAAAAAAGAGGCCCAGCGGTGAGAGCTACGAGAGAGACGACTACGTGATTGAGCGATCACAGTCGCGGTATAAATTCAAGACGTAGTTGATGATAAAGAGTTGTCTGCTAAGGAAAGTCAGCAAACCAGGCACCAGCAACTGAAATACGAGGTTTGGGCCCGGACATCAGAAAGCCCAGCTGGGCAGGGAGCGATTCTGGTTGCGAATGTCTGCACGCATGAGATGGGAAGAGATCAAAACAGAGAAAACGCGAGAACACAGGGCTAAATTACGCCTATAATATATCACTAGTACCATGTATTAGCAGGGGGAGGAGACGAGTGGCTCCGGTGGTTAGGTGTGGATAAATGCAAATGAGAAGACCCCACTGAGTAGAGGGAGAATTACGAGTTGCTACTACAAAGTTGTGGGGGGAAGTGTTGCAGTTGACTACTTACAACGCACTAGAAAAACATGTTACCAAAATAGTTTAAACGGAAATAAGTCTCTGTAGGAGCAACAGTCCGACACTTTTAAATGAAAACAGTGCAGAAAAAAAAAAAAAACAGGAGGCGCAACGAACCCAAGAAGTTGGCGCACAAGGAGTGTTCGACAGAGTTGAAGCTGATTTGGACTGAACCGCAGCAAACCACTCATATTTGAGTCATTTGTTCAAAATCGACCACGTTTCAAAACGACAATCGCTGTGTTTGTTGCTCCATCACTTTAAAGATGTGATTAACTAGTGCAATCTGTTAAAATAAATGACAAAACTTGCTTTTTAATGCCCACAGATTTTTTCCACTGTATTTTACATTGTTGCATCAAGTGTGATGGGGGGGTTCACTTAAAAGCTTAAAAGTAAAGGTAGCAAGGTTTTTTTTGTGTGTGTGTTTTTTTGCTTGTTTTGTTTTTATAATAAATAAAAAAGAAAACAAGTAGATAAAAAATCGGAATGATAGTGTTTAGAGGGTCCTCCCTTTAAATAAAAAGAAACTAGTAAATAGACAGACAAGAATAGATAGCTTGGTGTTAGAAAGGTCATTCTTTATATAAATAAAAGAAACAGTAGAAGAATAGAAAAAAGTAGGACTGATAGTGTTAGAGGGTCTACATTAATAAAGAAACAACGTAATATTCACATAAAAATCATAGATATGCTTTTTAGAAAGGTCATTCTTTTTTTTCTTTAATAGAGAATGCTAGAGTTAAAGGCTCTTTTTCTTTTTAAATAACTATTAGAATAGACATCGAAATAAGAGAGTGCCATGTTCGAGGGTCAATTTTTTTAATAAAAAACAAGCAGATAAAATTCGAATTAGCATTATAATAGAGAGTGCTAGAGTTAGAGGGTCAAATGAAGATGAAAGAGGTGTGTTTTCAGCCATTTCTTGAAAATATTAAGGACTCATCTGCTTGGATTGAGTTGGGCAGGTCATTCCACCAGGAGGGAACAGTTAATGTAGAAGTATGTGAAAGTTTTATCACAGGTAGAAGAATGCAACATTTTTCAATACAAGCATTTCAGTCTAATGTAATTCATGCAATATTTCAAACCTTTAACCATCTTGGGAAAATCAACCCATATCAACAGTTTAAAAATAGCTAAATTCTGTGGAAATAAACGCGGACTTGGCAACCCTGCATCCAAGAAGAGCTGCCGGAGTCAGATTTGACTGATCACAGGTCGAGAATAAGGAGAAATGACTGACAAGACCGTGCTGGAGTATTTGCTGCTCAACAGATCTTGAACTCATTGACAAATATCTGATCTTGCTCCCTTTACTCAGAGTGCGTGTGATCGCGAAAGTGAAAGTGAACAGCGCGAATGCTCATTCAGGGATTTAAATAATCCACATCCTGAGAGCGGCTCCCTTATGCGGCTAAATTGTAGACAATATTAGAATGTTTAAAGGAGTGGACACGAAAATCTCGGAAGCGAAACACATGTTGTGGGAGCAGGCGGCAATGGTCATAGATTCAGCGGGAGCGAGATTAAGAAAACAGCCAAATCACAGACATTTTGAGCAATTAAGAAATCCTGGCTGGACGTATTTTTTTTAGGTCCATAAAGAGGACATGTCCGGGGAAAAGAGGACGTATGGTCACCCCCCCCCACCCCCCACCCTAACTTATAAGAGTTCATGAATTTGATATCACAGTTCCTGCATGTTGGCCTAGCCTATTATTTATATATGCAGTGTAATAGCTAATTTAGTAGATTAATTCACTCATATTTAAAAGTGGTTGTGACTTCCAAAACTCTGCAGTGTGTACGCGGCCAATAAAGAAAAACGATTATGCAAATCAAATTAAAACATTCAAAACAAATAAAAAGCCATTAAAGCAAAAACAAAAGCATGTTAATCCAGTCCCTCAGTGGCGGCCATCCTACCTTAAACTCTTTCTCGATGTTGGCGAGTTTGGTGAGCTCATTGCTCAGTTCCAGCGCGTTCAGTACCGGGTCTTCGCTGGACAGAGAGAGATATGCCGGACTGGCCAGTCCGCGGTATGCATTTATCCTGGAGCGCGAGTGACTGAACGAGTCCTTCCTCTGCTTTTCCGTGCAGTCGGCGCATTTGCAGAAGTAGTCATGCGGCTGCTCGAAGAAAATTGTGCCGTCAAGTCGGCAAGACCCCTTCATCAGCAAGCACTAGTCACCCGACCACGTGTGGTTCTCCAGGCACCATATGGCGTGCAATCCTCGTCTGCGAGAACCTAGTGCCATCTCTGAAGAGGGTCCTCGTCGTAGGAGTAGAAGTCGTCGTCTTGCAGCTCGCAGGGGCTGCGGGTGAGTCGTTCGCCACCCGCAAAGGAAGGATGTCCCAGCAGGGCTTCCACGATACGCACGTAACCTTTAGAAATCGCCAGCAGGAGTGCATCACCGACACGGGCCAGGTTGTCTCGCCGCAGGAGCAGCTCGGTGACCTCCAGGTGTTCGTTGCCGACGGCCAGCTGTAGCCCGTTCTGTCCCATGTAGTCGACACAGTTCACGTTGAGCGTGGGTGATTCTTCCAGCATCTTCCGGACCACCGGGATGTTACCGTACTCCGCCGCATCCAGAAAGCGTTCTTCCTCCAGCGTGAGGCTGCTGCCACGGGCGTTGAACATGAACGCTGGTCCGCGAACCGCCTGTCGTCGGCCCTTTTCTCGCGGTAGGGTCATCCTGCGATGGGGGAAACTATCCGAAGATTTCCTGCAATTGAAAGAGAAGTAGGCTTTTTACCTTGTGAACATTAATCAAGCTCATTCAAGTGGAAGTGACTTTCTCTGCATGTGGCTGCTTGATTATATCTCACGCCTTTGACATAGCCAACAAGTTGACTTTCTCACTGAGAGCTGACAAGTGGTGTAGCTATCATCAGGGATGTGATCCCACTGGGACAGAAAGCAGAAGGTGATTCGGGCCAGACGGTCCTACTGAAGGCGAGATCGCCCTCTGGCTTTTAATAGCTTTTTAATGAAATGCAACAGATGCCACAATCACACAACAGGTGAGTGTCTTAATGGAGTAACGTCTGTGCTCAAATCGAGCTGACTCATGTTTAGCGAGCACTTGAGGTGAAGAGAATATACAATAGCAACAGTCAGTGAGCCTGAATGGAGTTCATTTCCCTCATTTGGATGGGTAATACTTTTAAGAATTTTAATAATATTGGGCCTTGTAGCTAGTTTACAAACTCCTGACATCTTCAGACATCATGGCATTGGCACTCATTCAAAAGATGCTCATATTAAAGTTACCACTATATTCCTCTCCACACACTCTACAATACAAAGAATCATACAAAAACATCAAAACATTTTGGGGAATTGACCGTTAGCAAAGAGCTTGATTGACAGGCGATCTGACCAGTCAGAACGCGAATATATGTGCCACCGCTGCTATCCGCCATCTTGCCCGACAGCTATGGCTGGTCTCCATAGAGATCCATGTTTAAAGGGGGTAAAAAAAGATTGACCGAATTGAAACTTTTTCAATGTAGCTAAACTTTAACCCGGAACTAATCAAGCCGTTTGTGCCAGGCTGGGGAGAAAGGTATTGTAATAATGTAAATTATGTGAAAAATAATGCATTTTTCAAACCACCAAGCATGAGATCATGTTCTAGTACACCCCCAAAACAAAATCAAGACTTTGTAAAGGAACATAATAGGACCCCTTTAAACTTGAAAAATGGTGTGTTCCGTGGTTTAAATAAAATACTTTCTAATGTTTATTCATGTTAATTTCGTGCTTTACGTAAAAATGAAAAGACGATCGGTTCATGTGTTTGAACTGAGGCAATAGTGATCTGTCACGACACATTAAAGAGCCACAAAACGGTATTTATTATTTGAATTTCTTTAAATGACCAATTTTTTTGTTAAAAGCTGAAGGCCTGTATACCTTGTTTTATACCATAAGTACCCTGCTCTGGTCTTCTCTGTTGGTGTGTGTCCTTTTCTCTTTGCTCTACGATGTATTTTTCACAGCGTGAGAACTGAATAGTGTGTAAAGCAAAGCATAGAAGACAAGCCGCAACATTCGCCCCGAAAAAGCGTACCAGCTTAAGCTACTCTTCCGTCTGACGCAGTAAGTGGGAAGGAGACCAGAGGCCTTTTTTTTTTTTTTTGAGTGTATGTCAATGGAGAAGAGGCTTCACTAAGCTCAATAAACAGCCTTTTAGAGGAAACTTATCATTTAATGAATCGACAGCCTATCTGCTAAACTTCAACATGTTTTAAACTAATGCCTAGTTCACACTACAGGATATTAAGTCCGATTTAAAACCATCAAATGATTGCAAGCTCTCCGATATCGGGCTGTGATCGGGTTAAATCAGCGGGTGATTGGCGCTCGGCAATCTTTATGTGTGAACAACACAACGATCCATCAAAGAGGCTCGTGACTTGCGTCACCGACGGGCAACAAATATCTACATACCACATATCTTACCAGGTCGGTTCCTGACATCCATTTTCCAATGAAACAACTCCTTTTTTTTTTTTTATTTTCATGTGTTGTTCGCGTCATTCCGTTCCATTCTCAGTGTTTTTTCGTGAGTCATGACAAAACATGGTTTGTAGAGTTGTTGGGTGACAGAGTTGTTGTCATTTACATAGAGTCACGTAGTGTGACCACCACAACGACTTAAAGACAGATAATCAAGTCATGTAGTCTGAACAGCACAGCGGTATGCCGACGTTTAAAATAGTGTAGTGTGAACTTAGCATAAACTATACTTTTGGATTGAACTATTTTTAGAGTTTACCACGAAAATCTTTTATAAAAGAAGTCACTGACTTTTTGTGACAGGTGGAATTCAGCTTAAGGCACTTCTCATTCATTCCTATGGTATCTGTAAACGACAACTGATTGTTGCACAACTCTGACTGAAATTCAATGACGTCAAGGCTGTAATGTGATTGGTTATTAAGGGACGTGATCCAAGTTAGCCATTACGCTTTCTCCAATAGTAAGTAATACAGACCCTCTCTTATAGTAAGACAATCTCTGGTGTGAGAGCGGCATTGTTTGTCGGGGATGGCAATAGTAACTAAGGAGGGCGGGTCTTTGCGAACGGTCAATTGGTTGAGAATTTGGCACTGGAACTTTGTCCTAATTGCAAAACTTATTCTGAGAGGATTTTCTCACGTTCTGACCAATGATTTTCCTGATTTTCCATTACTTTCTTTTTTTTAAACAGTCATTCGTGATTAGTGATTTTTTTTTTTTATATAATTTTATAGAGACTGCACTCACAGAGAGCAATTTCTGGTCAAATACTTCAGAGCAAAGCATAGCTGGAAAATGTTAATACAAATTTAACACATTCAAGATTATATATGAAAATATGAATTTAAAAAGGATATTTTACACATATTAGTATATTTTACACATTTAAATTAAAGATTTAAAAATACGGTTATTTTCATTTAAAATATCTTAATTTGTGTTTTGAAGATGAACGAAGGTCTTACAGGTTTGGAATGACATGAGGGTGAGTAATTAATCAAAGAGTTGTAATTTTTGGGTGAACTATCCCTTTAAACTCCCTTGTATTAAAATCCACCAACACTGTTTACTGAGCGATATTCATGCTGTATTAAATTAAACAAACTGTTGAGTGACACCCAAACTCATCTGCTTTAATACAATATAATCCTTAATAAAAAACAGTGTCAGCAAAAGTCATAAACACATGAAAATAGAATCAGAAATGAAAACCCACAGGCAAATTAAATTGTATTATTGTGTACTCTTATAAAAACAACTCATTCAAGACATCAAAGGACTTCAGCACAAACCTTATTTACTACATGCATTACCTGGTGATAATCTAGGGTGAGAGTAAATGAACACAGAATAAGTTTGTTTAATTTAAAGGCTGAATTTATAGTCTGAAGCGAGATGGACCCGGTCTCTACTGCAGGATTTACTTGAGCGGGGAAATTCATTTCCCACAGCCAAGGTCCCTGGAGCTTCAGACGCCCACATCACCAGAGGCCAGAAAGAAGGGGAAGCATTCAACTCGAAACTCTCCATGCAGACAATTCTACCATGCCAATTCAATAAACGCAAAGGGTAACACTTTACTTGAAGGGGTGTGCATAAGACTGACATGACACCTTCATAATCATGACATGACATATGTCATGAATATGAAGGATGTTTTATGCATGTTTATGACAACTGTCATTAAGTGTCATTCGCTCAGTTATGTAATTTTTAATGCAAATATGACATTATTTGACCTAAACCTAACCTAACCTTACCCCTAACCATAGCCCATAACAAAGACATCTCAAACAACGTCATCTTTGCATTAAAAATTACATAACTGAGCGAATGACACTTAATGACAGTTGTCATAAACATGCATAAAAAACCTTCATGTTCATGACATGTGTCATGTCATGATTATGAAGGTGTCATGTCAGTCTTATGCACACCCTTTCAAGTAAAGTGTAACCACACAAGGAGCTCGGCCTCCACTAAAACCCCTCGACTAGCAAACACATAACATGACTTGAATCTTGAAGGTATTAATTAATAAGTTTAAACTTCCTACTGCATATGTAGTAACCAAAAATGTGAAACTCTCTTATATTTGAGCTTTTACGAGATTTTACAGGATCTGCAAGATTTACATTACATTTTATTGATTTGGCAGATGCTTTTATCCTGAATTAAACTTATTTATTTCACCTGTATTCTATGAGAATCAAACTCACTTGATTTACTTTTTTTACATGAGTTAAACTTTTTTTTTTTGTACCAAATCAAATAATTATTATTTATTTTGTTATTTTAATGTTTAACAGTGGACATATCATGTGAAAAACCTTTTAATGAATTAGGGCAAGATTTAATAACAGATTGAGCCAGCGCAACCCGTCTTTTGGCATTAAAATACTACTGTCTAAAGACACGCAGTGAAGAATTAGCACTGAAAAGGCATGGACACAATTATTTTTTTAGATGCAAAATTTATGGGAGGAGAGTATTAAAATGAATCACGCAACACAATTTACTAACGTTTGCGCTCGTCAAATTACTGGAATAAATTGTGCCATTATTTAACGCCCAAAAAAGCATGTCTTCAAGGGTTAGTTCACCCAAAAATGAAAATTAGCCCATGATTTACTCACCCTCAAGGCATCTTTGGTGTATATGACTTTCTTCTTTCAGACGAATCCAATCTGAATCCAATCAGAGTTATATAAAAAATTCTTTCAAGCTTTATAATGGCGTGGGCGGGTGTTTTTGTTCAACAGTCCAAAAGTAGTCAAATAAAGCGCATCTATCCATAATAAAACGTGCCTCACATAGCTCCAGGGGGTGAATAAAGTCCTCCTGTAGCAAATTGATGCAGTTTTGTAAAAAAAATATCCATATTTAAAATGATATAAACAGTTTTGTGTAACTTCCACTAACTGTCGTACGCGAAAGACTGCCTTTCCGGCGGATGCCGCGACATATTGTGTACGCTGCTTGGGTGAGTCTCGAGCGAAAAACATGTTTTGTTTACAGGAGCAAAGGAAGCAAAGTTTCCTTACTTTACCACAGGAAAAGCAGTCTCCTTTTGGCTTATTGTAACGGGGCGACTGAGACGAGAGACATGCGGATCCATACGCATAGCTTTATTCAGAGACATGGTCAAAACACAGGCAACGTCGAACATCAGCAAACAGGTATGGTACAGACGAGACACAAGAGTGATCCTAAAAAAGGCGTGGGTTGATCGACTGCGAACTTAATCCTGAGGGCGATGCGAACGGGAAATCCAGAAACAGAAGATAGTCCAGGTGAGGTGCAAACAAAATCCGAAACAGCAGGCAAAGGGTTAATCCAAGACAACTATAAGCTACAGGGCAGGCAATATCAGACAGAATGGGGTAACCTGGCTAGAATCAAGACCAGGTAACACAGGTAATAAACAGACAGACTAGACTTGAACTCAGGAAACACGGAATGGCTCTGTAAAGTTGCTATCGCTAGAAGAGTGATAAACCCAGACAATACTCAGCAATCTGAAAGAGGAAGTCCAAGGCTTATAAAGCGTGTCTCATTGGATGCAGCTGTGTGTGTGTAATCAGTGCAATGGATGATAGGAACTGTATTCCCGAGTGACATTTACCAGTCTGTGTAGTGTTGAGAGTCAAGGTAATGGAAGAGCGATCGCTGGTGGCGATCGGATGGAGTCCATGGACAGGATCGTGACACTTAAAATTGAAATTCTCTGACATTTTTCTTTACAAATCCTCATTTTGTACTTTAATTTGTGACCGGCTTTTTGTTTTGCTCTCTCCTCCGCACTTCCACGTTCGTCACTAATCACCGGCGCTTACGTCCTACGTCATCCGCCAGAATGGTTCTGCATTCGACAGTTAGCGAGAAAGGTGTTTATATTGTTTTAACTAACCCTTTAAAGCAGACGGTAATTTGCGCTGCTCTTGGTAGATTGCGCTGGTCATTATGGAAATGATCTGGCTGCATCTGTGTTCTTTAATGTACGCATTGTTAGTAAATCACCCACAGAATTTTCCCCTCCCATTTGCGCTTTTATGGAATTGTGCTCTAACGTTAATTTGCCCTGTTTAGCAAATCTGGCCCTTAGTTTTGTAAAGAATTCTATTGTTCAACAAACAATTTCAGCTTAATTAATTAATTTTCAATATAACCCAGCTACCAATTTTTGGGTTCAAAAATTGGTATCAGTTGAAATGGTCAAATATTGGCTAATTCCCTAAGTCCTGTTTGATATATTATTCTCTAACTAATATCATATAGAATGAACTGTATTGAGGATTTTCATTCAATCGCAACTTTTGATTTCAAAGCAGAGCTCATACAAATGTTAAGCTATTCTTTATGATAATGCTGGTGTAAAAGGTTAGCCGTGTTAAAAAATAAATTTGACCAAAGCAATCAGAAATTCCTTGTTAAGTCAAAACACATTCAGAGAAAATGTGCATGCAAAAGCAGAAAATGTGAGCTGAAGCTATTTCTATTCCTCTCATTAAAACACCCTCTCCATTATTATGAAAAATGGATCGATTGGCATAAATTATGCAGCTCCTTATTAATCAGGTACAAAAGTGAGAGTTTAAACATGCTTAAAATGTTAAAACGTGCCTGTGACGTGCACATGTTCATCATTGCACAGCAATGCTTCATATAGACATGCATAATCAAGAGAGAGGAAGACTATATGTCATTATGCAAGACGCAGCTCTATTTATTCAGAAAGAACATGCTGTCTTTGAAATGAGTCTGGACAGCATGTGCACAGCACATCCACCACTAATGAGATGCATCAGTCACACAAATGGACATTTTGACTTAGTGATGTATTGGAAGACCATTTCCAGTTCTGAATTAATTATCATGTATATCCTGAAAAGTAAATATCAGGATTGAGGTTATAAATCAAGATGTGAATTGACAGGCATCGTACTTCACTAGTGGCCGCATTTTTCTATATTATCACCCATGCACTTAACTTTGCAACATTTGTGCGACAGACATGAACAGTACCTCAAACCATGTGCTATACCTTTCTTATTGATCAAACTGTGATTTTTTGCCTGATGCATGAACAAATATGTGAAAAAATCCCTTTATAAATTATTTTAATAATAAAAAATTCTACAAATAATATATTGATAACTTACATACCTATCTTGTGCTCAACTTGTAGTAAAATAACAAACAAACAAAAAAATTAAATGAAATAAAAAATGACTAATGAAATTAAATAAAAATGGATAAAACTATATATATATATTTTTAAAAACTACTAAAAATAACAAAAAACACTACAAAATTACCTGACTTTTGCACAAAAAACACATATTTATGAGAAAAAGTCAAAATCTCGTTAAGAAACATTTTCCTTTGGGGTTTAAACTATGGAGGACGAAACCTGCAAAAACAATAAATAAATAAATACACAAATAAGAAAATAAATGTGTGCATAAATACACGTATTCTTGTTTAAATACTGTAGCAAAGTTTGTAGTCATGGGAGGAAGGAGGCGGGAACCGGCGAACATTCAAAGAAACTTTAATAAAATAAACAAACCCAAAATAGCGTGACAGCCCCTCACGGACGACTGTCGCGCACAAACAAAACCAAAACACAACATAAACTCCAGGCCTGGTCCTCTCTCGTCTTTCACTGTCGTCACTCCTCCTTTTTATCCTTCCAAGGGTCCTCCGTGAGACTCGAGACCGGTGAGTGGTGCAGGTGTCGCTCATTATCAATTACTCCACCGGCCTTGCTCCGTTCTCATGGCTCTCGGCCCCGCCCCTCTCGTCAAAAAAATACATAAATAAATAATTAAACATGTGATTAAAGTAGGCAAATAAATAATATAAATTGGTGGGCAAATGGAAAATGTTTAAGGAAATGCTAAACTCATCCTAACTATTTTCCTTTGATCACTCATTTATTTCTGAATGTAGTTCCAATTTTTTTTTCCTCTGCGCAACATGCTAATGAGAGGGTGTCAATTATGCAAAAGTAGGCGGATCGTGTGTGACGTGCTTGAGCGTTTGCCTGGCATAGCTATTACACTTTTTCATAGGGTTAGTTTTGTAGTTATAATCATGAGAGAGTTAAATCATAAAAGATTTTAAGTGGCCAGTGTAAAATATTAATGTTTACATAGCTCTTAATTGCAATACTGAACCGTTATTTGCTTAATAAACATACTTTTGTCGCCTGTATTTTCTGTTCTGATAACTAATGGGAAAAAACTGTCTGTTCCTCGATTAAACCACTTCATACCAGTCATCTCACGATGACCATGGGATACTGATATTACAGTTGTCTCTAGCTGGAGACTCAATCGGGTTACAAAAAATGATGTCAGGAAACGATACTGGCCATTTCTTTGGGTCGTTTGTAAAGTCACAGATACTGTACGGACAATACAGCTCAGTTTTTTTATGTATCTTGCTCTGTTAAACGGAAAAAGTGACTTTACGTAGGCTATACTGGATTAACACCATGCATTTCCTGTCAGCTTGAAAGCCACGCCCCCAGCTATCACAAGACCCCGACCAAGTCTATGGTTGACACCCTCTCATTAGCGTGTTGTGCAGAGGAAAAATAAATGTGGAACTACATTCAGAAATAAATGAGTGATCAAAGGAAAATAAATAGGATGAGTTTAGCATTTCCTTAAACATTTTCCATTTGCCCACCAATTTATTTTATTTATTTGCCTACTTTAATCACATGTTTAATTATTTCTATATGTATTTAAACAAGAATTTGTGTATTTATACACACATTTATTTATTTGCGTATTTATTTATTTATTTGCGTATTTATTTATTTATTTGTGTATTTATTTATTTATTGTTTTTGCAGGTTTCGCCCTCCATATTAAACATGAGTTAAATACTTATTTATTTATTTTTTAACAAAATAATTGTAATTTATGTTGTAATTTTAATGATCAACAGTGGACACATCATGTGGACATTTCATTTTACAAACATGAGCTGGTGAAATATATACCTTCCTTGTCATGTAAGTTCAAAATCAATCAATATGTGTATATTGTTTGCTACTAATCAGCTGTATGTCATGCTTTTATAATACTTTTTTTTTACCCCAGGTCAATAAAACTCAGTCTCAAATAAACTGATGGAGGGGGAACTATACATTCATGACCTGAAGCTACTGATCAAAAAAAAAAAAGGTTTAATAGCATTCTCTGATGGTGGAAATGGCAGTTGAAGCATCTTTGGAATAAAATAACCAGCTTCTTTGCCTTGTATAAGGTAGCTTGCATTTTATGTGCTATATTTTCTAATCGTTTTGCAGCAGAACTGGAAATGATGCACAGTAGAAATATCGTTAGGAATTTACCTGGATCTTCCTTTGTTTTTCTCACACATTACACTTTTATTGAACTTTTGAAACAATTTTTTTTGTTATTTTCAGGCAGGAATTACATATTTTTAAAAATTAATTGCTAATAATTTGTACACAATAAAGACTGGGGTGGTTGATGCTTATTTTACTTTTTGTTTACATTATGTTAAAAAACATATCTTGTGAGAAAGACTTTCTCTGACAGACATTAGCTCACTTATGGAGACAAATACAGTAAACCCACACTCATACATTCATCTTCAGGGGAGAAATGACCTTCCACTAGGTATCGCTTCAAGGTGCATATATCACAGCTTTTATTAGAAAATAAAAAGAAACTGTATTTTACGTCGTTTAGCTTGTCAGTGCCATTTTTGATTCAAGTTATTAATGACAGATGTTTGCAGAGACAGGTTCAACAGGACTATTTCAACCGGAAAACTATTTAATGTATTTACTACTAATAATAATATAATAATAATAATACTCAATTTTTTAAATAATAAGAAAATCACACTAAGAGATTCTAGGAAAACGTATATTTTAAGCTCAAAGAAATATACCGAAATCTTATTTATTATAGTTTTCATATAATTACAATTATATATTCTGTCCTTGCGCGTTGTTTCATTTCACTACTTTATCACTGAAATCCAAGACATTAGTGTGAGTTTGTAGAGTTGTGTGAACACTCACATGTTGTACCGGTAATATCCCGATGAATCCCTGACCGTCTTGACGGATTTCAGGTGATGTGCGTCCACACCGCCGTTCTCCTCTTTCCAGCACTGCTCATCTTCATCCTCAGAAAACGACACTCTTTTCTGGTATTTGGATCCTCTGCCTTTCATGGACATCCAGACAGCGGATGTGAGAGCTGCTCCGGGACTCCAGCGCTGCTCACTGCAGGTGATGCTCTGACTCCAGCATCAGGATCGGGAGTGTGTGTGTGTGTGTGTGTGTGTGTGTGGCGTGAGAGATGAGAACAGCAGGAGACTGAGTGGAGAGCCCAGCAGCCCTGCCCACATCCAGAAGCCCTCATTATTAACAAGACAAGCAGAGCTCAGGGTTATGTGTGCTAAATTAATTATTTTCTTCACTACGAGAGAATGAAAAATTTCAAGAGTTTAGAAAAATCTGACAAAAATGTAAAGTAAAAAGTCTATAATTTACAATGTTATACTTTATATAAAATAATACTAAATGCTTTCAGTAAAAATGTGTAATTTGCATACATTTTAAATATTTTATATCATAATATAATTTATATGAATTTATATAAAATTGGGTGTGTGTATTATATATTAAATAGTATATAATATTATCTATCTGTAAATAATATTGTTTAGAAACTTTAGAATACGACATAACTTTTCCATGGGGGGAGCGATGGTTTTCTTTGCATTAGCAGCCAAGGAGCTTGTGCTCACCACGAAACACTTGCTAGTGTTTGCTTTAGCAGTTGCAGCGCACTTCAGAAACCCTCCACCTTCCCCAGCTCCACCTGTATAGACTGCTTCTGTACATGAATTTTATATATGTAATTATTATATATATGTTATACAGTGTTTCTTACATGCTCACATGTCGGTGGATGTATTGGCCTCTTCATATGAATTTAATTAGCTAAAGGGCAAAGGTCAAGCCAATCAATAATTGTTTTAGTGATGTTGCAATTAAATAAGGGTGGTTTGCTTTCTGTCTTTGAAAAGAATACGTCATGGGAAACCGTTTGGTGCTATTCTGTGCATACAGTCATCAGAAGTGCTCTCCAAACTAAATTACTGTAGGTTTGGGAATTACAGATAATCATAATTATGCTGAACAGTTGTCTAAATTTGGATAAAGCTCAGCATCTGTCATTGGCATATAACAATCCTTTGGGAAAAGATTGACTTAATTTAGTCACAATACAAAGTTACGTTCAAAATAAAAACAGATATTAGAATCAGGCTGAAATTTTCACTAGACATATCCTCTGCAGACGTACATGAGTACAATGTTTATCACAAGATGATCTGCTTTCCAATGTCATGTCACATTTACTGGCCTTTTCACATTTATCTCAATGAAACCAGAGAAGAAGGTCACTTGCAAACACAGGAAATGTAACTTGTTGTTTGTGACTCAGAGGCGTAGTGTGACTTTACAGAAATGAAGAGCTCTTGGTTCTCCATCATGACAACCAGAGAATGAGGTCTGATTCTCATGATCAAAGCATACTCCATATGTTTTCTTCTAAGAACAGAAGAACATTTAATGTCCCGCTGCATTATCGGCCTCTTGTATTGAGTAGAAGACATAGAGAAGCCAGATGCACTTAAGCAGAATTGAATAGAAGTTCAGTCAATATGAAGCGCAGTGTGTGGCCTCGTTGACAGACCTACATGTATCAATGTCGAGTGGAAAACTAAAGGACCCCAAGTGACATGGAGATTTAGCAAGAACATATTATTATTTTGAGAGATTGAGCTTTTAATGTTTAAAAAGCCTCAAAGGACGGTTCAAGTGGAAACTGAGTAAAAAACAGAACATTTTTGTCATAAGGAATCTCTCCTACGATAAATTCACACCCTTTTCCTTAGAGATTAAATGGAAGCTCACTCAGTGGCCATATTTGCAATGCCTCCAAGACCTTTTTCACATTTTTAGGGTTCTCAGAAGTGGAAATTGTCATAGTTGAGTATACGTCTATGGTGGGGAATGGAAATGACTACAAATAGGCTATATATTTTTGGTGTTCTTTCTCCCAATAGCCAAAGAAAAATCCACAATAGCATTTCTATGACTTTCCAAGAGAAAAAAAAAATCAAGAGATTTATCAATCTGTGATGTTGAGTGACAATTAACCTTATATAATTCATTGGTATTTGTATGCATGTGTGTTTGTGAACAGTAGCACTGTTTTCTCTCTGTCAGGAGCTCAATCTACCTGAGGTGCTTCTGAAATCTTTACGTGTGGTCAGTGCCATTTCCATGGCACAGGTGAGTGTGGCGAAATGGGCAGCCTGTAGGGAAGGCGTTTAATAATTCCACCTGAACAGCACAGGATTATCCAGATCAGAGGCTCCTGGGGCGGAAGAAGCGGGTGATTGAGGGGCATTTATCTGTCAAGATGGACTAACCTGCCCTGTCACTCTTTTGTTAAGTGATTTGGGGATATAGTCAATGTGCTTCATGGGTCAATGCAGATCTCAGCTTCTCTAGAACTGAATGAACTTAATTGTAGCGTGTAGTCTGTAATGTTATAAAATAAATGGCAGCTGTCACGTACATTTTCTGTTCATCAATATTTCATGCTGTTACAGATTCTAATCACTTTCCTGTTCTGTGGAACCAGAAAGGATGATTTACAGATCACAGATCATTTACACCTGTTTCTGCAAATATACAGTCATGTATTATTTTGGGGCCAATGATGCATTTCATTTGTTTAAAAGTGAGTGTTTATAACTAATCGCATCCGTCTCCCTTGATGCCAACATGTTCACATGACAACACACAATAAAAAATCAATAGTTTTCCAATTTGGAAATCAGAATTATTAGGACAAAATATATACATAACACAAATACTGGGGATATAAAAGGCATATACAGTTTATAGAATTTACAAACACATAAACTACTTTGAAAAATTCTAAATTGTGTTTTCTACATTGATAATAATCAGAAATGTTTCTTGAGCAGCAAATCGGCGTATTAGAATGATTTCTGAAGGATCATGTGACACTGAAGAACTGGAGTAAGGATATTTATATACAGCCATTGCACTTTATATTTCTTTACAAGTCTAACACTATACATTTATCAACCTATTTATATTTATTACATTTGTAATTGCCATTTCTTTTGACTGCAGTCATAGACTGTCCATTGTAAAGTTATGTTAAGGATACATGGACAATATCTTGGAAGAATGCTTGATCTGATCCAACAAATATGGTTTTAAGCACCATCTCACTATAATCTATCTAAAAATATTTTATTGAATTTCAGAATTGAATTATTAACCATCAGGAATGAATTGTGATTATGTCTCTTTCTCATGCAGTTTAATTAACTTCTAATTATAGTTCGGTTCCATTCAAAAACCTTGTCAAATTGGGTCTGCAATCACTAATTCAGCTCAGCATTTGACATCGAACAGACAGTGATTGGTTCAGACACCTAATTTTAATGCTCATATTTCCTTTTTTTATGCTTATGCTGTTCCAAATCGGGAGAATATAAGGATATCCTGGCCACTGTTTCCTATATAATGAATGTGAATGGCTCCAAAATTACAAAATAAACATCACTAAAGTACCATAAAAGTGACTTTTATTAAGCCTTCTGAAGTCATACGGTAAGCTTTTTTGAGGAATGAATCGATCAAAAGCAGTTATTCACTGATAATCTCCCTCTGCTCTTTTTACTGCAGTCAACAAAGCAATAAAAGCAGATCTAACCTTCAGCAAGGGCAGTGCAAGACAAATGTTAGGGACAGATTGATGCTTTCAATTGTGTATATAGTCCTCCTGCCAAGGTTCAGATGTGTGGGATTCCTGCCCCGTGGCATTGGTCCAGGGAAATATTCTTGTGTAAACCTGAAGAATCAGAGCAGTGCTGTCTCTGAAAACAGACAAATGAGGATATGGGCTGATGATACAAATGTCAAATATATGGGTGATCTATTAACTAAAGATGTTGCTGGCGTCCAACCCGGGTGTTGTCACTAGCTTCGGCAGTTCAGATAGCTTCGGAGAGATGTCCCCGTAGTTAAATTATGGTCCCTTCAGGAAAAAATTACATAGTCTGGGACTCAACCTTGACAGTGAAGTTAATCACATTTAGCCAACAATAAACATTTTTTTTATTGCTGTTTCATTTGAAGAAAGACTTTCAATAAAAACAACTGAAATCACACAAATTGCTTTATTAAAAATTTCAGTGTTTTCAATTTCCGATCACCCACCTAAAAGGAGATTGTACTTCTGTCAGTTCAACAGGTTCTTCAGATAAAGTGCCAAATGCAGCGCCGTGCCAAATGCTCAAGTGCTTCAACCCCTGAGAGTTAAAAATACATGCTAATAATAAAACTCTTCAAAGGTTCACTAAGCAAATGATTTACAAATCTGTGAAAAAGTGACTAGCAAGTATCATAAACAGCCATATTGATTAATATTTGTTGCTGGTAGCCATTGACATCCGTAGTATTGTGTTCCATATGGAAATTCATACAGATTTGGAACAACGTGAGGGTGAATAAATGACAAACGTTTAAGCAGTAATACATCAAAAATAAAAAGACTGTTTGGTACAAGTGAAATAAATGGGTGAGTAGGTGCCTTTATCACGTAAAGTTGTAAAAGTAATCACATGTATTGATTCCTGACCTAGAATGGGGACAGAACACATTAAACGCTATTGAATAATGATTCTAATATTGATTCTGAGTTCATTGTATAATTGACATGCAGTGCTGCATCTGCAGACTGACTGTGTTTTATATATGTTATCTAGCATCTGATATATCTAGGTTTAATGTTATAGATTTAATATGTGTTTAATGCCTCTGCAGACACCGTAGAACAACTGTAATGTAAGTGTGAATATAATTTTAGTATTGTGGCAGACATTGTATGGCAAGAGCAAGTGAAGAGACAGTGCGTCATCACATTCTGCAGAGATGAACACTATTAGATCATATCTGCCTGAGGAAACACAATATGAATTGCTTTCATTTTGCAAGTCACATTAAATTAGATTAAATGGTTCCTATACTTTTGTTGTACAGTAGCAGGAGTGTAATATAAATAGGTAAACTAAAACACTTGCTTTGCTGTTTGGCAAAAGGATACGGTTATATTAGGTCACAATTAAGTATTGAACAATCACAATCATTCTTATGTAAGCCATGGGCGTTGCCATTTTTAGGGGGGCTATAGACCCCCTAAAATGACTACTCAGCCCCCCAAAAATTTAATACATACCATAAACTGTACACGAATTCGTGATCGCCTCAGTCCCTTATAAATTTCATATGAAAACTGCGGCAGATTTCGATCGGCTCCTCCCCGTCTTTCAGAGCGTTCTTTTTCAATCCGCACATTCCGCAGACCGCAGCAGCGCAAAGCAAGAAACAGAGGACAAAGTGTGGGTTTATCGATAGATAGTTATAATATCTGCATCTGTGCAGTTCTGTTCTTTATAATAAATACAGTTTACAAAATATCAATCAGTTCCTCATCTACTGTAGCCTAAGTTTTCGCTGTGTTCACCCCTCATCACACCACACAACTGTTTCCTCCAGTGAAAATGAAGCACATATGAATGCATACTTTATAAAACGATCATGTTGCCATTTACATTTTAAAATTTAACTTCCAATGTAATACATTTTCCAGTGCATGTGTCAAAGAGGTTTGCATACTTGAGCTAAGGAAAGAGGGTTGTACTAGAAATGCAAACAGTAAAATGTTGTCTGTGTACAGTAAACAGGTGTGTGTGTGTGAGATCATGAAGATTTGTATTTGGCTTATTCAGTTATATGTTATACCTATCTATCTATGCAGAGAGGGGATTACTGCACTTGGGTATATACTTTATCCTACCACCCCTATTAGTCAAAAATTTTCTTATATATATATATATATATATACAGTGGGTACGGAAAGTATTCAGACCCCCTTAAATTTTTCACTCTTTGTTATATTGCAGCCATTTGCTAAAATCATTTAAGTTATGTTTTTTCTCATTAATGTAACACAGCACCCCATATTGACAGAAAAAAAAAAAACAGAATTGACATTTTTGCAGATTTATTAAAAAAGAAAAAAACTGAAATATCACATGGTCCTAAGTACTCAGACTGTCAGGATTTAGTAGAAGCACCCTTTGAAATATACAGCCATGAGTCTTTTTGGGAAAGATGCAACAAGTTTTTCACACCTGGATTTGGGGAACCTCTGCCATTCCTCCTTGCAGATCCTCTCCAGTTCTGTCAGGTTGGATGGTAAACGTTGGTGGACAGCCATTTTTAGGTCTCTCCAGAGATGCTCAATGGGTTTAAGTCAGGGCTCTGGCTGGACCATTCAAGAACAGACACAGAGTTGTTGTCAAGCCACTCCTTCGTTATTTTAGCTGTGTGCTTAGGGTTATTGTCTTTTTGGAAGGTAAACCTTCAGCCCAGTCTAAGGTCCTGAGCACTCTGGAGAAGGTTTCCGTGCCGGATATCTGTTCGTGGCATCATTCATTTTTCCCTCGATTGCAACCAGTCGTCCTGTCCCTGCAGCTGAAAAACACCCCCACAGCATGATGCTGCCACCACCATGCTTCACTGTTGGGACTGTATTGGACAGGTGATGAGCAGTGCCTGGTTTTCTCCACACATACCGCTTAGAATTAAGGCCAAAAAGTTCTATCTGGGCCTCATCCGACCAGAGAATCTTATCTCTCACCATCTTGGAATCCTTCAGGTGATTTTTAGCAAACTCCATGCAGGCTTTCAAGTGTCTTGCACTGAGGAGAGGCTTCCATCGGGCCACTCTGCAATAAAGCCCCGACTGGTGAAGGGCTGCAGTGATGGTTAACTTTCTACAACTTTCTCCCATCTCCGACTGCATCTCTGGAGCTCAGCCAAAGATCGTTTGGTTCTCTTACCTCCTATCAACAAGGCTCTTCTCCCCCGTAGCTCAGTTTGGCGGACGCTAGGCTCTAGGAGGGTTATGTCGTCCCAAAGTCTACCATTGAAGGATCTGGAGGCCACTGTGATCTTAGGAACATAAGTGCAGCAGAAATTGTTGTAAACTTGGCCAGATCTGTGCTTTTAGGGCTTCTTGACCTCATGATTCGCCTTTGCTCTGACATGCACTGTGAGCTGGAAGGTCTTATATAGACAGGTGTGTGGCGTTCCTAATCAAGTCCAATCAGTATAAACAAACACAGCTGGACTCAAATGAAGGAGTAGAACCATCTCAAGGATGATCAGAAGAAATGGCCAGCACCTGTTAGGAAAAGTAAATATATGAGACTGTCACAGACATAATGGCGTCTGATATGTACTTAGAGACCTATGTCGAAGTACTTCTCAGTTTGGTCTGTTTGTACAATATCCATATATCGCTGCACATCAACTAAAAAATGTCTAACAATTCTGTGTTTTCTTGGTCATCTATATGGCGCCGTGCACTTTCCTTGTTTTTCTTCTCTCCCCCCCCCCTTTGCACGTGTGTAATAATTTACTTTGAGGGAACAAAAATGTAACTGTTAAATGATTTAGAAGAAAATGTTCCTCCTGCAATATAACAAAGAGTGAAAAATTTAAGGGGGGTCTGAATACTTTCCGTACCCACTGTATATATATTCAGTCTGATATATATACATACTGAATTTCAGTATGTAAATTAGGTCATGCAGGAAGTAGCACGGGTTGATAACAACGGGCACTGCGGCAAGTAGTAGGACGTTACCTTGGTGGCACAAGGGGCCCTATTTCAATGATCTAAGCACATGGTCTAAAGCGCAAGGCGCAGGTGCACTTAGGGCGTGTCCCAATCCACTTTTGCTAGTTTAACGACGGGAAAACGGTCGGCACGCCCGGCGCATGGTCTAAAGGGTTATCCCTATTCTCTTAATGAATAATGGGTGTGTTTTGGGCATAATGTACAATAAGCCAATCAGAGTCTCATCTGGATGGCCATGGCGGATTCACTCGGTGCGTTCTAAATGGGATATATCGCCCTCCGAAGGGCACTTCGGAGTGAAAACAATCATGGTCGCCATAGTAGGGTCGTTCCAAAACCAAAGTGCTCAAAACTGGCCACGTCAAAGTGCACTTCGGAATGAAGGATTTCGAAGGGTATAACTGATGGACACTTCGGGCTCCCATCAGTGTTGCCAGATTGGATGGACGATTTCCAGCCCAAAAGCTCACAAAAAACCGCCCAAAACTTTTAACTGTAAAAATAATGTGATGAATATGTAAATCAAGGTTGATAAATTATATAAATGTGCCCAATATAAGTGATAGGAAAAAACAACGTAATTAGCAGGTATTTCACACTCGTTCATGTACACACCATGACAGTCAAAACTGTGTCATTCATTGATACATACTGAATTATAATCCGAAATGAAAAAAAATAAATAACAACAACAATAATGAGCTTACCTTCGTGTCGCTCTATAATTTTACACAGACCTAGAGGAAGCCTTTTGTTAAGTTCATATTGTAGAACATAATACAGAACTTTGCACAGTCAAAACTAATCAAGTCTAGCAGTTTTCAAGGATTTATCTAATCTGCTGAGCCCTCGTGATAAGTGTGGCTGTCGACGTTTACATCAGCACCAGTGTGTGTGTGTGTGTGTGTGTAGCAACGTTGTGATGTCTGATTGGATGCAGTACATGCATACTTGGGCTTGTTTATTAAACAATTAGCCTATGCAGTATATATATTTGAAAACTGCCAAACTGACCCCAAACCAACCCAAATTTTGTCCACCCGCCCAAGCCAATTTTTACCCACACAATCAAATTCAAAACCGCCCAATCTGGCAAAACTGGCTCCCATGATCCTTTGCATAGATTCTTTGCATGATGACGGGCGCCTCCGTGTGAGCATGTCATGATGGGGGGGGCACTTTAAGAAACAGTTGTTTGGTCCCCTACACCCTTCAACCCTTCGAAGCTCTCACTCCGGAGGGTAAACCCATTGAAGGGATTAGGGCATAGGGATGAGCCCTTCCGAATGTAACGCAGGGATAGTTGAACCCTCCCACAGCGAATTTGCAAGCGAAAAGACTAAATGCGTATCCAAAGGGGACGAAAACGGAGCTGCTCATGCGCGAGCAAATAGGTAGCCTAATTCTGATACATGCGATGACTATCCATTATGACATGTAGGCAATTTTATATTTATGTAGCCTACACAATAATAATATTTTACATTGTAATCCTTTAATTTTTAATATTTGGCACGTTTGTGTGCTGCTGCATGTCCCTGTGTGTGTAATAAGCAGAGCTGGAGGCGGGTCCACAAGGATAGGACGCATTTTAGGCTACTAACGTGTCTTTAAAAACAAAACAAAAAAACGCTTAGACACATTTTAGTGGCAATCAGTGCAGTTATTCAGTTGCTCTCGAAATAGAAACGCTCAACAATGCGCCTGAAACCACCTAGTTTCAGACCAGCACGCCCATAGGTGCACAAATGGGGAGAATGTCCTCACTGCTAGAGGTCTACACGGGTCCATAAATTCGTACCGAACCCAAAGAGACCCATAATGTGCTACACTGAACCGAACGGACCCGTCTATTATTTTGAAAGTTGGACCCGGGCCCGTGCAGAACCGAGAAATGTCAAAAATGTACTACCCGGAACCGACGCAGACCGTCAATTATTTGAAAAATGGACCCGAACCCAGCCAGAAAGACACAGACCCGACTGGACCCGATCAGCACATATTCCACAGCAAATTGCTATTAACAAGTCGATAAACAGGTTGCGAAAATTACACTTTTTGTCTTACCTAATGTAAGAAGCCTCCCTTGTACCTGACTGTGATGCACAAAATCCTCCTTGCCAAGAAAGTTCCATCCGTGTTAATCCTCTCTTGCCAATTGAAATGCGTAATCCAATTATTCCAGTTTCAAAAGTCCACTTGCTGTCAAGGTGACGGATGACAAATGCGACTTTGTAATTTTGCATTTTTTTGTATTTCGAGTCAACTTGCATAATAATTTAGACTGTTTGCCCATTTGGATTATAATGATTGCTCGTCCAGTGCCATGGCTGCTGACATTAGCTTTACTTATTTTCTATCATCTCTGTGCTCTCTGAGCCGAGACTGAGCAAAAATTTTAGATATAACAACAATATGGTTCATTCATAATATTATATAAAAAAAAAAAATCAATAATAACTCACATCACTCATAAAGGTATCCATTATCACAGTGCGTGTGCATTAACTCCACCCACCCAGCTTCTGATGACGTCGCTCGTGTTTATTATTATTTTTTCACCTTATTTCAAATTACCGACTCAACAACTTTTCTCAACAACATATGCACAGCGCTGACTGACTCTGATAACAGCCGGGTGTTTTCCGAGTCCGATCGACTATTACACACAATGTTAAACAGACCCGGAACCCGAAGTAATAGATTGGGACCCGACCCGGACCCGGCTGACCATTTAAAATATAGACCCGAACCCGTACGGACTCCGTGTCGGGCCCGGGTCTGGGCTCGGGCCATCGTGTAGACTATATTCACTGCAGAACACAAGATCCAGGGGCGAGGTTGGATCCAGATCCAACTCCTCCCACCTTACATATAGCTAAACCTGCCCATCTCCACCCCCTGATCCCTACACCCACCCATCTCCATCTCTAAACCTACCAATCTCCATCCCTAAACCTACCATCTCCACCCCCTAGATGTGGATCCAACCCCGCCCCCTTGATCTTTGTTCTGCAGTGAGGGGCTACTGCAAATGGGCGCAAATGCATTTGCTATTTAAACAACGTGGCGCAGGACGTGAAAATTATAACTGCGTCAGGCTGAAACTAGCAAAAAAACACTTGCGTCGCATTGCGCTGGGTGTATGATAGGGCCCAGCGTGTGCATCATGCATTGTTCATAACAAGATATTATTTATTTCACATTTGCCTTTTTGTGCTCACTACGGAAGACATTTTTGGATTCTGAGCACATGATGTTTCAGGTCTGGTATTTTTAGAGAGATTCCCTTCCATAGAAAATATTAAATATTAAGAATATGATCTCTTAGCCTATATGTGACCCTGGACCACAATTTTTTTTTAATTGAGATGTATACCTCTTATGAAAGCTGAATACAAAAGCTTTCCATTGATGTAGGTTTGTTAGGATAGGACAATATTTGTTTGAGATACAACTATTTGAAAATCTGTATTCTGAGGGTGCAAAAAAATCAAAATACGGAGAAAATCGCCTTTACGGTGTCCAAATGAAGTTCTAAGCAATGCATATTACTAAGCAAAAATTAAGTTTTAATATATTTACAGTAGGAAATTTACAAAATATCTTCATAGAACATGATCTTTACTTAATATCCTAATGATTTTTGGCATAAAGAAAAATCAATAATTTTGACCCATACAATGTATTTTTGGCTATTGCTACAAATATACCCCAGTGACTTAAGACTGGTTTTGTGGTCCAGGGTTACATTTAGGGTATAATTTTCATTTGTATACCATTTCTGTCCTCCGCCAATTCATCATAATTTTCAGTGACTGCAAATTCTAAACGGCTGCAGAACCTCACAGAATACATTATATCTTTTATCACTTTTAACAAGTTGATGTGAAAAAGCTTTTAACAGGTTGATCTGACACATCAGGCTCTACTTCTGTCCTTGGATGCAGGTTCATGCAATAATGACATGCGCTCCATCATCACCTGTTATCGCCCAACATTTCAATTAAGTTATTTTTTTATCTTGGTGCCAATTCCACCCAGATAACACATACATATTATATGATCTTATACATTTTATACACTTGTCTTCACAGAGGCTGCATATTTGTTGAACTACTTTGAAATAGTAACATTTTAAGCTACAAGCTACCCCTAATTGCAAGTATTTTCCCCCGACACTGATTCACATTCAGCAGGATAAAAAACAAGGGGAATCTCTAAAGAAAGAATGATAATTATCAGCTTGAAATAATACTCTTTAAAGGGTTAGTTCACCCAAAAATGAAAATTAGCCCATGTTTTACTCACCCTCAAAGCATTCTCTGTCAGAGAATCCATCGGAGTATATAAAAATAACCTTGCTCTTCCAAGATGGTTGAATGGGATAGGTGGGTGTTTTTTTTTTTTTCAACAGTCCAAAAGACGTCAAATAAATCACGCGCATCCATAATTAAAAAAAACGTGCCTCACACAGCTCCTGGGGGTGAATAAGGGCCTCCTAGCTGTGGCAAATCGATGCGCATTTGTAAGAAAAATATCCATATTTAAAAATGTAATAATCACTTTATTCATTCCACTGATGTATACGTGCACGGGTTCGGGCGGTACCACAGAAGCGCAGGGGAGAGATTAAAACAAAACACCGGTCACTTATTAGAAGCACAAAATGAGGATTTGTAAAGAAAAATGTTGGAGAATTTTGATATAAACCAAGAGGAGACTGGTTTTCCTTTGCTAATAAAGAAACTTTGCTTCCTTTGCTCCTGTAAACAAGGCTTTGATTCCCCCCCAGGAGTTGTGTGAGGCACGGTTATATGGATGCGTGTGCTTTATTGACTCTTTTGGACCTGTTGGGTGGGAAAAAAAAAAACCGCTTACTCCCCATTCTAAAGCTTGGAAGAGCAAGGATCATTTTTAATATAACTCTGACTGGATTCGTCTGAATTAAGAAGAAAGTCATATACACCTAGGAAAGGTTATTATAGTTTTGAATTTTTAAATTCGTTTTATTTTAATATCGTTTTCAAATTTGCTATAAAATTCAGTTTAGTTTTTATTAGTTTCATTCACATTTTAGGCGCTAGTTGAGGTTTATTTTGTGAACACATTTGTGTTTAGTTTTTATATAGTTTAGTTTCAGTTTAATTAAAGTTTAGCAGAATTAACAAATCACTTCCAGAGCGCAGGCCAAAGAAATATGTAGGCATAATTTAACCTTAGTGAGGCAAACATATAGCGACACAAAATGAACGCATGCTGAGATTGATTAGATAGCATAAGTATACAAATATACGCCAAAGAAAGCAGGAAAGCCTTTTTTACTAAATTAATCTACACAAGTCACACTTAATGTCATATCCAATGATGTGAGTCAGATATTTAGTATGAAAATAAATGTAGCCTAATTTGGTTATGATGGTTCTTTTTTAACAATCATAATATATTGTAACTGTTGTGTCTTGCTCACTTTTCCGTGAACAGTCGTGCATCAATGGGACTAATGAAATTCAATAATAACGGCAAACACATTTAACAGTAAAGGCTCATATTTGAATAAGTTATTTTCATTTATGAAGAATTATAAGCGTGTATATGATGTGATTTAGCCAATGCACATTTGTTCAAAAGCCTGGCAGAATGATCACAAGATGCTTGGCTAAAGTTTTGTGCTGTTGTTTACAGAAAGGTCTTTTTTTCTGTTAATTATTACGTTGCGCTGAGTGTCTGTTTTTCTTCAAAGCACCAACTTAAAATGCCTGTTTTGGTTTGATTGCTTGTGTTACATGATAAAATAAACAATCTTGCTTACCTGGTGTAATAGATTTAATGAGAGTGCGGTTCGGGTCGCGACTCGCGGTCTTTATGTCAAACGGTTCTCGTCTGGTACAGAATTAAATTAGTGCTGCTGTCATATAATGGGTCGGGTGTTCTATTAAGTACTGCTGGTGCGCGTTTACCAAACAGGACCCATGCAGGACATGTTTTAAACTGCTTTGCGTCTCTCCGTCAGATAACCCCATGTGCGTGATGCGCCATTACATGTAGGCTATTTCCCTAAACCTCCACACAGCTCGTATATTTTTCCGCCAAGGGGTGAGAACGTAATGATTATGAAAACGATTATTTATTTTTGATAATTATTATTTTATTTCAGTTAGTTTTTCAATAACTGTTGTTAGTTTCGTTTTAGTTTTTCAATTATTTTGACATTTTTATTTTATTTCAGTTTATGAAATTGTTTTTTCATCAATCGTTTTAGTCTTAGTTTTAGTTTTCGTTTACGAAAATAACCTTGCACCTAGGATGCTTTGAGGGTGAGTAAAACATGGGCTAATATTTTTGGGTGAACTAACCCTTTAAAACATTGATCAGGCAAACCACTGTGGTAGCAGTAGGGAGCTATTGCATGAATGTGACATTTTCCTTGTAACAATTTATGGCAATTACACAATCTTTGCAACCAGAGTAATTGGCTGCAGAACAGGTTTTTCTGTTTACTTGACACATTAAAAGCCTCATTTCAATATCAAGACAGGAAAAGCATTTTGAGCACTGTGAATTGTTATTAACTCAATTATGCGTTGATGCATCTGTAAACAATTGTAAACTTCCAGGCCACAAATGTCAATTTCTAAATGTTTCAGGCAACATACACCATTTTTCATGTAAAAAAGGCCTAAATTGAAGAATTATTTATTTGAATTGCATATAAAATTGCATCCATTCACATTACAAAGTAATATTTATTAATAATCATTTAATATTTAAATAAAACAAAAGAACACGTAATATTTATTCTACTACTACTACTACTAATACTACGAATAAAAATAATAACAATAATAATAATAATTACATATTACATCTACCTGTTGCATTTACATGTGAATTCAAATGTTTGAACAAAAGTTTAATGTTAAAACTGATGTGTACTGGCTTACCCTCAGAAAACCTCAAGATTCAAGCCTTTATTGGTTGAATGATCATCTCTATGGGGTGATAAACTTGATCCCCTTGCAAGAATTCATTTTTAATCTGCTTAGCTGGTATGACGCAGGAAACTAACAAAATAAAAGTGACACTGAGTGAGGGAGGATTTCGTAGAGGAAGAGAGAGAGTAAATATATCCTCAGAAACACTTGCTCATTAAGGACACGTCCCTATGGCAGACACAGTCATTAAGAGCTTTCTCACGGAGAGCAGGACAAACTCATGTCACAGCGCTATAATCCGCTCAAGCGCCTCTGATGAATGAACTTACAGATGAACTGGAAATGATGTTCAATGGAATTGTGAATGTGTGAAGATGTAAATTGCACATTTAACAGAAATGTTATTGAACTTTCTGAGAAGGAAAAAAATGAAAGATTCCCTCATTAGTGCCGTATGATGTTTTGGTGCTCAAATGGGCTTTAAACCTGCATCCCAATACTGATTCATCAAACACTCAAGCAATTACTCTAAAAGCAGCACAGATGCATCACCTCATTTAGTTAAAGGTCAATTAATCTAAAAATGAACATTCTGTCATAATTTACTCATGTCCTTCAAAACATGTATGTCTTTGTTTCCTTCAGTGAAAAGTGGTTTTCTGTTACTGATGAGATACACCCAATATATATATTGACAGTTGGCCGGTAATTTATTCAGCAAATAAAAGTGTCTGATCATGAGGAGAGTTAATGAAAAAAAGTAGTATTGAGCTGGTCAGTATTGAGCTTTTGACTATGTCACATGTACAACATGAAACTTTCCCAAAATTATTCATTTCTTAGTGTAAACCTTTTTAATGAATACAAAAATACTTCTTCTTTAAAATCGTTTGATGAAAACATTTTCATTTTTTTTCATCTTCATATTAGCTAATCAGATAAATCTCTTACCAATTTAAAGACATTTTCTCAGCAGTACAATATACACTGATGTATGAATATATGAATCAGCAGTGTTTGCAATATGCAAAGTAGTCTATCAATATGTATAAACTAAGTGCATCATATATAGTGCTATCAATATAGTATAGTATACTGATTTAGTGCTATCATTTAGTTATTATTGGTACGAACGTGCCTTTAGCGTAACACTTTTTAATGAGTAAAAAAGAGATACAAAAATGATTCGTCTTCCTAAGATGTTTTTGTCATGTTCCTACTAAGACTTTATATGATGTAATTATGACTTCAAAAGTCAAAATTATGATATAACATTTCAAAATTATGATATACTAAGTCATAATCATGAGATAAAAGACAAAATGATGACACACAAAGTCAATTATGAGATAAAAAGGCTAAATTATGACAAAAAGTCAATTATGAGAGGAAGTCAAAATTACATTTCGTGTTTTAAATGTAATTATGGCATACTAAGTTGTAATTATGGCAAAAAAGTCATAATTATGAGATACAAAGGCAAACAATACTATCTATAGCATAATTTTTACTTAGTGTCTCATAATTACCTAAAAATCTCATAACTATGACAGTATGACAAACTTTTTACTTTTGATCTCATAATTACAGTATGTAGTCATAATGTATCTCATAACTTGTCATAATTTGAAACAAGTGGAAAAAAATAGACAACTCCTGGAGATTTGGAGGGTAGAGATGTTGAGTTTTCATCATTAATCAGGTAAATCTCTATTAGATATTTGGCAATTTTCTCAGCCCAGACACATAAAAAAATATCAGAAACGGGTCAAGGACAGTCGTCTTTTAAATAGACGCTATGTTCAGTGCTTCTCACTCATTCTCTTTCCCTCCCTTTCTGCCACTCTAAAAGAAAGAAAAGCCCTCACTTGCTCTTGTAAATGCTTTAAATAAATCTCATCAATAGGCAATCAACTCTTCCAGCCCTGCGGTGCATCCTTTCAATGAGTGGGGCGGAATCTCTGTCACATGCTGAAGTACGACAACGTCGACAACGTTCAAATATATTCAGCTACATTCAAACTATATTCCTCTTGTGCCTTCTGAATACTCATCAGGATCATCAGCTTATTTCAAATCACCTAATTAAGAGGGTTTTTTTTCAGTAGGTCCTGACATGAAGTAGTAGTGCAATATAAGTTGACATATGTATATATGTAAAAGAAGTGTTTGTAAAATGCAAAGTAGTTTATTAATATTCATATATTCAGTGTGTCATGTATGACTCTTATTATGCTATCAATTAGTTGATTTTATGTCATAATATTGATATTGTGATGAATATGTGCTGCATGCAGAATTATATGAATAGTGATTTAGTCTTGCATTCATTTGTATCTTCTCTTTGCTATGCTAATGCAGACATGTGCTCTTTCTCCTGCCGTCAGCTTTGAAGTGGACATGCGCATGTTTGTGAAGATCAGACAGGTCTCAAAGTGCTTCTATTCTACCAGACAGCTTTGATTTTCAGACTAAACAACAGCCGTGTTCAAAAACAACCCTGGTTGAAAGTCTCACAGCGAGTCAAGCTGCGGCGCTAGTGCTCACCCTTTCCGACACATGCTACATGAACAGTGTTTGTTTGAGGGGAACAGTCCCAGAGTCCCAGAAGCATCAGAGAGAGGCAGTTACAGATGGTCAGGAGCGGTTACACAAAATATACCAAGTCTTGACAGTTTTCAAAAGTGGAAAAGCTATCAATAATGAGAAAATAAAATGGAAAACACTGTAACATTGCAAGCAGGAGTAAGAAAAAAAGCATGCTTTGCTAAATTGTAATTATGACTTTAAATATAGAAATTATGACATACTAAGTCGAAATTATGAAATAAAAGATGAAATCTTCAAACAAAAAGTCAAAATTATGAGATAAAAAGTCTAATGTATGACTTTGTCAAAATTGACATACTAATTCATAATTATGTGAACAATGGTTGCAATTCTGACACTAAATCAAAATTGAGATTTAAAAAATGAAAATCATGACATGAAATGTCATAACTGTGACATACTAAGTCACAATAGTGAATTTAAGTCAAATTATGACAAAAATTTAAATTATGACAATTCCTAATTGTAATATACTAAGTTGAAATTCTGAAATAAAAAGGCAAAAAAGACTCAAATACAAAATTAATCATAATTTTGAATTTTTTTTAATTTCATAATTATGACTTAAAGTATGTCATAATATTGACTTTCTCGATTTTGACCAATATCATTTAATTTTTTTTGTGTCATAATATTGATTTAGTGTGTCATTATTTTGACTTTTGATCTCATAGCTATAAATTAGTATGTCATAATTTAAACTTTTTATCTCAAAAGTTTGACTTTTTGTGTTATGTTTTTATGTTTAGACTTAAAGTCATAATTTCTGTATGTCATAATTAGGACTTTTGATCTAATAATTCTGACTATGTCATCATTTCGAATTTTTGGCTTTTAGTATATCATAATTACAACATTTAAAGTCATAATTTCGACTTTTCATCTTATAATTATGACTTACCAAGTTCTTTCATGGCAGAAATCAGCTTTCATAGAAATATGGAATTTCTTACATAGAAATTCCATATGGAAATTTCAAGTGAGGGTGAAACATTTCCCAATGCAGGTTTCACAATGGGTGCTGCACTTCAAGTTCTTTGTTTTTCAGCTCGGATTCACTTCGCGTTGTGGGGGACTCACATTGCCAGACATGAATTGTAGGCTGTGTTTTGAAAAAGACTTCTGTGGCACACATTAAGTCTACTTTTTAAGTTTACACATTAAGAACATGCAGGGTACAAAATTTACTTTTTGTTAGAGATGCATTTTGTCTTTGTTATAGCCTTAAAGGGGTCATATGATGCTGCTAAAAAGAAAATTCTTTTGTGTATTTGGTGTAATGAAATGATGTTTTCTTCCTGCCAGACGGACGAATGACTTCCTTGGGATGCGGCTCTTAGCAGTGGGGGGTGGGTTAACAATCCAAACCTCATTTTTTCCACATATTGTACATTATTGTTTGTCCTCTATGCCACACCTTTCTGAAACGCCTCGATTTTTACAAAGCTCCTCGGTCTGAAAAGCGGGTTGTGCTCTGATTGGCGGGAAAATGTTATGCCCCTTACCAATTGTGATGCCCTTGTCCATCTTGGAACAACGAGACAAAACCATTAAATCCCTACCGTTTACGCGTTGCATCACGCCCGCGTAAACATAAAACCATGTCTCATTTGTGATCGAGAAATGACAAACAACAAGTGCTACTCGACACTGCTCAAATTGTTGTTTTGAATTGTTCAATCATTAGTGGCAAATTCTTTAAATATAAAAAAAACGTCTTACAGTCTGTGAGTCAGAAGCCGGCATTGTAGTCTACTCACCAGGTTCAGGAACCAGTCCTCCATAAAATGCGCTTGACACATCTGAATATTTGGGTTAAACTGTTATGGAACAGTGTTGTAAATTAAACTTAACCACTGATTTCTAGTCATGCCCTCTTTTGGAAGGCCAAACAAAGTAATTTCGCTTTCACAACGAAACACAACGAAACACACATCGTCAGCACACCGCGGCTCCTTTGATTGAGCGGTGCCTAGGAGGAGCGGAGGCGGGTGGGCTTCGAAGAATGCGTGACCGGGAGGACGCTACCGTGGCGGAGTTTTTTTTTTCCCCCGAAATAAGGTATCCGATCCGGCGATCCACCGCGCGAAGTTGATGTATTTCCTCCCCTCACAGCAGCGACCCGCAACGGATCCAACTGTAGTCCCTCTTTTGTAGCCAACAATTATGTCGCTTTCACCACGAACACACCTTCCTGTCACGACATGGTCTGGTGGCTGCGAACAACAATACTACAGCGAGAATCAAAGTTACACCTTCTTTTTTTGCGTGAACATTTGGGCGGTGGTATGCAAATCTTCCCAAATCGTGACGTAGACATGTGGGGGCGTGTTAGAACGAGCCGTTTTAGGTGGGCGTTGTTGACTCTTAACTTTTATTTGAGACTTTAGTCTTTGCAACTTTACAGATCTTCTTTATGCACCAAGAGCTTGTAACACTCTAAAGAGAAAGACATTGTTTTTGCATCATATGACCCCTTTAAAATTTCAGTAGCAGACTAGGGCAGTGTTGTAAATAAAAGAGCAGAACATTTCTAAAAGGCTTGTTTTATATGACAGATATTGTGAGGTTGGACTTTCCAACTCCATAACGTCAGCACAAAATTTCAATCACATATCATGGTCAGTCTTTTATATATGAGGCACTTTGGTGCTAATATAAACAGTAAAACAAGGCTAAGATATATTAGGAGAAGAGTTATTGTTCTGGATGCAGAAGACAGGCTGTTGACAAAGCATTGACTGCAAGCATATATTATTTGGAAAACTAAATCAGACTAGAAAAGAATGAATGACTGGCGATCATGCTTGTCTTCCTACTCACCCATCTGGCAGACTGACTGATTGATTGAGAACAAGATATTGTCTCTTGTCAAATGCAGACAGGTGCCTAATGAAAATTAATGCTCATGAAGGTGCAAAATTATAGCATTGAGGGAAATGAAATTTTCCACTGCAAACAAGTAGGACGCAAATCAAAGTTCAGAGGAGCATGTACAGTTAGGATGGGAGAAGTTAAGCCCTAAACATACTGCAGGATTTTCGGCTCTCCCAGACAAAAGATTGGCATCGTGAAACAATCATGCCGATTTCTGTGATCGTGGCTCCTAATCGGTGGTCCTGTGTCGTACAGTGAGAGAGGTTCAAAGGCAGCCGTTGTCACAGTCTTGCGACCAAAGATAGCCTACAATACAGCATGATCATCGCATAGTGTGTTTACTGCTACAATCCACGTTTTACTGACACACCAATAAACTGCAACATGAAATCAACGTGGCATGGCGCTAAAACATAAAACTGCTTACCTCAAGCTCTTATCCCTTCCTCTTCGCTGCTTCCACTTTTTTCAGCACACATTATGCTCTGGGGAGCATTCTGGAGCGGACTCTGGACTAGGAGCAAACTTTGAAACGGATTCATGGACTAGAACATGATCCTGGCTGAGCTCAGGGGCTGGAGCCTGCACTGGACTCTGGTCAGGGGCTGGAGCCTGCACTGGATTCTGGTCTGGGGCTGGAGACTGCACTGGACTCTGGTCCGGGGCTGCAGACTGCACTGGACTCTGGTCTGGAACAGATAACTTCTCTGGGCCAAACTCGGGAACAGGAGCCCTCCGTGGCCTAAACTCGGAACAAGAGCCCTCACTGGGCTAAACTCGGGGATTGGAACCCTCTCTGGGCTAGACTTGGGTACAGGAGCCCTCTCTGGGCTAAACTCAGGGACTGGAGCCCTCTATGGGCTAAACTCGGGAACAGGAGCCCTCTCTGGGCTAAACTCTGGAACAGGAGCCCTCTCTGGGCTAGACTTGGGAACAGGAGCCCTCTCTGGGCTAGACTCGGGGACTGGAGCCTTCTCTGGGCTAGACTCGGGAACAGAAGTCCTCTCTGGGCCTAACTTGAGATCAGAAGCCCTCTCTGGGCCTAACTCGGGAACAGGAGCCCTCTCTGTGCTAAACTCTGGAACAGGAGCCTTCTCTGTGCTAAACTCGGGAACAGGAGCCCTCTCTGGGCTAAACTCTGGGACTGGAGCCCCCTCTGAGCTAAACTCGTGAACATAAGCCTTCTCTCGACTCTGGTCAGGGGCTGGAGCAATCTCTCCACTCCAGTCAGGGGCTTGAGCTGATCTGGAGCTGTGCTCTGAGATGGTTTCATGGTCTGAATGGAATTCTTTTACAGGCTTTAGGACTGAAGATAAACTTAAAGGAAGATTCAGGGATTAGAGTGAGTTCCGATGCAGACTCTGGGGCCGAAACGGACTCAATACAGAACTCTGAAACTGGAGCGGCCTCATTACTGAACTCTGGGACTGGAGCTGACTCATAACTGGACTCTGAAATGGATTCAGGAGCTGAAGTCAATTCTAGGCCGAACTTGGGAACTTGAGTCGTTGCTGAATACTTAACCTTTCTCTGCTTCCTCCTTTTGGCAGAATTTATAGGGGCCATTGTCTCTGGAATGGGTTCTGGGTTAACAACTGGAGTGGAGTCTGAGACTGGAATGACCTGAGACTAGAATGACCCCAGATGATCCCGATGTCCAGGGAAGTGGAGGGTTTGATGGCAGGCTGTTCATGTTTTGTTAGGTCTGGTCTACTGTCAAAACACAGAGGAAAGACCATGCGAGGAATGCACAGGTAAGGTAATGCAGGTTTATTGACTGGCTCGAGCAGAGTTCAACACAAGCAGGCAACAGGTAAGTAGGTAAATAGATTTGCAGGTTTCTCAAGAGTTAGTTGACTGCAACTGTTGCTTTCTTTTCTTCTTTCCACAGGGGAGACGATGAAGAGGATTGCGGGAGATTGCAAGTAGAGTAAAGGCCACGATATACTTCAAACGAAGTTCGTTTTCGTTCGGGGGCAAAATGAAGTTCGAAAAGGCTGAGTGACGGTATACTGTTGTCAAACATTCCAACACCCCCGAGCTGCTGGAGGCGGGGTGTAGATTAATGTAAACATGTGTTGCGATGCTCACGCGTATGCCCTAAACACAACAACGATGCAATGATGGCATATCTAGGTGTGAGACAGGTGCCAATGGTCAGAATATTATAGACAAAATAATAATAATTAGCAGCAGTTCAGAGTCAAGTATCATGTTTGCAATACAAAAGAACCATTCAATTTTCCATAATCAGTCCTTTAAGTGTGAATGGCTCATAATCTGAAAACTTTAGCATGATGTGGAAAAAAAATATTGGAATCATCTCAATAACACAAACATGTTTACTTTATTTTATTAGTGTTCATTTATATTATTAAACTGGATAAATTATTACACCTTTTTATATTGTATGTGGTGTCATGATTTGATAAAAACAAAGGTTTATTATTGTATGTTCTTTTGGCATTTCATTTATTGTATACCTTTTAAATGCACTTATTGAAAGAACAACAACAGCAGCAGTATGGTGTAACATTTATTTGAAAGACATGTATTTGGTACTTGCTACCTTATATCTTTACTCTTTCCTTTCATGGCTTTGGAAAACTTGCATCTAATGTTTCTCTACGTCGCTTTTTGCATAACTCCGGGTCGTCGACATCAAGTTTCGTTGCAATTTTTTTCTAGGAATTAAATGCTTTCTCTGAGTCTCTCCGCGAGCGATCGTACAGGTGCGAATATATTTGTGGCAGCTCAGCTATCCGACACACTGTATTTATGTTGCTAGTGACTTGGAGATGCTGTCCTCCTGCCTGACCTCCACTGAATGAAAAACGAACCTGGGAAAAAAAATAAAAGATAAAAATAATTCCCCATGTCAAAGAACACACCCACCAATTGCGTAATCGCCACGGACCAATGGTAGCTCAAAGGTCTTTAGGAGCCAAAACGAACTCCCCCAGAAAGTTCGCTTAGGTGAGCTGTTTCGAACTCGAAACGAATTTAGTTTTGGTCTGATTTTGTTCGAAATTACATCATATCAGTTCATTCTTCTAATTTGTTTGAAGTATATCGGGGCCTTAAGGAGTCAGGTGAGTCAGGTAGAGACTTCAGGTAAGTGCAACAATGTTCTTTATAAAACAGTTGATTAACAGGTGAGCAGAAATGCAAGACAGCAGGTGAGTATCTTGAACGGATCTGGAACTTAGTAGTAGACGGAGTAGCAGAAATGTCCCATTCCTCTCTAGGAAGAATCCACAGAGCTGATGCGAAGGCTATGAAGACAGCAAACTTGCATAAAGTCCAGGTACGTGATCTGAGGTGAGATCAAAGGGAAACTCCAACTTGTCCTAGACATAGACAAGACCAGACGATGTGTGAGTGCTTGGTGCTGGCTTATAAAGGCCCACTGATGAAGCTAAAAGGCAGACAGGTGCCGTGAGGTGGACTGTGGGTAGGTGTGAACCAGGGAGGATTCTGGGAAGTGTAGTGCGCTGAGGTGACTGGGCTTGTGACAGGCATGATGACAGAAGACAACCTGATGACAACCTTATCTATCTATCTATCTTTATTTATTTATTGTACATTATAAGAGAATGACTTAAAAATAAAATTGCCCAAATTATATTAGGAAATATAAGTAGCTAAAACATATAAAAAATATATTTATGTAAATGTAAATTACACATGAATTACTTTTACAAAAGGAATACAAACTACAAATAACTGCAAACACAATTCTGCAAACACTTTTCAGTGATGATTAAGTCTTGAACTTTTGAACATTCTTACATTGTCAACTCTAAAGCAATCTGCTAAAAATCACTAGCTGATAATTTTCACATCACAAATGCTTTAAAAAGTTTTTACACAGTTCTGTTCACTGCAAAATTGTTAGAATATTCTCCATTAATCACTTTCATTTGGTCATACTGAAAGGTAGCTAACAGTTGAGAGATTTTGAATAAAAAACACTCTACAAATCTGACAGACAGGACATCTAAGCTCCGCTGTTTATTTTCTCCTAAAGTAATACAGAAAAAAGAGGTTGCATCTGGCTCACCCATGTCTGAACTAGCATTGCCATCGTTCTTTGGACTGCGACTGTCTTTGTGAACAAGAACAAAAGTCGAGTTTAAAGCAAGCGTCTCTCTCTCTCTCTCTGTCTGTGTTTATCTCAGTGAGAGGCTCATGTCTTCCTCTCTGTCATTCTCTATGGCTTAGAAAGGAAGCTCAGGCAAAGAGATGTCAATCATTTGTCATAGCAATTAATACTTTTCCATGTGTTGTGGCACTACAACAACATCCTATCTACTCACATATAAAAATACAGTCTTCAGTTAAACACTTTTGAACATGGCTTCATTTTACACATGTATATAGTTTTATTTTATGTCTTCATGATGTAACCACAGAGATCTTTTAACTTAGCATTTTATGTATAAGGTATATCATTGACATCTTTCACATTAATTTATTTTCCTATTATTTCTGTATATTTACATGTTTCCCTTTTTGGACCTCATGTTTCTTTATGTGTATGGCTTATGAGAATAAAGCTTAATTTTAATGCTAGTGGTTACTAGTCTTTTTCTTCATTCTTCCTTGTATTACATTTAGTAAAAACTTACTCAAATAAAGCTTAGTAAATACAATTTTTCTTTTTGGCTGGCAGAATTAATCCAATAATCTGAAGCAAAGTTGAAATAACATCTATGGATCAGCATGTTAGTGCAATTCATACTCTAAAAACTGCATCTCTTCATCTGAAAAACCCATTTAGTTGCTCTTACAGTATATGAAACAGGTGGATGGAAACATTGTCCTGAAGCTGCCTTCCGTCTACCAATAAAATGTGGAAAAAGCTAAATAAATACATATTTAAAAAGTTTTGTAATTGCAAACCTAATGATTTATCCTGAAACAACAATAATGCAACCCAGGATCATTGAAAAAAAATGTGCATCTTTCCAAACCTCAAAAAAGCGTACCAACATAAAATGTGCTGCAGTTGTCAGCTGAAATTAATACTAACGGCAAAGAAACAGCAACAAGTTTAATTCTTTTTACGCAAATCATGATAATTGGGCAGATTATCAATTCATGAAGAATCACTTTTGCATGTTTTTGCACAATACTATGTTATCACCTCAAAACGCTGCATGCCTTGTACACTAATATACTGTAAGGTTTGCATATACATTTCCTTTTGTATGGCTTTTCAAATGTAGTAATCTTCCTCAGTAGCTCACCTGGTACAACATTGTGCTTGGTGTGAGTCCCGTGAAACAACCCTTAAGAAAAGGATCCATGGTTTAAAAAAAAACAAAAAACAAAAACATGGTCACTATAGTCAAACCATAGTGACCACACATTAACCATAGTTTTACTATGCTAACCATATTTTAAACATGGCATTTGTAGTAAAATTATACAAATGGTAATCAATCAGCCAAAAAGGGTTAGACTAGCCATACACTTTACCATACACTTTTATTATAACAAAACTGAACACGCTTTTTAGCACCTCCCATTGGTCATTTACATATATTTACAGTGCTTCTTCTCCAACATTTCTGTAAGTGTTCATGTAAGTTCTTAGCCTATACTTTTTTATCATCACTCAGCGGCTTTAGGCTCACGGTTCGTTGGTTTCATATCTCTGCACACCACACCAGGGATGTTTAATCAGCTCAAGACAGAGAGGATGTCAAAGGAAATTACAAATATCCTGAACTAGTAACGGTTTTCCCTTTTAATGCGCTCTCTTCATACACACGTCACCTGAAGCACAACATACAAGATTGAATTTCAGGCAGATACGAAATAACAGGTCATTTAAAAGCATGTGTTGTCTATATTTGCTGAGGTAAGCAGTAATGTAATGGTCTTTTACAGGCGAGGATCAGTATTGAATTGCTTTTCCAATTATTTTTGCTATCTGATTTTCCTCGGGTTGATGTTCAGTAACGGTGGCTCCGTCCTCAGGCTACAGCGAGCATTAAACAACTGACATTATTCTTCAGGCCGAGCTCATGTTCTCATGCTCTGTGGTATTATTAGCTCAGATTAAACCTGCACCTGAATTAATTTATTTTAATATTAGCTTTCAGCTCTTTTTTTCAGCTGAATAAAGTCAGATTTTTCTGCCCACAAGCTTCAAGATGTGCATTAAAAAGTGATGTCTAATTTTCTCGTTTATCACACCTAATGAACTAAAGAAATAATTTAAGCAACGTAATTAGAAATATATCTTCTGGGTTTTAACAGACTGAAGTATTAAAATGTCTTTCACTTTAGAAATTCATGACCAGCCTGAGAGAAAACAACAAGGTAACAATGTAACAAACTTTGAACAACCTGTATAAAGCAAGTGATTGTTTGTTTTTTCAACTAATGAATGTGGATAAATGAAATAAATTGGATAAATTCATTCAGGGAATAAAATTGACCGCTTAATTTATGCTTAATTTGTTGCGGTGTAGTGTGGTGAGATCTCACTTGTCTGGCTCATAATTCTCCTCAAAATCAGATTATGATTATGATGATGATGATGATGATAATAATATTATAAATGAATGAATGAATAAATAAATAAATAAAAGTAATATAAAGATAAATATTTAAAAAAGTAAAGTCTATTTGTATAGGACCATTAAGATTCTCTCAATTCTCATTACTAAGGCAATATAATTATATATATTAAAAAAAGTATATAAAAAAAAAAATTCAAAATACATCAGAGCAATCATATGTTGAGCTGGGGGAAAAGATGTGTGGTTTGCCGAACTAACTGCAGTAAAAAGCTATCACGAGCAGCGCTGCACAGTGAGAACAGTAATCATTTCAAGGCTTTTGTAAAGACAGCTGGTGAGAGTCTTTCATGCTGGGACCATCTTGCTATGCCTCTGATTGCCTTTTGGTTTATCTGTGATGTGTAATTAGTGATCAAGCATTCAGACCACCCTGGACAGCAGGACATGACCAACACAAACCAAAGTTCTGGATAAATTAAGGGGCATACTGTCATTTTTTAACCGATATTAAGTACTACTTTACAACATAAAGTTTCAAAAAAATTAGTTTTCTGTTTTCAGAATTTTTGTGCACATTTTTGTCATTTCTAAAAAAATGTCTATATAGTTTTTTAATCAATTCTGATTTCAGTTTTTATTGTAATTTTTTTTGTGCATCAACTTTTTTTTGATGTTATTTTATTTTCAATTTTTATATATTTCAACAAAAAAAAGTTTATAGTTTTAGTTTCAGATTAATTTACCTATAACTGACATGTTCCATATGCTCAACATAAATTAAAAAGTGGAAAATATCACTGCAGTTACTATAAAGGGTTAATGACTGCTTATTGTTTCGTCAGCATGGTTTAAACGATATAAAATACCTAGAAGCATTATAGCATCAATATCCTTATAAATCTAATTGGTTGATACAAACCTTAATGGACCAGTGGTTAAACCAGCTGATGGTTATGTGCTGCCCCTCAGTGGTTACTCTTCATATGATCAATACAGGACAGTACAAACAGCCTGCTTCTATTTCAAAGAGTTTCCACACAAAACTAAATCAGAGAAACTGCCAGCTGTCATGCAGCCCTCAAGTGAATGGTGAGAGAAGAAGCTACTTTATCTTTTCTTTAGAATTTCTCATTTTTGTTTATGTCTCTTATAACTGAGACAAGATGCAAATCTGTAACATACATAGATACAGATCACGCATGCCAGCAATACAACTTCTGAAAAGAACAAACAAGAAAAGAAAACTAAATAGATGAAAACCTATTGCCCAGATGCAACAACAACATACATCAGTCCATTGCAATATAATAGCCAATCTTGATTTGGATACAACTGGAATTACACTACACCTGTATGGACCATTGTGTCTTCTCATGCTTGTCCATGTTCATAGGAATACATTCCTGTTTGTCAAAGGGCATGAGCTAAACTATACTGGCATTTCTGTCAGGACCATTATCGTCAAAGATGAATGACAATTAGCATACAGTTTGGATTGGCGTGGTGGTGGAGAGCTATGGTCTGTTCTGCCGGGCTAAAGAACTCACATGCGCTGCATGGATGAGAGCAGGGAGAGCAGCGATAACCCCCCAGGGTAAACAAAATAGAACCAACAAATGTATTGCATATATCGTTAAAGTTCAATCATTTTATGTACACATTTTAGAATTAGTCTGATTCAAAGGAGAATCAGACAGAGCTGAATCCTGCACTAGACGAGGAGAGCAAGTGACGGGAGTGGAGAAGGGTAATTGCTATGGACCCCCCCCCCCCCCCCCCCCATGCGAAAAACATGATGAATAAATACCGAGGGACCTTATATATGAATGCTTAGATAGTTATCGTATTCCCATAGGTAGATGGGGATCAGCTGAGAGTCAGCTGATGCGAGCTTGACTAACGTGACCTGCCAGAACTAATGCTACGCTTTATTTCTGTCAGGACCACTATTGTCAAAGATGACTGACAATTAGCATACAGTTTGGATTGGTTGGTAGCCCCGTTCATGTTCTTGCGGCAAGAATCCTGCGATCATGCAGCCTAAGCATGGATGAGGCAGGTTCGAGAGCGGGAGCAGCAGCGATAACCCCCCAAAATAAAACCATATGCTGATATCCCCAACACAAACTGATAGCAAAATCTCAAAGCCTTAAGCAACAAGCATGTTGCCCTTAACTAGGCCTGTCACGATAACAACTTTTTGTTGTGCGATATATTGCCCCAGAAATAATTGCGATAAGCGATATTATTGTCATTTTAAAGACCATTTTATGCCACTAAATATATAATCATAATGTAACAGCATAATAATGCAAGAAGGCCTACACCACTTCCAAATGACAACAAACTTTTAATTTTAGAAGATTTAGATCATGGAAATTAAGTATCAAAATATTAGATACCTTAAAAAAACTAAATAAATAGTAAATAAACATTTTCTAACAAAAACTGCAAAGTAGCAAGCAGAAAAAAAGAAAAATGCACAAAGAACTTGTACGGAGATTTTTCCATCTACAGATTTGCCTTCTTTTCTCTGTAAATTAAGGGTGCACACTATATTGCTGAAAAACACAATCACTACTTAGCAGTCAGATGACCGTATGCACAAAGGCACAGATCCCTATACAAGGCCATATCTGCAGATGAAACTTTTTTTGTAGAAGCATTTTTAAATTTGAACTAGCACATGACTACACCACGTTATGTACGAGAAACTGCAAAAAACACCGGCGCAAGTGGAATGTACAAAACACGGTGACATACATTTTTAAGTAAATATAATGTGCAATATATTGCATCACCAAAAATGATTGAGGTCATGTACATACACTGAACAAAATTATAAACGAAACACTTAGTTTTTGCCCCCATTTTTCATGAGCTAAACTCAAAAGATCTAAGACTTTTTCTATGTATTTTTTTTTCTATGTACACAAAAGGCCTATTTCTCGCAAATATTTTTTCACAAATCTGTCTAAATCTGTGTAGTGAGCACTTCTCCTTTGCCGAGAAAATACATCCACCTCACAGGTGTGGCATATCAAGATGCTGATATGACAGCATGATTATTGCACATGTGTGCATTAGGCTGGCCACAATAAAAGGCCACAAAAATGATGCAGTTTTACAAATACTGTATCGAGGGGGTCCGCATAGAAGTTAGAGTTGCATTAGATAATAGAGTTAGAAGTCGCCATAGAGCTTGAATCAGGTGTTGATTGTGCAGCCTGTGAATGTTCGCTCCCATACTCTTAACGCGCGTGTGCCCGAAGTATGCTGGATATGGCCAGGACCTGGAACACGCTGACTGAGCTAGTAGTACGCCGCACCAGAGCATCTCAAACATGCTCAATGGATGTCCGGTGAGTATGCTGGCCATGCAAAAACTTGGATGTTTTCAGCTTCCAGGAATTGTGTAAAGATCCTTGCAACATGGGGCCGTGCATTATCATGCTGCAACATGAGGTGCTGGTCGTGGATGAATGGCACAACAATAAGCCACAGGATCTCGTCACGGTATCTCTGTGCATTCAAATGCCATCAATAAAATGCACCTGTTTCCGTTGTCCATAACATAAGCCTGCCCATACCATAATCCCACCGCCACCATGGGCCACTCGATCCACAATGTTGACATCACCAAACCGCTCACCCACACGACACCATACACGCTGTCTGCCATCTGCCCTGTACAGTGAAAACCTGGATTCATCCGTGAAGAGAACACCTCAAAGAGGGAAGACGGTGGGGGGGGGTGGTGGGGGGTGGGGGTGGGGGGGTGGTGGGGGGGGGGGTGGGGGCATCGAATGTGAGCAGTTTGCCCAATCCCACTCAAGTCGGTTACGATGATGAACTGCAGTCAGGTCGAGACCCCGATGAGCGACGACGAGCATGCAGATGAGCTTCCATGAGACGGTTTCTGACAGTTTGTCAGAAATTCTTTGGTTATGCAAACCGAATGTTGCAGCAGCTATCCGGGTGGCTGGTCTCAGACGATCTAGGAGGTGAAGATGCTGGATGTGGAGGTCCTGGGCTGGTGTGGTTACACATGGTTTGCGGTTGTGAGGCCGGTTGGATGTATTGCCAAATTCTCTGAAACGTCTTTGGAGAGGCTTATGGTTGAGATATGAACATTCAATTCACGGGCAACAGTTGTGGTGGACATTCCTGCTGTCAGCATGCCAATTGCACGCTCCCTGAAAACTTGCGACATCTGTGGCATTGTGCTGTGTGATAAAACTTCACATTTTAGAGTGGCCTTTTATTGTGGCCAGCCTAAGGCACACCTGTGCAATAATCATGCCGTCTAATCAGCATCTTGATTATGCCACACCTGTGAGGTGGATGGATTATCTCGGCAAATGAGAAGTGTTCACTAACACAGATTTAGACAGGTTTGTGAACGATATTTGAGAGAAATAGGCCTTTTGATTACATAGAAAAAGTATTTAGATCTTTGAGTTCAGCTAATGAAAAATTGGGGCAAAAACAAAAGTGTTCCGTTTATAATTTTGTTCAGTGTATATTGCGCAATAAGTCGATATATTGATTATTGCGCCAGGCTCCCTACCATTAACCCCTGACCAAAACAATTATGTTGCCAAAACCCGCATAACCTGTAGCAACAATCGTGTTGCCTTCAATGGATGACCTAATGAGTATGTTGTCAATACCTTAAAAGCTTCAGCAACATGTTCTCAATAACACCAGATAGACCTAAGAAAAACATGTTCCAATTCAACTACAGCTTACAGAACAAGCATGTTCCGAATAACGACAGGATTGCTCTGGAACAAGCATGTTCCCAACAATACAGCTATAACTTAAGAACAAGCATGTTTCCAATACGACTACAGCTTTTAGAACAAGCATATTCCAATAACAACCAAATAGCACTGCGCGACATGCGTGTTACCAGACTATACAATATAACTTAAGAACAAGCATGCTTCACAACAAAACGAGAGCCTTAAGAACAAGCATGTTTCAATATAGACTAGACAGAACAAGCGTAGTCCTGAGTATCAGAGCCAGAATCAACACTGAATCAAAAAATGACGGCTACCATCTGAAACGGAGAAACTGCTGCCCTTGGAGGGACACATTTCAAGTTAGCGAGACATTAAGACACGGCGAATCTAAATGCTTAGCTTCACTCTGCGCCATCCTGAGATACGTCATCTGGTCAATCATTTAAAAGGCAGAATAGATGCATCCTTCGCCCTCTGACCTGTACCCACCAATCCTGATCTTGAGCGCGTGGTACCTATCCCTTTGAATGGTTGCGTAAAATAAGATGGGGTCTAGAAGTTATTTCTAGCGAGCAATAAGTATTAGTAAGATAATTAAATATTTGCTAGTTATTCACCAAACTCGTTCTATTTTGTATAGATCATTGCCAACGTTAGCTGCCTCCAGAAGCATGTCGCATATCAGGTGCGGGACTTACCCATAGGCAAAGGTAGAGCCGGCCGCCTTGGGCACCAAAAGTCAAGACCGGCCCCCTCAAAATGAACTTTTCATAGGAGATGTGCTTAAGTGCTGACACCGACGAAATGATGCATGATTACCGGTGTATTACACGACAACCGTCACGTCAGTGGCCGCATGCAGCAGGTTACATACGGACCTGTAGCACTAGTGCGCTACCATGCAGACGCTCAGACTGACCTCAATGTCCGCAAAAATCTTCAGCAGTTTTATAGATGAGGGATCCCGTAGAGTCCACGTAAAACCGCCATGCCATTAATTATATAATTTTTCAGTACTTGTGCATGCAAAAGTTCCAATTTTGGCATTGCAATATTACCACCAAATATAGAAGCCAGAAAATTCATGCTAAACGCACTTTCATGAAGATCGGGTTAGCCTTACAACACTTCATTGTATGGCCTATTTTACAAATGGGAATACAAAGAAATCATGACAAGTTTACATTCAAGACGTACCCATAAAAGCCATATAGTGAAAAGCCTACTTTAAAAGCCGTCTGAATGTAATAAAGTATTTAAAGCCCTGTTATGTTTTTTAAAGCCATTGCTGCATGGGAGAAAAAAATAGGCTAATAAATCATAAATAATTCACATATCAGTAAAAAATTGCCGTGCCAGCAAATCCTTACATTATGGTATTCAAAACAGAGCACAAATAAAAGCACGAAATATAAGCGCTATAGGAACTAGATATTATAGGACAAAGTTTTACATATATGCCATTATAATTTGTTTTTTTTTTTTTTGTTTTTATTTTCAAATTGTATATAGCGGAATTATTAAAATAAAACGCAAATTATAATCGGGCATGTTTTAGGCTTTTCCTCATTTTTATATTTTAGACATCCATATGCGTGATGAAAAAAAAATTACTCGCCATCTCCTCATTAGATGTGCCTTTAGAGAGAAATGCACGAATTACATAATGAAAGAGTTTATTTTAATAGGAGTCTATTTTAAAATAGTAATTTAAAGCTTTCTATATATTTTTATCATGTCTGAGGCAATTCGCTGAGTTTAGGTTCATCATTGTGAATGCCGCTCCTGAATTCAAGAACCCGAGAGGGCAGAAAGGGCGTTGTTTTCTTTATTTAAAAAAAATAAAATTTTGTTGATATTGTGAGTGCACACAAATAAAACTAGACCCTTTACAGTTTAGAATGATGCATTACTCTTACCTTTATGAGCAAAATGAGCCTGACCGTATTTTAAGTTGTTTCCACGGTAAGAAAAAATGCAAAAGTATAGCGATGGCGCCTCCATATCCTGCAGAAGCATGCGATCAGATTCCACTCTAAACAGACTCAAACGAATTGAAGATATGCGTCTATCAAAGCGACATGTATCTAGAGTTATGTGCGTTTAAAGCTAACACTGTGATAGCTTTAACTGCTTTTATCATCTTAGATTTTATTAGGCAATAGTCGTGATGATTTGAGAAGGCCTAAATGATCAAAACATATTAGGCTATGATCTGCGCTGGCATGTTTCTAAAAAAATAAAAAACAAGTTCAAAGTCTGTAAAACTCTACAATTAACACAACACAAAAAACTAATCAAACATTTTTATAAATTAACTTTATAAAAACACGAAACGAAATATAATAACTTTTTCATTACATACAAAACAATTTTAATAGCTGAAACAGTAGTATAAGCTTTTTTTTGGACACGGGATCAGGTGACTGCCGAAAAAAAAAAGACGGGCTAGGGCCTATATTTGAGGTCCGTGCAGGGCTCTAATCCACTTCATCTAGCACAGTTTTGTTCTCATCTGTGAGCATGCTATTGATATATGCGTTTTACCATTTTGTTGAGTTTTCTGATCTCACTGATACATTTGGACATAGCGTACGTAGCAAAATGTAGGATTGTCTTTTCATAATTTTTTTTAGTTTTATTTAAATTTGTAGTTAAAATAACTACAAGTAAATTTATTTTAAAGTTTAGAATTAGACAGACTTTGCACACAGGCTTACGCTGTGGTAACTCATCAGTGGACTGTACGCTATCAGTATAGGCTATATTTTTCACACTTTTCTAATTCTATATTTCTGACGTTCCAAAAGTGCCTCCTGCTGGCAGAGAATGAATTTACATTTTCAATAAGCTTGTCTGCTGTTTTTGTTCAGATCAATGCGAAAATTCACCCATAACCCCGTTTTAAATTAATATAATTTATACTTCTGACTCACCGCTGGTTTAAACGCTCAATTGTGAGGTTTATCATTTTATAATTCATTTTGTTTTTGTGAAAACCTGTATCTCAACTCTAAATCAGTTGCTATTTCGTGGTCTACAAAATGAAAGAAAGCCATTATAACATGTAAATGAAAAATGTAGAAACATTGGACACAACTAAACACAACTGTACATAAAATTGTCGATTTGTATATTTTTATTCATTATTTACTTGTTCTATTTTTATTTTATTTTTTATTATCTGTGTTTTTATTATCTGTCACTGTCATTCTGTTACACTGTGGAGCTTCTGTCACGAGGGCAAAACAAATTCATCGGTAGGTGGTAAACCATACTGGCAATAAGCGTCATTGCTATTCTGAACTATGGGGCACCATTGTGCAGCAGCAGATCACTAAACATGCAACCTAAAGTGATTTGATATAGGAAAAATGTGATATGCATGGAAATAGTATAGGGCCCCCCCATTCCTATATTTTGTCTGGGGCCCCCAATTCACTAAAGCCGCCCCTGTCATGCTGATAATCAGTTTTCATGAGCTACATTCATGAACAAACGCTGCCGGCGAAGTATGGCATGATAGGCGTGGGGACGAGCCATGTCAGACGACTTCAAACTGACCAAAACCAGTTCCACATTTCTCTGGAGCTGGAGCTTTCCTTCTGGACAGCGAATCCGTATACGTTCTGAACGATGACTAATCAAGACACGTCCGGCCCTAGTCAGACACCGCTACGTCCCGTAACAGCAACAAAAACATGAACAAAAACACTGAACGATTGTCTTTTTATTAAATAACATTAACACAGATTAATAAATGTATTGTCCCATGTTCGTTTGTATACCGCGCGCAAGGTTTAAGTCTTCTTCTCCAGTTTTAGTGTATCTCTGTGGCAGAATTACAGCGCCACATACTGGTCTGCATGTATTGACCACATAGTTTGTTCGGTGGTTTTCGTGCAGATATTTCTTGAGACGAGGGGGGGAAAAAGATCAGATAGGGAAAGCTCTGACTTTGTGTGTACGTAGCCTAAATCTGTGCTGTAGTGCTATAAAATAAAAATTACTTGACTATGTTAAAGCCCTGTTGAAAAAAACAGCATATGCTGCAGGTATGTTGACGCTGGGATGCTGGTTTAAGATGGTCCCTTGCTGGTTTATGCTGGTCCTTTCTGGTTAAGCAGGTCCTTTGCGGGTTAGCTGGGTCCTTTGCTGGTTTATGGCTGGTATTTTGGGTTTATGCTGCGTCAGTACTGGCAAGGACCAGCAGAAACCAGCAAAAGGACCAGCATAACCAGCAAAGGACAGCTTAAACCAGCAAAGGACCAGCATAAAAACAGCAAAAGGACCAGCTAAACCAGCTCCAAGCGTCAAAACATACCTAAAGCATATGAGGTTTTTCAACCGGGAGGAGAATAACACACACAGTTTCAGCCAATCTCATGCTAATCTTGAGTACCTATAGAGTAGTATTGCATTCATATCTCCTAAGAGTCTTTAGTTTGATCATATTTATAAAAGAAAATACAGCTTTCCGTTTCTCTCCGACAACAGCCGAGCTCCTGGAGGTGCGCCTTGGGCGGAGCTAAAGAGTAGTCGCGAAAAAAAAAAAACAATTTGATTCCACTGTTGGCCAACACTAAAGGTTCATTTTTTCCTCACATCAAAAAAACAACATCTTTAGAGGACAGTCTTCTCAAGCAAGTAAACACAGCGCCCAGCGCTGCCGAGAATGCAGTAGTTAACCATGAACAAAAAGGCGTTATAGAGCGGTTTCGGGGTCGCTGAGTGCGCACGCATAAGAATCTAACTCTTAAAGTCGGCATTAAAACGGAAGTTGCAATTGTCTTTTCTTCTCTACTGTGATGTATATCCGAGTGAAACGGCATCTGAAATGAGAGGGCGGGACTTGATCTCGTCCAATTGATTGGATCGTTGGAAGCTGGGGCGTAGCTAACAAAATGGAGGCAGATCTAAATGCCAGTTTACAAATTAGTGGTGGGGGATTTCTCTCCACTGGATTCACAGCCGACACCCAAGCATGAATAAACATTTTATTTATTAAGGATGACGACGACAATCAATGGCACAAAACATGCCTAAACAGAGAGAGAACGAGAGAGAGAGAGACTGCCTGAATGACTGAGTTCTCCATCAGGTTAAGTCATATTCATGAAAAAAAATTAGTTTGCGATATCCTAATAGTAATGTTGTCGTAATATCCTAAAATCTTTTCAATGTTTATGGGTAACGTACTCCCTCATGACTGGTGTCAGTGCTATAAAGCGAAGCATCAGCTTCAGTTTTCCCCCCTGTCGTTTATCCCAGCAGTTACACCTCACATCACTAGCTCTGCCCTTGCGCCATAGCTCGTGACCGGAAGAGAAGATGAGTCTTTTGAGGGGGAGGGGAGGTTAACGTTTTTGATTAAAGATTACGAGGGCACATGAATAAAAAAAAAATAATGAAGTGCACGGATAAAATATTTATAAAAAACACTACAGTATTCCATTAAAAAAAAAAAAAGAATTGTCCATTTTGATTACATGGTGATTTGAACAGTGGAACCACTCAGAATGCATGAATAGGCATTAGACACCCTTTAAGTGCAGCCTATGCACGCAGCGGGACAAGGCGTGTTGCAGGGACAACAGATAAAGTAATGCACAGCCAATAGGGCACAAACTATCACAACACAAGCCTAAATGAAAAACCAACTAAAAAATGAGCTAAGCGAGACAGACAGCGTAGCAACACGCTGTTGCCAACTGAGAGCATTAAAGGAAAACTGTTGTGAAGACGTTCGGAGACGAGGAACATAGCAGCTGTGACGGGGATGCTGATTGGATATCCTTATGGGAATTGAAGGTCCCATCTGAACTTGTTTGTGATCACTTCAATAACTCGTGTGGAGTCCATGGTCAATAATGTAGCAATGAGGGAAGTAGTGCTAACTCAGTCATTCCGAATCAGGGCAGCTTAGGATCAATGTGGGAATTCAGTGTTCAAGGGTCATATGATGCGATTTCAATTTTTCTTCTCTTTGAAGTGTTACAAGCTCTTGGTGAATAAAGAAAATCTGTAAAGTTCCAAAAACTAAAGTCTCAAATCCAAAGAAATAATCTTTATAAAAGTTAAGAGTCAACCAAGCCTACCTAAAATGGCTCGTTCTAACACGCACCCACATATCTACGTCACGAAGTGGGAAGATTTGCATAACACCGCCCAAAATTCACGCAAAGAAAGAAGGCGTAACTATTATTCTAGCTGTAGTATTGTTGTTGCCGCCGCCGCCATGTCGTGAAGGCGCTGTGTTTCGTTGTGGAAAAGCGAAAGTACTTTGTTTGGCCTTCCAAAAGAGGACGATATACGCTTCGTCATGCTAGAGGATCCGTGCTGGTCGCTGAGGAAATACAACAACTTTGCGCTGTGGATCGCCGGATCGGCTTTCACCGTGGACGAAGCGGAGTCCAGCCTGGGGTTGTCACATGTGATTGCCACAAGCCCGCCAGACGCTCCTTCATCGAATCCACCGGCCCCGCCGTTCTCAAGCCCGCCCGCACCCTTTGCTCACTCAAGTGGCATCCGGAATACTAGAGGATGCGCTCACGCTATGGCCTCCGGCCTAAGGCATCAAGGCGAACAGCAAACTGACTGTTGTTGGCCTTCCAAAAGAGGACATGACTAGAAATCAGTGGTTAAGTTGTATTTACAACACTGTTCCAGAACACTTCAACCCAAATATTCAGATGTTTTCCAAACCGCTTTTATAACGGAGGACTGTTTCCTGATCCTGGAAGAGTAGACTACAATGCCGGCTGTTCTGACCCACAGACTGTAAGTACGTTTTTTTATGTTTAAAGAATTTGCCACTGACGATTCAAACGCGAGTTTTGAGCAGTGTAGTGTAGCCTTTGATCAGGCAGTAATGTAACACACTCTGAACCTGAAGGAATGGCATGTTGTCGTAAAACGCTCTTAACTTGGTAAATAGTGGTCCTCAAAGAAAACTGTAAAGGATGAGAATTTACAAGAATGTGACACCAACACATTGCATCCGTAAAATGGTTTTAGTTGTTTTTGACTGTGTGGGGCTGCTGTTCCACCATCTGCAGATAAAAAGGTAAGATTAAATGTTATTTAACAGTTCTCAAACAACAAACATTTCCTTGAACTCAGTTACAGTGTTCTGTATCACACAAAGCCATCTGTTTTCCAGTGTATCAGGCCACAGTACATACCAAAACATGTTGGTATTTTAGTCAGCGATAATTTGCATGAATTGGGGTTTCTTTCATTACATGTTAATAAGGAACAAATAAAAATATTAATCTCAAAATGTTTCCATTCTGTAATTATTAAAGGAATAGTTCAACCTTAACCTAAGCCTACTACTGTAATACTCTAATGTGAGTTAGTTGACATGTAGTTGCAAAGTTGCTTATAGTCAATAGACTAAAGGGGACCATCAACAAAGGTATGAAAACATAAAATAAAAAAAAAAACTGTTTTCCATTTGAAAGTATTACACTGATCTTTAACCTAGCTCCAAGCAACAAACTTAACATTAACATCACAGGAAACACTCAAAACAACACTAAACCACTCCTAACCATTCGCAAGATATAGTAAGATACTGTCCTCTTAAATGAACAATGTCAAGATATGAAATAATCCATAATAAATTAAGTGGATTTATTATGGTATTCATTGTGTGTTTTACATAATCATACTCTGAAATGTTATAACCCCAAATGCGTAAGTGTGATAAATATTTAATTGTATGATTATTTATGAGAGGATACAACAATTTCTGTTCACTTCAGTCGGCACTCTCGACGTCAGTCGGGTAGGACGAAGAATGGGAGCTCGCTTAGAGGGCCAATCTACTTCGAGTGTAAAATAAAACGAGCCAATGCCACATTGGCATGCGATCTTGCATCAGGCTGCTGATCACAGAGTGAGGATAAGTAGCGAAGGTGCTGCAGCGCCATATTCAGTTTCGCTACGGAGCCGAGCGGTTTCTAGTTCTGCATTGAACCTCTGCAGTAGTGATAAATACAGTCAAGCACGCTATTCGGTGGGGCTCTCTGCTGGTGGTACGCGCTCAGAGGTGGTGGTTTCCAGTGTCGGGGGCTGCACACGGCAGGAGCAGACCCGGGTTGTGTGTGGCAGACGGCATCTCACATGTGCACGCTTCAGCACATTAAAAGAGCAAATTCCATACTAAAAGAGCTTCAAGGGTGGAACGTCTTTTTAAAGACGCGTCCTTTTAAAGATGTCATACCATCCGTGTTTCTGGGTGCGGTCGTTAACTGGCGCCGGGTGATGGTCACGATCGCAGCCTCACGTGTCTGGGCATCAAGCACGCTGAGGTGGCTTTCGTGGATTGCTCATGCTCCCATTGCGGGGGTATGACCATCTCGGAGTTGCTGACCGGACTCCGTTACCTGCAAAGGGTCGGAGTGCCCGTGCCACTGCCTAGATTTTGGGTTCCCTCTGGTGGCAGCCGGGGGTGTGTTTTTTCTGGCGGTGGGCGGACTGGTCTGACGGTCACGGTGAGGAATTCCCCTCAGGGGATGCCCAAGCCCGCCAGCACTTCAAAACCAGCGGAGCTCTC
>JADLZN010000288.1:0-116016 GCA_018155175.1 Sinocyclocheilus anophthalmus
ATCTATTAAGAGGCAATGTAATAAAATGGATAATCTACAATCTGACAGTCATTATGGCAATAAAAAAACCTTTTTTGCCATATTGACCCGCTCACCGTACATTATCTGACGCTTATGCAACATTGATTAAGTGTCTTTTATTAACACTCTTTTATGAAGTTTGACTCAGAAGCATTGTTATATGTTTAATATGGGTTATTCCTGGTGTGCTCCATGATGGCCATCAGGGCCAGCCAGGTCTCCTCAGCAGTGGGGATGATCTGATTGGCAGGCAGGAGGAAACCATAGCGGCCAGTGTCTCTCAGCTCAAAGGTGTAGGAGTACTTGATGCCCTGTTCATAGGTCCAGTCAATAGTGATTCCATCAGCTTGGTCTGAGAGCAGAGAGATAGCAATGAGATTATAAATATTAGTCATTCTGACACACACTGTAATATTGACAAAATTAGAGCCTTAGGTTAATTGTAAATGTACTTACAGATGGTAGTAATGACACTGCCATATGTGTAGGCAGTGTTATGTAAAGACTGGAGTTCAGAGACGGCCTTTCTGGCGAGTTCATGCTGAAGAGACAATAAAGAATTATTATATTTGAACAGATCTATCATGTTAACAGTATCCAGATCAACATGTTTCCACATGCGTACCAGTTCAGCCTGGTCCTTTGCAGGAGTGCTTGTGTATCCGTATGGATAGAGGAGCATCTGGGAATAGCTGTGGATGGACAAAAAGGCCTTGAGTTTGCCGTGAGATTTCACAAAGTCCACAATGGCCTTGACCTCAGGCTCAGAATGAACGCTGGGACCATGGTAGGTCTGAGAGCATGGGTTGCTGCTGGCACCAGACCCTGTAGATGAAAAAATATTACATATCATTGGGATGTACAGTATAAATACATCAGAACCCCAATATCCCAAACAAAGCTACATCTCACCTCCAAAGCCAACTTCCCAGTTCCTGTTGGGGTCAACGCCAACACAGCTGGAGCCAGGGTTTGGCTTTCTGGTTTTACGCCACATGCGGTCCTTAACCAACCAACCAAACAATTGGATTACACAAGAAAGAGGGCAAATTTTATTACAATTGAGATTAGCTTTCAATTTGAAGTCTTCCAGGCATCAGACTCACATTGCTGTGGGTGTATGCGAAACCATCAGGATTGGCGATGATCTCCAAGAAGATATCATAGTTGTTAAGGATGTCGGTGAGGACGGGGTCACGTCCATAATCGGTCACGATCTATGCAATAGAAAACACAAGTGGGAAAGTTGTTGACCAGTAGTTTTGTGGTAGTGGACTGAGTAGATTGTGTTTCATAATTTCAGTTGACCTTTTTGGCAGACCAGATTGCGCTGGCCGGTGTAATCCATTCTCGGGAGTGGATGCCATTGTCGATCCAGATACCTGGACGGTTCGCTCCAGTGCTGAACTGAATGACAGGATATTAGTCATATTGAACCAATGGAAATATTCATTTATTCTGACCTTTAAATTGCATACACTCTTAAATGTATAGGTTCTTTACTAGCACTGATGGTTCCATTAAGAACTTTGAACATTCATGGAGCCTTTCCATTTCACAAAAAAAGTTCTTTATAGTGGGAAAAGGTTCTTTAGATTATTGATTAATTCTTCACACTAAGAAAAAAATGGTTCTTTTAAGTGCTGTTATCAGAAACATTTTTTGAAGGAACCCAAAATGAACCCAACGCCCCACATTTTTTCCATTGTATCGCTACCCCTAACTTTTATTTTTAATAAGTGTAGTGTAGGCTGCATGCGCATGTTCATGAGAGAGTGGCATTCCAGCGGATGACTTAGGATGTGGGCGTAGCCTAAACTAGTCTCACGAGAACCAAGTTTTGTTTCTCTTGGCTTATATCGAACTCCTCTTGCCTTTATATTTTTTAAAATCATCGTTTTGTACTTCTAATTTGTGTCTTGTGTTTTGTTTTGCTCTCTCCTCTCCGCTTTCTCATTCGTCACCGCATTCACTTACGTCCTTAGCTGGAACGCTACTCTCTCGTAAACTTGCATACGACAGTTAGCGGAAGCTAGAGATTACGGTTTATAAAGTTTTAACTATGGATATTTGTCTTTCACAAACACATCGATTCGCTTCAGAAGGCCTTTATTAACCCCCCGGAGCCGTGTGAAGCACTTTTTATGATGGATGGATGCACTTTATTGGACTTCAAAATCTCAACAGCCATTCACTGCCATTATAAAGCTTGGAAGAAGAAAGTCATATACACCTAGGTTGGCTTGAGGGTGAATAAATCATGGGGTTCACTATCTTTTTAATTGATTAGAATCATGGCATAATCGCAATATTTATCGCAATAGTAGCTTGTACGCAAAATTTGCTAATGAAACGTATGATTCATACTTCATGGACTCACCAAAGATTTGGTATTTTTTGATATACAATTATCAGCATATGATTTGGGACACACTAATATGGCATATTATGTATTATAGATAATATGCAAATTGGGATTTAATAATTAATTTCCACTAACACTGACTGAAGTATAATTAATGTCCAAAAATAAAAATAGTTTCCTAATAGTAAAGTAAGCATGCTTAAAGAATACCATAAGACTGTTATTGATCATGAGTCATGACCTACCTTCAGGACATCCAAGGAGCGGCCCTCGTAGCTCTTACCAATCTCAATTTTGCTGACCAGATTACTGTTCTCTGCTACAAGCATGTCCATGAAAGAATTAATCTGAGAGAAACATGGTGAAGATCAAATGACTGAGAATGGTTTGTGGGCTGTGCTGGTTTATAAACAACACACTGAACTCTAGTCAGAAACACATTTGATGCGAACCATTTTAAAGCACAATAAAACGTAGTTTATTCTAAAAGGCTGATGTTGAAATTTCAATGTCTTGTACTGATATTGAATTAAAGTTGCACCACTCACAGAGTTCAGATCATGGTATGTGGTGTAGACAAAGTCATCAGTACTTCTTGGAAAGGAACGATATTTCCCCATCTCACGTTCCTCATCATCCAGCAAATCCTTATGGTACAGAAAGCCATCAAATAAATATTTTCAACTTAACATTTTGTAATTATTCCTGATAAATACTTATTTAGTGTTATATGCAACTAAATATGATTAAATGTTTCATTCATTTTCATGTTTGTTTGTTTTCCCCCCAAACACAGTTTTGATATATTTCCACCTGGACATTCTCAATCATGACGTGATACGGGATCTGATGGTATGCCAGGAAACACCCTGACTGCCTGTAGCTGTTGATGAAACGGGACAGAACCATCCACGGGCAGGGATCACGAGAGGGCGGAATCAGTAGTCCAGCTGAACACAGAGCAAAATGTAAGATATATTTTATATTATATATTATAATATAATTCCAACAAATCTGAAACACTGATGATCTGAAACATGATCAATGGGCGTTACTCCGAGTATCTCTTCAGGGAGTTCCTTCAGGAGAGCGATCTGCTCTGCATCTTGTGCAGTGATCCGAAGAACCTGGTCTCTATAGAGACATTAATACTTAGTGATAATATTCTAAATATTCAGTAGGCCTATTTTGCAAATGTAAATTTTGTTAATCTAAAATGTATGCTTTAGATATCAAAAAGAATAATAGCCAAATTAAGATGTCAGCTTTTTGTCAGTTGTTAGTATATAATAGGACATATGTATTCCAATTCCAACATGTGTTTATATGTGAATGTGAGAATTTGAAAGCAAAAAGTATGAGAAATAGAGACGTAAGATTTGTGAACTCACCCCTCAAAAGTCACTTTGCCAAACACGGCCACAAAAAGAGCGGTTAGAGCCAGTAACCCCCTCATCTTGCTGCTTGAAGTAGAGTTTTTCACAGTTAGCGACCACCTTTATATACTAACATGGTGATTATGACTGAGCTAACAGGTCACGGGTCTGACATACCTGCTGCTTTGGTTCTCATAACCTTATAAAACATTGATTGAATTTAAGGGATGAGAACATTGCATCTGTTCTCTCGCCTGTTACTTAATATAGCCACTCAGGGTTTATTGAGAAGAAAACAAGTTGCTGTATTTACAGTATTTTAAATCCTCATACCACAATTCTCTGTCAAATGAGGAACTAAACTGCAAATTCAGTCCACCACAGCTCACATTTTTTATCTTGTCTTTTATGCAAACATACTCATTTGTTTTCTATAATGTTGTTTTAATGATTTGCGAACATTGCTGATGTATGTTTTTGTAGAAATTACGAGAGTGACTTGATCTTGATCATTTTGGAAGCATCAGTCAGAATACATTTAAAATTATTTACTAATCAGTTATGTTTGCACAAAATGCCATAATTTCCAGTAGAAGCACTTATGAATTTATAGCTGCCATGGAGTTACATTATGGCTGGATTATTATTACATATATTATTTGCTGTAACTTCTTTTATTTGACAAAAACTGAAAAGCTGAATCATTAAGAGCAACAATATGGCAGTAAGGTTTTGAAATTATTATTATTTTAATATCATATTGTATTTTCCCCTGATTCCACAGACAGTAGTAATCATAGCTAATCATTTTAATAATTTTTTGATCTATTATTATTCTTATTATTATTTATTTGACCACACAAACACCTGTCGATTATTTAATTTTTTTATTTTTTTGCGGGTGTGCAAAAAACACCCCCTTTGCATGTGAAATGATCTATCAATCAGTAACAGCCTCTTATGCTTGTACAATGTACAGTGAGGTTAAATACATACTTTTGCTGTAGCAACATATTCATGAATCTGAAGACTTAACTGATCGAGCTCCTGTTGAAAATAAACTTTTCAGGCTTTCAGATCTTTTGGAGGAATGTAAAGAGCAGTAACAGCTCAATGCTCTATTCTGTAGCACTAGTTTTTCAAATGTTGAAGAATAAAAAAAATCTGTTCTGCTTTCTGTTCATTACATAATAAATTTCCACCTTACATTACATAAGTACATGATAAATGGACCAACTTTCTAATCTCCCAACAGGTGTCAGACATGTAAATGTGGATGAGTCTGGGTGTTGTCGCAATGTTGCGTGAGTACAGAGTTATTTTTAACGTTAAATGTATAGCATTAGAATTATGCAATATAATATACAATAACACACAATATACTTGTGAGGACGTTTTGAGCTCTTTCACTTCAAAACTATAATAAAATTTGATAAAATTGATGTGTTGGTAATTATTTTAATAATATGGCCAATAACTGATAAATGGTCGATATCAAAATGAAAACTAAAAACTAAAATCAATTGTTAAAATCATTCAAAACTAAAATTAAGGCTACAGGTAAATTTGGACATCATAACATTATGATGTATGATGAATAAATAGATATTCATTTTGAGATTTGCTGACATTAATGTTATATTATTGGGTTTTAAAAGCTCGAACTTTAAGTGAGTGGAGGACAGGGTTATATTAGTTGACAAACTAAAATGTTAATTTAACTAAAATATATGAAAACTATGTCAGCTAAATGCCAAGGCAACATTTCTCATTTTTATTTAGTTTAACTTGATGCAATAAAATGACTAAAACCAAAACCGAAATAAATTGCTAAAACTTTAACTAAAATCAAAATGAAAACAGAAAACATAAAAATAAAATCTAATTCAGAATTAATGAATAAATAAATTCATAACTAGCCTATAATAGTATCTCAATGGTGCTAATAACACTGCCAATAGATAATGACAAATGTAATCTAAATGTAGGAAAAGAAGAAATAAGAATGAGTAATTAAATCTCTAATATCGACCCATACTGATCAATTTATAAAATCTCTAATAACCACCAATACTTCATAGGGTACAGATATATCAGTCAGCATCCAGAGACTTTTCAGGGCTGAACAATATATTCTTTGTAATGTATATTAAAGCAACTTCCATAAAATGGTAAATGTTTTTGCTGTTTTTATTAACACTCTTTTATTCACTTTGACTCATCACAGAAGCATTGTTATATGTTTAATATGGGTTATTCCTGGTGTGCTCCATGATGGCCATCAGGGCCAGCCAGGTCTCCTCAGCAGTGGGGACGATCTGATTGGCAGGCAGGAGGAAACCATAGCGGCCAGTGTCTCTCAGCTCAAAGGTGTAGGAATATTTGATGCCCTGGTTGTAGGTCCAGTCAATAGTGCCTCCACTGGCTTGATCTGTGGACAGAGAGATTGTTAGCAGGGTGCAAAACTGATATGAACTGAAATGAATCTTCTCAAACTTACAGATGGTAGTAATGATGCTTCCATATGTGTAGCGAGTGCTATACAGTGACTGCAGGGCAGTGACAGTCTTCCTGGCGAGCTCATGCTGAAGGAACAAAACAGAATTTGATTTAATTGATGCTACATATATCTAGAATAGTGTGTTTCCACATGCATACCAGTTCAGCCTGGTCCTTTGCAGGAGTGCTTGTGTATCCGTATGGATAGAGGAGCATCTGGGAATAGCTGTGGATGGACACAAAGGCCTTGAGTTTGCCGTGTGATTTCACAAAGTCCACAATGGCCTTGACCTCGGGCTCAGAATGAGCGCTGGGTCCGCGATACGTCTCAGTGCAGGGGTTGCTGCTGGAACCAGCACCTGAGGTTGGAAAACAGAAAAACAAGAAAGTATTATATACTATTGGAATTTTCAAAGCCCCTTACAGTAGGACTATAACCACCATAGTGATTAATTAGAATGTAACAGTAATCAGAAATGACAAAATTGTCTAATATTTGTCATGAGTTTATATCATGAAATTTAGATTTTTTTTCTCATACAAATATGTTTTAGGCTAAATTTAGGCTAATGTAGGCTAATATTTCTGTTTTATGATAGAACTGTTAAATGACTGAAGCTAATATCCTTTTATGCAGTGAACTCAATTTTATAGTCAAATTTTAGCATTTTGAATCCAAAATATAACCTGTAATTCCTAATTGAATGTAACGAGACAAGAATAATTTTCAGTGGTTAATGTTTTAGGCTTAAAAATAAGATTGAACATGTGCATATTATTTTTCTTTTACTGTTATTCTTTCGTTTTCTTTATTCCCATGAATCCATTAATCCATTACGGCCTTGCTTTACAATATAACCGTAGTAACTGATTACATGTAATCTGAATTACATAATCAGATTCCAAAAATCAAGTACTCGTAATTAGGGTATATTACATTTTATAATGCTTGTAATTAGATTACAGTTACTTTTTATTAGTGCTGTCAAGCGATTAATCACGATTAATCACATCCAAAATAACTGTGTGTGCTGTGTATATTTAGTCTGTATATCTAAATACACGCACCGTACAGTATAGTTTTGAATATGAAGGTAGTTACATGGATATATTGACATTATATAATAATTAGTATAAAGTAGTATATATAAACATAACAATTTTTCTTAAATATATGCATGCATGTGTGTATTTATATATACAAAATAAATACACACAGTACACATATAGTAAAAATGTAACAAAAACTTTATTTGGACGCGATTAATCGGAGGAATCATTGCAGTCCTCCTTTTTATGGATTACATATTATTCGCACAATGGCAGTAAATGATTGATAATTTACTGATTCTCCCTAATTCTTCTTTTAAATGGATTCCCAATCATTTTTGTCAGCCAAAACCACTTTAACATGAAATATCTCTAATGGAAATAAATATTTCAATCATTTAACAACACATTCGCATGTTCACAGTTTGATGTGGCTTAATGGTCAGATGGCATGCAGTAAAACAAATTAAATATTTCTATTTTAGATTTAATTAATGAATACAGCATTTTTATCGACTCACAAACCCACTGCAGTTCTAACATTAAGCCTAGTTTGGGAAACCCTGGTTTAATGTAATGTCTAATGCATTTTATGATGTTGATATCAAAAAATTGAATACATTTTTTCTCTTTGCTTTTTTATATCAATATGGTAAGTTTAAACGTTACTAAAAAAGTTATTTAAGTAAGTAATCTAAAAGAAGTAGGAATAAATTACCTATAAGATAACTCGATTACGTAACTAACTACAGTTTTCATCAATCTGTAATCAGTAATCTGTAATGGATTACAATTTGTAAGTAATCTGCCCAGCTCTGAGTATAATTGCAATGATAAAAGCATCTCACCTCCAAAGCCAGCGTCCCAGTTCCTGTTGGGGTCAACTCCAACACAGCTGGAGCCAGAGTTGGGCTTTCTGGTTTTACGCCACATTCGGTCCTTAACCAAACAGATTTGCAATTGAAAAGCAGTCCGTTGGAATACGTTCTCAAAATACAGTTGTTCTGAACTAAATGTGCATGTGAAGTCTTCCAGACATCAGGCTTTAAAACTCACATTGCTGTGGGTGTATGCGAAACCATCAGGGTTGGTGACGATCTCCAAGAAAATATCATAGTTGCTAAGGATGTCGGTGAGGACGGGGTCACGTCCGTAGTCTGTCACGATCTGCATACAACAGAACACATGGGTATATGTGCTTTAGTCTATTCCTGTTCAAACCGGTTTTTATAGCATGCCAATTAATAACTTTACCTTCTTGGCAAACCAGATTCCACTGGCCTGGGTGACCCATTCTCTAGAGTGGATGCCAGTGTCGATCCAGATACCTGGACGGTTCGCTCCAGTGCTGAACTGAGTAAGAGGACATGAGGTCATAATGATAAAATCATAATTATATTACACATACTGCATATGAAATGTGATATATAGGCCTATACATATACAGTGGAATTCAAAAGGCCACACTGAAATATTTAAAATCTAATTTAAAGCTATTTTTTTCTGTTCAAATTATAATGATGCAGAAATTACGTGTGTCATCTTTAAATCTGGAAATGTTTCAGAATTTTGAAAAATTTATTCAAAACTGACACTGAGGAGTGACCTCATATTGTATCATTTTGTAGAGATACATTTCTTACAGATTATTTATTATTTTTATTTATTTTTATATTTTTATTTGTTCGTCTGTTGATGTTCGTTGGAATAACGCATAATTTATGGTTGTTTTCTTAAAATAAATGTTAATTTTCCATTTAAAGTTTCCACTCAAATTGTTAATATAATTGCTAATTCATCATTTCAAATATGTAATTAACATAATTAGTAATGGGGGGAAAATACAAAATTAGGAAAATGTGAAATAATAGCATTTTCACTAGAGGTCTAGCTGCAATTTATCATTATTTATCGTGACCTACCTTTAGGACGTTCAAGGGGCGGTTCTCGTAGCTCTGACCAATCACAATTTTGCTGACCAGATTGCTGTTCTCTGCTACAAGCATGTCTATGAAAGAGTTAATCTGAGAGAAACATGGTGAAGATCAAATGACTGTTTGCGTATTGTGTGTAAAATTGTTTAAAATATAAATGGTAAAATTCTGAAAAGCATGAAACAACATAGTCACATCCACCAAGTCTTACAATGCAGTCATATAATTAAAGTTGCAGAACTCACAGAGTTCAGATCATGGTATGTGGTGTAGACAAAGTCATCGGTACTTCTTGGAAAGGAACGATATTTCACCATCTCACGTTCCTCATCATCCAGCAAATCCTTACAGAGAAAGAAGAATGAACTTTACATTTTGTGATTACTCACATTATATATTAAATATGACCAAAGATTAATTGTGGTGTAACCAAAACCGGGGTTCGCGAACCTGTGTTGGTTTCTGAGTTGATGGAAATCTAATAATTAATAAAAATGTCAAATTAAAATAAATCATACACTTACTAAAAAAAGATTAAATATTTTATTTGTTTACCCGCATGTTATGTGCCCATTAACTAACACCAGGGAACCTTGAACAAGTGTCAGTTATTGAAATATTAACTTAAAATCCCACAGGGTACTTCAAGGAAATATTTTAGATAAACAGGGGTCCAATTGACAAAAAAGTTTCCTGGTGTATCCAAAGAATGTGTGTCGTATGATGATTTATTGTCTCCAAGCTAATATAATCATAGCAATTAAAAAGTTTAATTAATATTCCCACCTGGACATCCATAATCATAACATTATACTGGATCTGATTGTATCCCAGGAACGCCCTGACTGCCTGTAGGCTGTGAAACGGGACACGGACATCCACAGGCAAGGACTCATGAACGGGCTCCCTCCAGAAGTCCAACTGAACACAGAAGGAAACAAGTATGGAACCAAATGCATATGAGAGACATCAATAAGTAGATCTCTGGTTTTGATGTGAAACTTACCCCGAGGTGTTCCTGTTCAGAAAGTTCCTTCAGGAGAGAGATCTGTGCCTCATCTTTTGCAGTGATCTGAAGAAGCTGGTCTCTGTAGATACATCAAAACATATGCAGGAATACTTCTTAGGTTATGTGGCTTTATTTGAATTTTCATTGCAAATTAAGATATTTTGTCCATACAATGAAAGCCATTTTTTAAAACAACAACTTTTTTTGGAACAACATGAAGGTGAGCAAATGATGACCAACGTCTTACCTGCAGAATTAAAATGTCCTTTTAAGACTCAAGTGACTCTTTTTGGCAAATCCGGCCACAAACAGAGCAGTTAAAAATAGTATTCCTTTCATCATCATCATCTTATAAAGTAAAGCTATGAACACTAAAAATCACACTTTATATTTGATCACTGTAGCTATGACCATGATGACCCTCCTCCTGAACACTCAGCGCTGAATAAACCACAGCTTTCTCTCTCAAACTCAATGTAAAATGCTGCACCGCTTTTATATTTTTTGGTGCATAACCATGCAGAATATGTATATATATATATATATATAGATGGTGTTTCGGCTGACATTCTGCCTGCAGCACTTCCTCAATTTATAGATATATGCTCTCATTAACCTAGGATATGGGAAATAGGATTTGTGTAGCTCCCTCAAAGTCGTTTTGCCAAAACACAGCCACAAACGAACAGTCCAGTACAGGCACTTCATCTTGCTGCGTAGCACTTTCTGGCTAGTAGTCATTCTTTATATACTCCATGGTGACTGTGACCGTGTATTTGACGGTAGTAAGGGGTTGGCAGCCTGCGGCTGTGGTTCCCACCAATATATACAATAATAATGCTGAATTTTGAAAATGAAAGCAATGCAGCGGCCTTATGTATAGCGGAAGTCGAGTGTTTTGACGGGTAAATGTAATACATATGCCTTACCTGGTTGACCCGAAGATAGAAAGATAGTACAAAACAAGACACAAACACAAAAGAAAACTCTATCCCAACTCATTCTCGATTATATTATCGAGAAGGAGCAGAAACAGGGTAAGACCTTCGGGGTATCAGATATTATTATACAGGTCAAGATGACCAAACCACGGTAATCATTTACTTCTTCTGCAGTTTTCTCATTTGCAAAACCTCATAATAAGTCACAATCTGACGGGAAAGTCACACCTAAATGGTGATTAAACATCACACAGCCTACCCACACATGTAAACAAACTCATCCTTTCACACAACATTTCTATTTTAGTCACTGCTAGTCATGGTTCTGTTAGTCAAAACCCCATACGTTTGAATAAACTGTTAGAATGGTTATTAGAAAATAAACATTTATCTAGTTTATTCATTTATATCTCTTTGCAAAACAAGATCTTGCTGTGTGGAATAGAATAGCAGGAAATGCTTGTACCAAGTATAGTTTTGACCTTGTGTTGACATTAAATCAGCTCAGACAGGCCTTCTGCTTTGGTTCTCACAACCTTGTGTAACACTGCCTCTGAGATGATGATGAGAAACATGCAGCTGTTTTCTCTTCATTTTAGAGATTGTGATGCAATTAGTTTATGGAACTTTCGTGAAAATATGATGTTGTTGGTAGTGGTTGAAGTAAAGCGTTGGCTATGGTGACCATATTTTAGTTTTCCAAAAGGAGGACAGTGGGTGCGGGCGGGGTGGGGGGTTGGGGTGTGGTTGGTTGGTGGTTAAAGTAATGCCGAAAGCGCCCAAAGTAGCGTAATCTCAAATCTCAAAACTCAAAATATGTAATTTCCATACCTAATGTACATATTTTACAGTCACTGTTATGCACGTTGAACATAAACACAGCAGTGGCCCTTCTTCACAAAACTTAACATCTAGCACAGTTTTATCATAGGTAGAATGCAAAATGTTTCAATAAGTATTTCTTGTTGGTTCAAACCTACACCTCCATTACCATAGTAATGCACTGAAAGACACTTTTGTAATCTAGATGAAACAGAGCAAAATAAAGAAGTGACTGTGCTTTTAGTGATTGATTGAGTGAGTGAGCAGTAATTACATACAAGATAAGACAGGAAACAAACCCAGCTTCTGATTTTATTCAGACAACAGTGTCATTATAGCTGGTGACATATATAGTTAGTCATGACAATGAAGCTGTAGTGCTTCATGTCCACATCAACTCAACAAAATGACTAAAGCAGGCTTAGTGAAGACAAGTCTACACAAATCTTTAATAAACCTCTAAAAGAGAGGCAGAAAAGCAGAATTTAGTATGTCAGAATTTAAAGTCTTACACCACCACACCCTTTCCAAAACCAACACAAACACTGAATAAGCTACAGCTTCCTGTATGAGGCCAGAGCATCAGTTTCTCTCAAAGTACGGCTGTTTCCTGCCCTCCGCATGCACTTACTGATGTTCTCTGACCTGTTAGGATGTGTATTTTTGTATGTCAAATAAGAAAAAGCATGTTAAACAAATTAATATGTATATACACATTTCTGAGGCCCCACAAATGTATTCATTTTATATTTTTCCATGCACGTTTTTTTATTATAAATTATATTAACAACCTGATAATTTGAGAGAAAAACAAAAAGAATATAACCTTTAATTTTGAATTTTAATTTAATAAATAATCTTATTGAACAATTTTTGCACACACAATTATAAACAAAGAAACACTATGGTGTAAAATGAAATATTTCAATGAAAATTATAAAAAACAATGTGTAAAAAGATTTTTAAGGTTTATTTACCCAAGTTTTTATGCACTGGTAGTAGAGTAGTATGGTATCCTGTAAAGAAAATACTTAATATATAATAGATTATAAAGTTTTTCTTTTAATTAATAATCATTTAATAATTATTCAAAAATAATACATATATAAATAATTATACAAACAATGTCAATTAATCAGCATTTTAATCCACGTTACAGTAAACAATGATACTATTCTGCTAGTTCATGTCTCAGCCTCCAGCTCTCCCATCAGTCCGCGAGCGTTTCATTTTGTAACAGAGACATCTCATACAAGGCTCTGATTGGTAGAATGCATCTGCATCTCTGCTCCTATTGGCTGAACAGCGCACAATGAGCGGACGTCTTTCAGCGGTGCGGGTGCGTGCGTGGAGTGTGAGGGGGGAGTCTGTACCGTTCAACGAAAGTGACCCGTTGGCGAAAGTTGCCGGTGGGAATAGAGTCAGCGCTGGTTATCACATCTAAACAAGCTCGACAAGAATGGAGATCGAGAAAGAAGTTAAAAAGGTACGCTTATTGAACTGGTCATGGTCCAAAAGTTTAGTTACAGAAACATTCGGCAACGCCCTTAAAGGTAAAGCCACTGCCATTGTTCTACATGGCGAAACATTTGGCATTACAACTCTCACATTCGAGGCCGAGTGATTAAAAACTTGTTTACATTTAGTGAGAAATAGGAAGTGGTCTTTAATAGGAAGTAAAACATGAAAGGCAGATCCTGGTTCTTCTTAAATTGATAGAAACATGAATTGAATGAAAATGAAGACTCCACCACCAGCGCAAACCTCTATAGATCGCATTTTTCTTCTTCCAAAACCAAATCGTCAACCCAAGCTGGAAGTTGTTGTGAATACTATGTTTAATTCCATAGATTCATTCACTTATATGATATGGTTGTCACTGCATCAAGTGTGTTTCTTTCATCACTTATTGCTGCGTTTCAACCACAAGCCAAATTGTAATGGTGTAAGTTTAGTGGTGGTAAAATATGTTTTGACATACAGTACATGTACGGTAAAGAAAGAAGTGGGTTTTTGCAAGAGGCGATGTAAAGATGTGAAGTTTCTCTACAGCTTAAAGTTTGAGTTCAACCCAAAATTACAATTTTATCCAAACCTGTATAACGTTATTCTTCTGGGAAACACAAAAGATATTTTGAAGAAAGCTCTTCAAAGACAATGAATGATGATGACTGAAGATGTCAAGCCTCAAAAATGATGTACCTTTATGTACCATATAAGTAGGCTAGTCAATATGACTTCTGCGCTGTGATGAATGGACTGAATGAAATGCAAGTCATTTTTTACTTCAAATCTTGACAATCAGATTTATTTGAATCCAGTTCACAAACCAATCTGAATGATTCGTTCACAAATCTGATGCAGTTCTCAAGTTCAGCTCACAGACTCAGTCTATTATGATCTAGTTATAACAGTTAGCTTCTCACTACAGTTTCGATGAATTAATAACATGTTATTTTAACCCATTTCTCTCACAAACCTGTTGTATGGCAGAATACTTAAATATAATGTATTATAGATCACATTAATGCTGTTTTACAGCAATTTTGCTATCCTTTTTGAAGCCGGAAAGTTGCAGTCATCATTCATTTTCATTGCATGGAAAAGAGCGACCAACAATCTTTCAAACAAATATCCCTTTAAAAGAAATTAATATTACATTGTACATAACATTTCCACATTTGCATAAAATTGCAAAAAAAATGAAGTAGTAAGATTTCAAGAGTTTGTCAAGGAAATGGTTAGCAAACATTGACATTTGTAATGTTTAAAGCAACTTTAACAGATGCAATAATATATATATTTTTTCATTTGCTAAATCTTTGTGAATGCAGCATAATTTTTTCTCAAATGGATGTTTTTAAAAGCATTAATCGAGATTTGCACTGTGCTCTCAGGAGCTAGTGTAGGTACAGTATAAATATTAGGTACAGGTTTATGGACCGAAATGCCACTGTGGGCCTCATTGTCTTGCTGTTAAACAGTAACTCAGACCTTGATTTTTAAGCAGAAAAATGTTCTTCTTTAACAGAGGAGATGTGCTAAGTCCTCCAGGCGTTCTCCATCTTGATAATTACTTGACCTTATAAGGCGGTCTTCCAGCTGAGGAGCTTTAATGTTGAAAACTGCTGAGATAGGAATAAGCTTTATAAAATTAATATTAGAATATCTAGTGAGGTAGACTGATTTCAGATGTTTCTCAAATATATATTGCACTTGTAGAAATAGAAGGGTAGTTTTAGAGGCATTCTTCTCCTTCCTTTAATTATGGAAATTATGTCCTGCTTCAAACTAAAGAGCATTTTGTAAAGCCTATAGTTTTTTTGTCCTAAATAGTAAGTTCTATGAAGTTTCAAGAAGCACATGATCATATAACTGAGGAGAATTCTTAAAAAAAAAAAAACATTCTTATGAATCCACCTTTTAATGAATCTTGTCTTATAAAAAGCAGACCCCAGAAGAAATGCAACTTCACCTTTGTTGGATTTGGCAAAATTAGTAAAGGAATACATACAAGAGGTTAGAGAGCATTTTTCATGAACATGCTACATGTTGGTGTCTTTTCTTTTTTTATTTGTTTGTTTGTTTTATAAATTATTAGAAGCATGAATGTCTTTTTAAACTGTGAACGGGAAATGCAAATCCCTTGTGAGATCTAGTAGACATGTTAGAGAATAAATAAATAATTCAAAAAGAAATAAACCATTTTGTCCCAACAGTCCCTTTTACCTATTTTGGCATAGTTTATTTCTTTATTTAGGCTGTTTGTTTAGACTTAGTATTTTATTAAATATGTATTGCTAGAAAATGAAATGTTTTGAAGTCTTGTATGCTCAACAAGACAGAACAAAAAATACAGTAAACCAGTAATATTATAAAATATTTAAAAAATAAAAAGTCATTATTTCAAATGATGGCAAGCGGAATTTTCGGCATCATTATACAGTCGTGTTCTCAGACTCATGCAGAGGCTGTTGTACGCTTAATATTTGTGGAAACCATGTGAATTTTTTCAGGTTTTTGATTGAATTGAAAGTTTTTAAGAACAGCATACTTTGTAAAGCTGAAATAAAATCAAAAGTCTCTTATACATCGAAGTTGCTAATTGATTTTCAACAGTCAGCACGGCGATTTTTGAACAAGAAATTACTAAGTTTGTATTTGACAATTGGTAAGGAAAGGGGCAGCCTGGGGTCACCATTGAAGTAAGGCCCAACATGTGTAGACTGCTTTTTCATTTAAAATACTCCCCCCAAAACAAACATAGAACCAGTGTATATAACCAAGAAACCTGACGGTGTACCCTTCTAGAAACCCAACAAGTTCTCCAGAAGAATGTTAAACAAAACCACCAACGAGAAATACACCAAATACCAGAAACAAGACTAAACACTAGTGACACCAGACAGCCTGTCAAAATAGTGGCCAAGTGTCGCCTAACCAATGAGCATAACCCGATTTTCGGTTGGGTTTGTAGAAAATATGGAAACACCAAAGAAGCTTTAATATGTTATGCGTTTTAATAGACCGGAGACGACCGCACAGAGTAGCATTATAACAGAACGTATCTAGTATGATAAAACAGCACTGATTTTTTTCCCCACATACGCACGACCGGAAAGGAGCGGAGGCGTTTTTACGACTGTGGCATATAACAAGTCCGCGCTTTAGGAGAATGGTTGTCGTGTCGTTCAGCTGCCTCGTTGGCTCGCTGGCTTTAAGCACTCCCACCCGCCCCTTCATTCTACTACGTTAAATCATTAGCCCGCAGCCATGCAAAATGCACCCGCTTCTGTCGCTCCTGGCGGATTGCATCGGCGGTGGGGATGAAAACGACAAATCCCATGATTCCACACTCAGTCACTGCTTCATCAAACTACGCCTTTGTTTCTTTTGAATACGCGCCCTCTAGCTGTGAAAATTACATATTGTGCCTTTAAAATAAAATATATGCATATGTGCTTTTTTTGAATTTCTGATGATTTGACCAATACTTTTGTTTGATATGTGTTTGTGACTCGGGAAACAGGATTTGCTCATGTCTCCTGTTGTTTTGCCAGATAACCCTGGGCCATGAGATTGGAGCTGGAGCTGCCTGTCTGAAATGCAAGGACAAGTGTGAAGGCTTTGAGCTTCATTTCTGGCGGTTTGTGCTTGCTTCCTTCCTACATATTTGTGCAATGTTATTATTCATGCATGTGGTTTTTATTGTGAAGAATGTCTAATCATGTTGGGTCATCATTGATTTGACTTGTCTGTTTTTATCCATCATCATCTTGACAAACTCACCAAAATGCAGTACCGTATCTATCTGGCAAAAAGTTGTCACACTGAGAGAGCTCTGGCCATTAGCTGCACTCTGTTGGTTTTCCTGAAGTGAGAACCACAGGTGCCAAGATGCCTGTGCCCGAGCTCTATCACTGCAGCGGTGGTGCGTGCCATTCCCAATCACTCTCATGGGGTTTCAGGAATTCTTTGAATGAAAAGACATCAATGTGGATACAGGTCATTGGATGCAGAGCCTGAGACTTCATCTTTGTGTTTGTTTCTATGCAGCTGGGAAGGGTCGACTAGCCATCCAATGCTGAACAGAATTAGTCAGGTCTCGGTAGGGTTTCTATGGAAGCTTATTTCACCCGGAATAAAAAATATAAATATATTTTTCATTGCAGTTATGGAATTGGAGTTCTACCGGCCACCATAAACTTGCAATTGTGAGGAAAAAATAAATTGTAAGATATAAACTCACAGTTGCTCGTCAGATATGAAATAAAAGTAAAAATGACATTATATTTATCGTTTTTATCTGTCCGCAGAAAACAGAATTGCGAAGAGAGGAGTCCAATATTGGAGATGTACTCTAAGAATTAGAGGAAAAAAAGGTCAAAAACTGTGACTTGTATGTAGAATTGTGAGGAGGAAAAAAAACTGACTGTGCGGTAGAACGAGCAATTGCGAGAGAAAAAAGTCTGAATTGAGAGTTTTAAAAAAAATCACAAAGACTTTAAAAAATGTTTTATTCCGTGGCTAAAGTAAGCTTCCGTAGGTTTCCATGTTGTGAAGTGACTCAAACAGGCTTAGACTCACTTCCTGTGCCTCAAAGTCATTCCTTTGTAAATGGCTTTGGATAAAAACATGTGTGCTTTGGATCACTGACATGCTGAAACATTTCTTTTGGGTAAAGATAAAGCCTCTTTGAATTTGTGGCTAAGATTTATGTTGTAGCATTTCCCAAACACCATCTTTCTTACTCCTTGGCTCTCATTGATATGTTAAACAGCCCAAAGTGTCTTTAAAGGGGCCACATTCTACTTTTATAGCATTTTATTTTCTTCACTTATAATGTTAGTCAAGGTTTCTAGCAGCAAAAACCGTCAAGTTAGTTTTACATGACCATTTTCCGCTCTTACTGACAGGTGCGTGACAATGACAGCAACAGCGTAGCAGAAACATACATTTTCCATTAAAGTGTCATCAAACTCTTTCTTCCTTCCCTGTACCTTTTATTATTTTGAAGTTTTTTCGTGCAATTCCATGTGAAGGTCAACTGGCAGAGAAACAAGCATACTTTATCTTGCTGTACGAAGGTCTCTTTACTTCTGATTTTCCAGCTTCTCAGCACACCAATAGGTTTGTTTAGTAGATTTTCTATCTATGTTCTCGAAAATGCTCAAAAGTCAGCCCCAAGTGCTTTAGTAGGTAGCCCGCCAGGCCATTCTGTTCAGTTAAGGCATTACGACTATTGTGCATGCCTACTTGATTGTGACGGATCCCCCCTACGGTTTCCGACTCTTCGCCACCCCCCGACATACTCAAGAGACAGCGCATCTACTGTAAATATTTCCTTCCGTTTCTCCTCCTTCCGTTTTTAATCCTCCCAGCCTCCGCAACACCCCGCCCTTTTTTTCCGTGTGGGCTGTGCGGTTTGAGTTCTTCCTACATCCGTTCACCAGTTTGGACTGTTTCTTAGCTGCTCACTGCTTAGGCCATCCCGTCCTAACAACCAGTCCTCTGTGCTCTAGTCACCACCCCCATTCATTCTGTGACACACCCCGGGCCTTCTCCCTCTGCTGTTACCAGTCTTTGCCGCAACGTTCCTTTTTCGGCTTTTGGGACCTCTACCTTCCAAAGAACAGCTGTCTCTTCTTTGACCTCGCCCTCTTTTCCCCTTTTCCACTCCTTGTTGGTCTTTGTCCCATGCGCTGCTGCCTCCCCTCTTGCTTCTATACACCCCCCCTCTCTGCCTCTGGTTGTCTCGGTCGTGTCTGGTTCGCGTTTACCGGTTTCCCCCTTAGCCAATCGTCATGCACTGTCTTTTCTTAAGCCCAAGATTGTGCCAAGCGTGCGAAGGTCTGGGCCATGCTGTGCCCGTGTCTGGGCGCCTCAGCAGGCCTGCGGGCCGAACCTATTTGCGCCGCCCCCGGGTTCTCGCCCCGTGCGGCCCGCTGGCCTCTTTATCGCGGCCCCCCGCCCGCCCCTTGATCGGCCAGCCGTCCGCCTGTTATCTGTTTGGGACCACAGCATCCTTGCGAGCCGATCCTTGTCAGCGCCAGTGTTCCTTATACAGACTGCAGTTCATCCGCGTTCTGCACACGGGTCCTGCTGGGCGGGCCCCCTGCTGTCAGAGAGCAGGCTCGTGGGCCGATTGTCTGTGCACCCCCTAACACAGGTGTTGCTGACCCTCTGCTGTTCCCCCACTCCACACGGATGCCACCGGCTGGGAGAATGCATCCCCCGTTACTATGATGGCGCTCCTGGGCTCCCCCCCGCTTGCCCCGAGCTAAATCTGCGCGTTCGAGTTTTTTCGCAAGTTCATGACTATCTTTCGTCTGCTCTGAGGCCCTTTCTAGTGTGGCCATTTAGTACCTGCAGCGACAGCTGAAGTTTCAATCTTTCCCCCTCAGCAATCCCTTGCTCACCCCCCAGCCCCTCCTTCCCCTACCCCAGAGGCCCAACCTTTCTCACTTCCTTTTGCGCCTTTTTTAGTCACCCCGCCACACCCATCCCCCCCTTCTCGGCCGGCTATCGCCACCCCCCTTTGCTTCTTCCTTTCGCGTCATTCCCTGCGCCCCCCTCGCGTCGCCGTCTGTTCCGCGTTCTTGCTTCTTTCACACACCCCACTACACCCATCACACCCACCTTCCGTCCCCCCCCTTTGGCATCTAAGCCAGCTCCCCCCTCACTCCGTGCCTCTTCCTTTCCTTTCTTTCACCCATGTCGCCCTGCCTCCTCTGTTCTTTTTCCTCCCCGTCTGTTGCCCCATACCTCCCCCACCCCTTTGCTGCTTCTTTCCTTCAATTGTAGTATCACAACTTTCGACAATACAGACGCTTGTGGGAGGGCTCATATCTCTTCTTCGTGGACCGCCACTGTTTTCTTCCACCACACAACTCACTAATTGCTCTTTTCCATAGCACTTAATTACTACGGACACTCCCCCACAACCTAACCTTACCGCGCCGCTTTTCCCCTCTCTGTTCTTTGCCCCAAGAGCCCATTTCCCCTTCCGTTGCCCCTTAATGCTGACCACCCCCCTCCAGCTATATTTTCATCTTTGTTCCTGGCGTCGTTTTGGGTCCAGGCCCCCCACTGCACGGCGCGTCTTCCGCCCCCTACCCTCCCTACTGCTGTCCTCCCCTCGGGACCCTTTCTTTGTCCTGCTACTTTCCCCCCATCTGCTCCCGCCCCTTCAACCTCTACCGCTCTACCTGCCCACCGAGCTACTTCCCACTACCTACACCCTATTAGAAATCACACACATCCCTTCTCTGTCCCCGCCGGGCATCTCCCACCCTCTTCCCTACCCTCTCTCCTCCGGTCCTATTTCCCTTTGTCCGTCCCGCCCGTCACCTCTTCCCCCCCCGTACTAGTTCTCCCCCCTCCCTTCTCATACACTATAGCCTTCCTTCTGTACTTGGATCATCTCTGCTGACATCGATGCCACACCGTTCTGCTTCTTTTTTTTTTTGTTTTTGATTACACCGACCTCCCGCAGCCGGGGATTTCTAAAGGCCGCCTGATTTTGGGTGTAGCCTTACCTTAGATGTGCCGCGGCGCCGTGACCGCAGCTTGCCGCCCCGAGACAACGGGCTCTCTCGCCCGGCATGACCTCTTAATCCCCGACGCTGCCTGACGCCAGATGGCAACCCATCTTGTGCTGCATTCCCCCCGGGTGTTCCCAATGCACAGCTGAGCGCTGACCCTTAGACGCTACAGGCGCATCAAGCTCACAGTTGCTTACCTGGCAACCCGTACGTACCTGCACCCGCAATTTACCATCAGTCGCATTGGTAAGTGTGAGTATACTGCAGGCCACCTCCCCCGTAAGACAGACGTCCGTCCGCCACTCGTTTGACTCCCGACACGAGGCCTTGCGGCGCAGTTGGCGTGGGGTTGAAAGTTACTGTTTTAATGTGGTCCGGACCGGTGTTCGCGTCTACTAATGCAAATTCTGCAGACAAACGCCCGACTGAACAGCAGCAGTTTAAATGGGTTGGCCACCGTAGCCCGACCCGCCTTTACGATCAGCTAGTAAACACAACCTAAGTTTAACCTGTTAAACCACCGCAGGACAAAATAATCACCCCTGCTTAACACGCTCCCGTTTGAACACCCGCACCATCACCCACACCAAAATCCACTAACAGTCACCATTCAGTTATCATAAAATAATTATAACATTTCTATTAGAATATCCAAAATAAATGAAAAAAAAAATGTGAGGAATACTTCACCAAGAATGAAAGTCCTGTCATTTACTAAATGTCCTGTCACTCCAATTCCATACAATTTTGTCATTTATTTTTAAATATTCTGTTTCACTCAAAAATACACCACATTACAAAAGTTAAATGGGTTCCACATCTAATTTCATATTAACCAAAAAACATCACTTCTGTCCTCTCAGGCTCTGCGATACATTGAGCTTCTGCCTCCGGAGCGGCGGCCCATCGCTGGTACGGCGGGAGCAGATTACCGTAAGAAACAGATGGCCAAACAGCTTCCCGACCATGACCAAGACCCAGAGCGCTGCCACGAACTCTCGCCCGGTGAGGTTAAGCAAATGCAGCAGTATGTCCGCAAGTACAAGGACGAGGCATTGGGCGTAGGCGACATCACCCTGCCCGAAGAGATGGGACAGCAGGCAGGTATGGCCGGGGAAAAGGGTCCTCAAAGCCTCGGGGCAGGAGGGAAATCTGGTGCTGGAACAACAGGGACTTCTGGAGACAAAGGTGATGCTGTTGCTACAATGGGAAAAGTTGGCTCCCCGGGGGCTGGGATGTCACCCGCTGGACCTGTTGGTAACTATGTAAGTATGCCATTCCTACATACATGTTTTGCTAAATGCAACTCCGTTTGTGAATGTTGATTGTCATGGATACATTTTTTATTACATACAAATAGCTTTTGTAACCTTTCAATCTCATTATCCCTTTATATCTAAATGACTCTCAACCTAATTTATAGGCATTTAAATGTCACCATATATTCATGAAAAATCCCCTTTGGAGCTGTTGAGCAGCAGTATTTATTTCCACAACATGTGCGCTACAGGAGCGTTCTCCAGCGCTTATCTCCGGATTCACTTGATTAACATAAGAGCAGTTCAGATTCTGCCAAGCCTGTGTTAGTCAGGCAGTTGGAATGAACGTTATGTTCTTCCAGAGATCTTCATAAATTAACACACTGTGGTTATGTTCAAGCTCGGGTGGATTTTTCCAAAATCTATTGTAAGCATCTGAAATCTCATGATGGAAACACATGTATGCAATCAGCCTAATGTTTTTGCCTTTTTAAAGAGATAGTTTACCCCCAATGAACATGTGTCATTGTTTATCACCCTAATTGGTGTCCAAACCTGTTGATACTGGTATCTTTTTGCCTGGACACAAAAAGAGAATTGAACATTTTACCAGCTTCGTCTTTAGAACCACTGCCTCATCAGCCCCTCAATCCACACATATGTACGATGAACACGACAACAAAAAAAAGCCCGACCAAAAATAAAACAACAAAACCCAAGAACAAACATGTCAAAAACGACTAAAGATACCAAAATACCAGAGCAAGTCTTTCTGAGTTTCACACAACAACAATTCAGAACACTGCAACAACCTATAAACTGGTGTTATTAGTGAAAATCTTTGCCTCCGACGCAGCTTTCCATCATATATTCCAAAATAGGTTCTTGGCATAATAGTTAAAATAAGGAGAATAGTTTATTGGTGAAAAAAATCTCATAGATCTAAAAGTCATACATACCAAGACATCAGTATGTGAAATAGTCACATTATGCATTTGTAAAGACAAAATACGATTAAAAAGCAGTATTACGCAAATAATCGATTGCATGAAAATGACCATACAACGGACAGTCAGACTAGGGTTGAAAAGTCATAATAGAGAAATAAAGTATAAATGATTATAAGTGATAAATGAGAAGTAAAGTCAGTATGCAAACGTGAGTATGGATGCAAAGTCAGTAAATATCACCAAAGTCAAATTAGGAAATAAAAGTAATATTGGAGAAATAAGTTATAAACAGCTGAGAAATGAAATGGGTATAGCTGAAGATAACGTCATACACATTGTATAATTATGAGAATAAGTCATATTAAGGACTAGTTAAGTGAATAAATCATAAATTAGCGCTATAAAGACATAGTGAGAAAAAAGTACAAACATTATAAATAGTGGTAAGTGGATTGAAGTATTAAATACAGAGTCATGATGGCTATAAAGTATAGGAGAAAAAGAAAATGAGAGAACAAAAAAACGTTGTTTTTTGCGGGTGTTTTTTGTTGGCGGGGAAGGGTCATATTACGCATATCAACCATAAAATAGAAGCCTTCAAGCAACAGTCCCTCTCATCCGCGACCTCCCGTTTTTATTCGCTATACCATAAATTGCGCACTCCCCTTGTAAATTTGAGCACTAACAGTCCCTCTGAGTCTCGTATCTTGTCCGTGTCGCCCCGTGGGTGTTCGGGACGCCGGCGCACGGCGACATTGACCTAGATTTTACACCTCCCACCGTGCACCACCACACCCACACCAACCACACACCGCAACCCGACAAATGCGCGTCGCCCCTTCCGGAAGCCTCCGCCGCACACCCACAACCCCAATAACTACAGGCTGGTCCTTCATACCAAAATCAAACTAACTACACTAGTATCAAACGAAAACACACGAGACAAGCGAGACACACCAGAATACTCATTCAACTTCTAGACTAAACATCATCTTTATTTTTTCACCTTTTTTTTTTGTCACCGGGGGAGCTCAGTCGTGAGACTCGAGACGATGTGTGGTGAAGGTGTCGCTTCCATTATCATTTCCGCAACGGCTGCTACGTTCCCACGGCTCTCAGCCCCGACCCTCTCGTCACAGTAAGATATGAAATCAGAATTAGAGGCGAGAAATAGTTACACTGTGTGATATAAAGAAATTTGAATCTTGGGTGTATTCCCTAAACTTTGCAGGTTTTTATTAATTTCCATTATTTCCTTTTAATTTTTGCTAAGTCTTACTCCACCGGGACTGATGAATTGCTAATGTAAATGCTCTCTGGTTTTGTTCATTAAAACCAACCTGCCCCCACAGTGTTTTCCCCCTTTCATTCTTCACTGATGTTTCTGCCTAACTGAACTCATCTCCGGATCTCTGCCCACAGTCATGTCACCGCTGCCAGCTGCCCATGAAGAAGGGTGAGCCGGCGGTGTACGCAGAGCGGGCAGGCTATGATAAACTCTGGCACCCGGCGTGCTTTGTGTGCTGTACCTGCACCGAGCTACTGGTGGACATGATCTATTTCTGGAAGAAAGGTCAGCTGTACTGTGGCCGCCATTACGGAGACAGCGAAAAGCCTCGATGTGCAGGTTGCGATGAGGTGAGTGGAGGCAAATTAGTTCACATGGTCAATGTCAAATTTACTTACATTTGATTAGTGACCTAGAAATAGTGCAGGATCTCTGCTTGTTTGAAAACCTTAAAACTTTGATTATTTCCAGGTTTAAATGAATTTCAGTGTCATCTCAGATGTTTAGACTTTACCATATGTTTTGTGTTAAAATCTCAAACGATCTTAGTAAAATAATGAATGTAATTTTGCCGAATGTTGTTAAATGGTTTTTAACATACCATATGCACAGTACTTAGTGTGTGTATGTGTGTGTGTGGTCTCCAGCTCATCTTCAGTAATGAGTACACCCAGGCTGAGGGCCACAATTGGCACTTGAAGCACTTCTGCTGTTTTGACTGTGACTGTGTGCTGGCTGGAGAGACCTACGTCATGGAGAATGAGAAGCCTGTTTGCAAACCCTGCTACATGAAGCACCACGCTATGGTAAAGAGAAGACATTCCTTAATTTCTCTCCCTCTCTGTCTCTCTGCTCTATAAAGATGACCGTGACTATGTGATATATTTAGGCCAGGGCCTTGTAACTGAAGGGTTCTTTTAGCTTCTTATTTTTAAAAACTCTTTTGCATTTTGTTTTGTTTTGTTATAAAGCCATATTGTGAGAAATAATAGTATAAAAATTTGATCTATAATGACATGAACACAAGAAGATATATAATGTCATAAGTATAATTTATGAAGTATTTGTTGCATTGAGATATAGTCATAAATACAAGAAATAAAGTCATAATTTAAGATGTAAACATGAGAAATAAAGTTGTAATCATATAAATGAAGTCATAAATACAGGAAGTAACATCACAATTATGCAAAATATATGAATTTGAATTGAATTTGTAATATTCAGATTTGAAGTCATATATATACAGGTAAAGTTATAATTATGCAAAGAAGTGATAAGATATAAAGTCTTAAATACAAAAAAAAAAAGTTTTGTGTTTTGTTTGTACAACTACTTTCAGGAGTATCTTTTTTTCTTTTGAATATTTCTTTTAATGTTCCTCATAGAAATTAATAGGTAACTAATATTGTAACCATGAGTTTTTATATGCATGCACAATTAGATTCTCATCCTGCTGTGTACTCAAACATTTTGATTGCAAATATTGTATATTTCTTGTAATTCCCATGCACATTAATGCGTTTTAGGATTACTCTTATCAGCACCTGCAACAAGAGGCCATGCAGTGTTACATATTTCATAACCATTTTATGGTGCCCGGGCACAAACAAGTGAAACATTTAGAAGCTAGTTTTACAAACCCTCACATTGTCCAAGTATCATTCATGTCACACCTAAATGGAAGTGAATTCCTGCTAAGCCTGGGCTATTAAAACTAACAGCCTCGGCATGTGTTCGTCAGCCATATTAGTTCAGGAGCAGGTGAAGGAGATTTAGGAAGTGCCAGTGACATGATAATCAGAGCACAGGGAGGGTGGAAGCGCACTTAATGGAGTCGTGTGATATCGGACACCACCGATCTCTCTCAGCGCCTGCCTGAACTATGACACAGCTCTTATGACTCATCAGCTTAGGAAGGAAAGGTCAGATATTCAAATAGAGCAGATTTTTAAAATATTTTACTGGGTTAATTGTGCCTGTAACAAGTGCAATCAAAGACCTTTGTGAACGAATCAAACAAACAAATTTGTTATACTACTTCTTGTGAAATTATCTGTATCCCTCTGCGTTCACAGTGTTGTGCGGCCTGTCAGAACCCCATCGAGCCTGAAGCTCAGCGTGTGTCGTACGGAGAGCACCACTGGCACGCCGAACCCCAGTGCTTCCAGTGCTCCTGCTGCTCCAAGTGCCTTATGGGCCAGCGCTTCATGGCCATGCAGGGCATGCTGCTGTGCTCCGTGGAGTGCAAGAAGAAGATCACAGCCTCCTGAAGGAACATCTAGGATTATTTTTTTGGAAAAGTGCTTAGAGCACCGCAAGGCAGTTTCTCCCTAATGCAGTACACTAAATATATACTTTTATTGAGAAATTAATGTATTTGTATGACTAATCTTAATGTTTTTCCAAGGTCCCATTTTTGGGAAATAATAAGCAATACGTTGGAGCAGCGACTCAAAAAGTGTTGTCAATGTGATTCTTTATTATTAATGATTTAGTATTAAATAAACAGAAGCAATGATGGCTTTTGTTCTTTGGCTACTGAAAAATCTATTTTACTCTCATTTTTTGCCTTTATTATGTCTAAAATTGCACTTTATTTTCTGTAGCTTTCACTTTGTAATCCAATAAATGTTTTGCAGTAATATGAATAGATTTTTTTCCCATGTGAAGTGGTTTAACTATGTATCCAAATATGTATTGTTATTATGACGTACAAGTTTGGGATCTCAAGGGACAGGTGTTACGTTCATGTTAATGTCTTGACCGTTTCACACCATTGAAAATTCCAATCCAGGCCGGCACTTTTAGGGAAAAGTCAGCTCTCCGCGTGTTGTCTTACACTTAGCTGTGGAAACTGGGCACAATTCAAGGAAGCCCGGTTCCATTGTCTCTAATGGCAGCGAACTTAAGACTATACCGTCATTTCCTCCTATCGTAACTGTCCGCAGTCACACGAGGGGCTCGGCTGCTTCACCTCCCCTCACCTCACGCCACTCTAGGGTGGAGTTTTGCAGGAGGGAATTCTTTCCTTCAATGTCAGCCCCTCGTGCAGGAATTTATTTACATGGTGCTTTCCCTGCTAAACACGAAGCACACTTACTTACACGCTTGCCTCCTTAGCACTTGTTTTCCCCGTGAGCACTAACTGTATGACAGAGATGATTGTTGATTTGTAGCTCCCCGGGGTGATGAAACCCAGATGCAAAGCGTTGCTTCTGTTTAGTGAAACTATAGCACAGGCCCCAGACATGAAGAGTCAAGACAGGACAGGGAGATGATCCAAATCTCTGGAGGATCCTACTGGTGACAGCAGAAATGTGACAAATAGGATCCTGGAATTATACTCGTTACTCGCAAAACAGTTGAGATTGTTTGTTACAGACACTTGAGAAATTACAGTATGGAAAAATATGGATGTCAGGGATCTGCTTGTATATATATTCTGGCTAAATATGCAGTGGTGCCTTTTCAACCTTAGTTTTAAAGCGTTTGTTTTGCCAGACCCCCTCCTTATCGTGGTCATGTTTATCTGGCCTTTAGCTGAGAAAATGTTCCTAGATAAGCATGTATAAACTAAGCCGGTTCATTGTGTAGTGTAATATAAACCATATTATTGTAAAATAATCTGGTGGTAGCACATGATAACGGCACATGGTCACATAAATCAGATAATAGATAGTCAGAGAGATAGATGAATAGATGGGCAGATAAACAGACTAGATGGTCAGATCGAATTGTAGATAGTCAAATAGATGCGTACGTAGATGGTAGGATAGAAATTCATATTTAGACACTCAGATATGTAGATATTCGTATAGATAGGTACCGGGATGGATAGTAAGGATAGTCAGATACTTAGATAGTCCGGTAGGCATTTATATATACCATAATACCCTAGTGAAAAATAAATATACTAAAATGTATAACATCAATTTTATGTTCTTAATAAAAATACCCCACAATTGTACTTTTGTTATAGTATATTACACTTAAAGTCTGCTAAATTGGAATAACTAATTTTGTACTTAATGCACTTTAATTGTGTGGAAGCAGTGCTGAAAATCAACTAAAGATATACTGAAGTATATTTAATTGTGCTAAAGTGGAACTATTGCAAGTATAATTCAGGTACACTTTAAATATCTTGCATTTAAGATGATATATTCAAAGACATCAATACAGTAATATAAATTTACTTTTTTATTAGGTTATCTATCATACCAAGATATATATCATATTATAGATGATAGAGGATTTACAGTGTATTATTTACAACAAATAGGTATAATATTAATGGGAACACCTGTTTCTTCTGGGTCCATTAGCTTTTGCTGCAAGTTGAGATGCTCCTGCAGGAGGCGCTCTTCCACATTCTATATGTTGTTGCACAGCACCAGCCTTCATTATTTTGTTCATAGCAATGACGCTTATTCATAACTGACCTTTTTTAATGGCAAGCCGTTCACCATGATTTTCCTGAGTATGGTATGGTACGACACATTTTTGTCAGCCAGGTTTGGCCCAGGGCTCATTTGAGGTTTGAACAGCATTCTTATCAATCTGTCATTTCCCTTTTGGCAAGTGTGTGGTTAAGGTTTTAACTATGATTCTATGGCAACAATATTGTTAAAAAAAAAAAGTGTTGTTCAACAATTACTTGGCAAGTTCTGTGACTTTTCGCTGTACTTTGTTTAGAAATGATCCAACGGCATGAGACTCGTCCAGATGCTCCAGGTAACCGCGGTCAAGTTAGTTTGACGTTTGACATTCATTAGACATTCGGGTTTTTTGCCAATTAAACTCTTTGCAGCGTTTATGTTTTGAGCCCAAACTAACTCAGATAGACAAAAATATATGCCCTTTATGTTGCACAAGGCTTAATTTCTAGGAATTAAAAAAGAAAATAACTATTTAAATTAGTTAAACAATTTAACTACGTGACATTAAAATATAAAACCAATACTAAAATGTTCAAAAAACATCCCTGTTATTGCACAAAGCTCCGTTTTTGGAATTACAATTTTATAGTTTTTATAATAATTTTACAATTTTTAATGTATGCAATAATATAAATCCATTAAACGACAACACCATTTGATCTAAAGGTATCAAACCAACTGTAAAATATTCAGAATATTATTCCCTATAATGCACAAGGCTTGGTTTTTCAGATTATGCCTTTATTGTTTTTATATATAGCACTGAAACCATATTTTTTTCATGTTTTACATACTGTATCCACTTAAATTAATTAAACTCTGACACAGTTTGAGATAAAGGTAGCAGACCAACTGTACAATATTCAGAAAATGTTATTCCCTATAATGCACAAGGCTTGGTTTTTCAGATTATGCCTTTACTGTTTTTATATATAGCACTGAAACCATATTTGTCATGTTTTACATACTGTATCCACTTAAATTAATTAAACTCTGACACAGTTTGAGATAAAGCTATCAAACCAACTGTAAAATATTCAGAATATTATTCCCTATTATGCACAATGCTTGTTTTTTTCAGATTATGCCTTTATTGTTTTTATATATAGCACTGAAACCATATTTTTATTTGTTTTATATACTGTACCCACCTAAATTAATTTAATTAAATCCTCTTGGGGATTTAAAGGGGTCATATTATGCTTTTTAAAGATATTATTTGAGTATTGGTTGTAATGTGTATGTAACAGAATATGTTGACATGCTTTAATGTTCAAAAAACACATTATTTTTCAAATACTGTACATTATTGTAGGTCCTCTATGCCCAGCCTCTCTCAAACGCTTCGTTTTCTACAAAACCCCTCCTTCCGACAAGCACAGTCTGCACTGATTGGCCAGCTGACCCAGTGCATTGTGATTTGGCCGAACACCACAAGCACGCATCAGAAATGTAACGCCCCTTACAATAATCGCGAGCTTCAGCTTTCAAAATAAAAAGACAGAGCCCGAAAGGGGAACATAGTCGCGTGACAGACACAGTGATGAAGCTGGTAGCTGATGTGTTGCAGTACACAAGCCCAGTTAGACAGCTGACCCACATGTGATGTGACCTGTCTCTCTCACACACACACAACTCACCACACCCACACACACACGATGCGCAAAACTCCGCATTTCAGCAGTCATTGAAAATACTTAAACTAATAACAAAACATACTTATAGTCGGTGATTCAGAAGCGCAAGATTGTCATAGCAAAGTCAGAATTACCTCCTCTCCTAGGTTCACGGAACAGCCGTCCATAAAATGCATTGCTGTTCTGTTGTAAGTAATCTTAAAGATTCTAAATTTCTAAATTTCTACTTTCGGAAGGCCAAATAAAGTACTTTTTCTTTCGCCTAGAAACACACAGCGCCCCCCTGACATGGCTGCTTCAACACTAAACTGCGGTTACTGAAACCACGCCTTATTCTTTGCGTGCACATTTGGGCGCATAATGCAAATATTTCCACATAGTGAGGTAGATATGTGGGGGGTGTTAGAACGAGCCGTTTTAAGTAGACGTGGTTGACTCCTAACTTTTATAAAGAACATCTCTTTAGATTTGAGACTTTAGTCTTTGCAACTTCAGGGATCTTATCTATGCACATCAGCTTGTAACACTCCAAAGAGAAATGGAAAATTGAAATCGTAATAGGCCCCCTTTAAGAAGATTGGTTCATCAAAATGAGAATTGATTAAAATCAATATTTTTAACCCAGACCCAGCCCTGCTGTTTTAGCATATGGTGTGCTGATTTGAAGCAGATGAGATTTCACCCCGGGTTTCAGGTGTACTCATCTGGGCATGCTTATAGTCGTACCAACTTTGGGCAAGCAAATAAAGCAAATCCCTGGCACAGCCCAAATGGTCTTTAAATCATATCAGCGGTTGGCTTTTGTTTTTTTCGGCGCTCTTTTGTGCTTTTGTCTCTCGTACACTCCTCCTTTTCCTGACTTTTTCATTGTGTGTCAGCTCAAACATGATATTAAATGAGCTATCCACACCTACCTTTGGTTTATTAGACCATTGTTTGATGTTCTTACTCACTCTATCTAGTTCTCTCCCGTGCTGTTTATCTCTTTTTCTCTCTAGGGCAGCAATATTGAGAAGCCCCACCCAGAGACACTGTAGCTCTCCCCAAACATAGCTGAAGAGCCATGTGGTATCCAGATTCCACTAAGACCATTTAAGACATTAGTGAAACGTATTATTCACTGTGAGTGTTTTTCTTTGGCATGATTGGTATTTATTTTGGGTAGCACAAAAATGTTTTAAGTAGCCTATTAAGGATTAGGATTAGATCGCACTCTTTTGTATATTTTTTAAATTGTAAGGTGTTTTGGGACTTTTGAGTTAACTTTTCATATTAATTATGAAATAAACTAGAATTACATGTCAGATAATACATGTCACATATCCAAACTGAACACCGTGTATTGTAAAAATTATTTGGAATGTTATGCCACAGTTAAAAGGATTCATCCAAAACTCAGTGGCCGATTTCGCTCACTCGTTTTCATTCACTCATTTAGTGGACTATAGTAGTGGAGAAAAATAAGGAATTGTGGATGAGGGTATGAAGTCCACAACATGAGAAAGGAATGAATTAAATGTTGTGAATGCGATTTCATAGTAATAACAGCGCATTATGGGTGTAGTCGACTACAGAATACTCACAATATGAATAAAGCATGAATATTCGTGAGTTTTCACTGTTGTGGCCATGTCAAGATGCGACAACATACAAATGAATAGAATAGAAATTAATTAATAAAATATTAGCGCAAATAGACTACTCAAAGTGCGACTTCTTTTGTGAATTAGCCTACCTATTTTGAAGTACAGGAGCGTTTCCATTACTCTTCAAATCGCGCAAATTGAAATTGCGAATTGAAATACACCTAATGGAAACGCGTCAATTTCGCAAAAACGGCCATATATCGCAAAAAGTTTTTACGCTCGCATGAGGTGGTTTCAAGCAATGCGAAAAAGGAATAATTCGCAAAACTGCAATGGAAACGGCTTTTCGCATTTACAGGTCACATGGCACATGTAAAAACTAAAAAGTCATATGATCATTCTTCAATGTACTATAACCTCCAAGAAAAGAAAAAACACTTCATACGTGGCCGCTCGTCAAGTAGATATAGGGGATTTCCAAAATTAAAGGGGTCATATGATGCTTTTTTAAAGATCATTATTTTGTGTATTTGGTGTAACAGAATATGTTGACATGCTTTAATGTTCAAAAAACACATTATTTTTCAAATAATGTACATTTGTGTGTTTTTTTTTGTTTTTTTTTTGTTTTATAGCGCCTCTATGCACGCCTCTCTCAACGCTTCGTTTTCTACAAAGTCCCTCCTTAATGACAAGCGCAGTCTGCTCTGATTGGCTAGCTGACCCAGTGCATTTTGATTGGCTGAACACCACAAGCACTCGTTGGAAATGTACCCCTTACCATAATCGCGAGCTTCATCTTAAAAAAAAAGTGAAGACAGAGCCCGAAAGGGGAACAAATTCGCGTGACAGACACAGTGATGAAGCAGGTATGTGTGCAGTACACAAGCCACGATTAAGACAGCTAACTCCACTGTGATGTGACATGTCTCTCTATCAACACACTACGCGCGAACGCACACACACAGACGATGCGCAGAACTCCGCATTTGAACAGTCAATAGCAAAAACTTAAAACTAATAACAAAACAGTAGCTGATTCAGAAGCGCCAGATTGTCTTAGCAAAGTCAGAATGACCTCCTCTCTAGGTTCACGAAACGGTCGTCCATAAAATGCATTGGTTTTCTGTTGTAAGTAATCTTAAAGATTACTAAATGCATCTACTTCCGGAAGGCCAAATAAAGTGTTTTTGCTTTCGCCTAGAAACACACATCGTCTCCCTGACATGCTGCTTCAACAATAACTGCGGTTACTGAAACCATGCCGTCTTTCTTTGCGTGAACATTTGGCCGCATTATGCAAATATTTCCACCATAAGGGGAGAGTAGATATGTGGGGGCGTGTTAGACGAGCCGTTTTAGGGGGGTGTGGCAAAGTCTTAACTTTAATAAAGAATATCTCTTTTGTTTTGAGACTTCAGTCTTTGCAACTTCAGGGATCTTATCTATGCATTATCAGCTTGTAACACTCCAAAGAGAAAGAGAAACTTGAAATCGCATAATATGACCCCTTGAATGAACACGTCTGCGCGTGCGTGTGGCTCTGATAAGGACATGAGATGTCTTGACGGCAACCATGCTTGTGTTTATTCCAGCCGCGCCACGCACGTTTCTGAAGCGTCTCTCTGTGCTGCTTCTGTAAAGATACACGCATAAGCCTCCTTTGAGTAAATATAGTCAAAATCCCACCAAAATCCGTTGCCACGTCTTATCTCGAGAGGCAAAAGGTTACGTTTTAGTAGCATAACATTGGTTAATGGAAACAGTGTCAATTTGCGATAGTTTTTTTAATCAACATTTATAAAATATCGCAAAAGTTTTGCGCAAATCTGTAATGGAAACGCACCTGCATAAGCTACACCTGTTGACATTTTAAAAACAATTCATAGTTTGTGTAATATGATAAATTATCAGAGCTGTTTTGCCTGATAGTTTACAGGCATTCAGATAAGTACACTGTAAAAAGTCATTCTGTAGGTTTGTAGAGTTCATTAAATTTAATGTGTAACTTTATTTAACAAAATTAATTAGTTTTTTTCAATATTTTTTTAATTAGAATTAATTAAAAACGACTGGAATAAAACCTACTCAATTATGTTGTTAAGGATTCAGCTATTATTTTTGAATAATTCCAAATAGAGAGAATATTGAATGAATCCAACATGATGGAAATGAGCTGTTTTCAATTTACAAGCACTTCCTGTTACAACGCGCGGTTTAAATCAGCTCGTGAGCACGAGGCACGCATGCGCTGGAGTTTCCCGCTGACAACCTGGGAGCAAAGCTGACAACCGCTCTTTTTCAGTTCATTTCACAAAGGTAAGGAATATTATTTTATTTATATATGAAAAAAAAACTTGTTTAAATGGTCTACTTTATCTAATATAGGCGTCAATAAAAAAAATATTAGTTAAGGTCTTCTATTTAAAAATATATTGGTGATAGTGCTCTTGAAAAATAAAGATGCTAATTCGTTCATGTAACATGAACGGTTTGCCAATATTTTTGTAGATTAACGTTACTATCTAAGTGACCTTTCGTGGCCTAATATCCACATCACGTATTGCTACGTTTGAACTAGGGTGTTGCTCATAAAGTATGGAAAATCACGTTTTACACCGATGAATGGCTGAAGGGGTTCATTTTAAAACTATTTAACTTTAGCGCTGCCGTTGAACAGCGTGCACGTCGTTTCCATCACTCCAGTGCACCGCTTCTTTTCAATCCATCACGTTGGCATATTACGAAAAATAATCCATGAACTAGTGCATTTTGTTGCACAACATCGTACGGTTAGAAATCGAGCATCGAATTTTTTTATACGTTACATTTGTGAGGACCTGCGCTGGCGATCTGCCAGGACGTTACGCGCTAATCTACAGTAAACACGGGCACACGAGCAACAATGAAAGCTTGTATGTATTTTATTTAAATAAAATCCCTCGAATCCATTCATTCCTCAGTTACATGCTGTTAGGAGCTAGCAATTAGAGTAAACGGTCATTCTGCACGATCGCGATTGTACGGAAGCCCTGAACTTGGTTTATTAGGTGTTTCAGGAAAAAAAAAATCGCTATAAATGTTAGATATTTTTGGTATACAGTGTTATTAACATTCCACATTTCTATCAACATTATTTTTGCAGACATGCATACGAGAATTTTAGAAGAAGAACAATGAAAAGATGATAAAGGAGATGAGCAAAGATGAACAAAACATTTGCTCATCGACGACACAAAATCATTATGATCAATGTCCATGTGTGCAAGACATAAAGGGACGATGGACAGCCCTGTTTCAACCTTCTCAAGTGAGTTAACAATACTCAGAGACAAAAAGGAACATAATGTATCTGAAAACACCCTCTCAAAACGTGAAATTAATTTGACTCTCATTCCGTATTTCAGGTGAATGCAGAATTTCACAGAATAACCACTGTGCAGCTGGAACCTAAATTTATCTTCATTGGATCTTCACACTCCCAAGCTGTTGACAACTGTTTCGTGCCAAAGGAGGAGCACTGGGCGAAAGACTGAAAACTGAGATGGAACTACTGAAGGTACAGTTTAAAATGCAAGCCATTTGGCTACTTGTTGTTTTATGTAAGTGTGAGAGGAATTGTTTATTCTTGTATTTTTCTTCATGATCAGCAGGTAGTACTTCCCCTTCTACTGTAAATTAAATATTAAACGTGATGATATTTAGGTTCTCAAACAAAAAAAGCTGACATGCATTTATGTGTGACAACAGTTCAGTGAGGTTATGTTTTATTGCCTTCAGTTAATTTCATGGACTTTCACAGAAAATATTAAATAAGTTGTTTATTTATATATGTTCAATTTCAGTTGTACAGAGGACAATACAGTGTCGGTAGGTTTTTATTCAACAACCTCTGTTGATAGATTCAAGCACTGTTTAATTTATAAAATTTACAAAAAATTTACTTCATCTGTTTTTTAGCCCATGTGATTAAGCCAAATAGGGAAATAAGTAGCAAGGAACTAAATATTGTGGAGGCAAAAACACCTTGGGAGTGGCTTATACAGTTTGTTGCTCACCTGTTGACATTTTTTGCACCCCTGTTTTACACCACTAAATGAACCTCTGCTATTTTTATTTTTTTAGGTTGAGCAGTGTTCTGTTTATGACGAGAGGTGGTCATCAGCTGCATTATATAATTTCTTGGGGAACATGCTGGAGACCTCATCAAAGAATTGCAAGTATGCAATATTAATTTCAATACACCAGAAGTGTGAATACATCAAAATTGTTGTTGACTTCCTGAAGAGTATATATTGTAATATTGTTGATTGGACTTTCTGATTAAACAAATTGAGTTTCAGATCTTCTCTGTTGATCAATATTTCATAGGTTTTGAGTGTCACTGCTGTTAAATGTTACAGGACAATGAGGACCAGAAAGGAATTGAACAGCTTATGATGGCAGTAATTGTGACCAAGAAGGGAACTTCGAATGACAGTCCAAAGGACATTGGAATTATTATCAAGGGGGAGAAAGTTGTTACAAGCATTGAAGGTGTTCCCAGGGCTTGCTATGTCCTCCTTGGTTTGACGTATGCACTGAATCTCCATTATCCCAGGCATCTAAAGTATACTTCAAGGTATTTCAGAAACTTATCTTGGAGCTGGATGTTTCAATACTGTCAAACAGAGTCTAGACACTCAGGTCTAAGCTGCTAACTTAAAATAAGATGGTTTTATCTGTTCTGTAGTTCCATGTTGCCAAACAAAGACCTCACATATTTGAACATTTTGTCTAGAAAGAGAAAAGTGACAAAAAAAAGCAACTTCGTTGTGTATTAAACTATTTGTACCTAAAAAGAAACACAAAAAGAGACTTTGTTCTGCAGACCTGAATGTATATGCCTTAGAAAGTAATTGTTTTTTAGGGATATTAAAAAGAAAAAAAAAACGTTGGTTTGGTTGAAGCGGACTATAGTGAAGGTTCACTCTGTCTGAGAATCATAATAGTGCTAGGTAACTGTGTGACAATAAAGCAGAAGTTTTAATTCATCTTCAACGTCTTGTGTCTGTTATTCATACCTGAAATCATTAATTATTTTAATTCATTAAAAATAATAATACTAAATTATTTTTTTGTGTTAAATCAAAACAATTCCTTTAAGTAGTATTCATTAAAATAGTACTCTGATGAAACCAATATTTTTGTTTAAATTTTACTTAAATTTTTTGTGTGTGCTATTTGCATCTACTTAATTTGAATGGCTAATTTTTAAGAACACGTTTGATTAATTCTAACTCAATTCTCAATAGTTGTTGAATTTAATTAATATTAATGCTTGTAATCTGTTGCCACAATTTTATTGAGTAGATGTAGTGTATTATTTTTTACAGTTTGTGAGTCATAAAATTATCAGATTTGTTCAAAAACACTCTGATTTGTTCAGAAATTAAGCACATTGCTAAATGTTGCTTAGAGATGCAGCAGTTGATTGTGTTTGAGCTTTGAATTATTTTCCTTAGTGGAGCATAAATTAACAAAGTAACTAGCAATATTGCATCTACTAATTTAAGTCACTCAGTTTTAGCTACTTCTTTTTATATTACTCGTTGAAACGGCTCAGAAGTTCCTGAGTAAATGTCTTTAATTTTTTTTGGTTTTGCAGATGTCATTGAAATACTTTTTTGGGCCACTGTTTAGAATAGCAGTGGTAGTCGCTCCCAAACTGATTGCGTTTTATCCACATGAGACCTTTTTAAGGTGCTCCATTCAAACAAATCTTTAAACTATTTAAGTCAAGATAGATGGATCACAGATCAAAGTACATAAGTGGACTTCACTGTTTAAGTCAAGAATGCAGAGAATCTACAGAACAATGAAAGATGATAACGATTATTCCAGTACATTCTTGCTGCATTGTGTTACTGCTTGTCCTGATGTTTATTCAACAGTGCTTGACACAGATTTCATGGGCCCCATTAACCATGGGCTCTCCAGGTTCAGTTTGCATAGCCTAGCAACTGCCTCAGTTTCCTGCCTTTGTACACGGTCTCATTTCCCCTACTTCATCTTGGAAAAACGTACAAGCAGAGGCAAACACAGTCCATCAGTGCTCAGCCCCTCAGACACACACACTGTAGTTTGACCACGAAAAAGTAATATGGCATAAGGTTTTGACATGAATGCCAAAGAACATCTGGTTAACTCATTCAGTAGATCCTCTATTGTTTGATTCTGCTCACACAACTCAATTTAGTTCTACCATTTTTTTATTTTATTTTTTGTTTTAGATAAAACATACATACAGTGACGAGTTATAGGTTGTTTTGCATTTGTTTTAAAGGGGTCATATGATGCGATTTCAAGTTTTCCTTTCTCTTTGGAGTTTTAAAAGCTGATTGTGGATAGATAAGATCCCTGAAGTTGCAAAGACTAAAGTCTCAAAACCAAAGAAATACTCTTGATCAAAGTTAAGACTCTGCCACACCCACCTAAAACAGCCCGTTCTAACACGCCCCCACATATCTATGTCACTATGTAGAAATATTTGCATAATGCCGCCCAAATGTTCACGCAAAGAAAGAAGGCGTGGTTTCAGTAACTGCAGTTAGTGTTGAAGCAGCATGTCAGGGAGACGCTGTGTGTTTCTAGGCGAAAGCAAAGCACTTTATTTGGCCTTCCGAAAATAGATGCATTAGGAATCTTTAAGATGACTTTACAACAGAACAGCAATGCATTTTTATGACGAACGTTGCGTGAACCTAGGAGAGGAGGTAATTCAGACTTTGCTATGACAGTCTGGCGCTTTTGAATCAGCTACTGTAAGTATGTTTTGTTATTAGTTTAAGTATTTGCCATTGACTGTTCAAATGCGGAGTTTTGCGTGTGTGTGTGTGTGTGTGTTCTGTCGAGTCAGTCGGAGTCAGCGTCTTAAACCGTGGCTTGTGTACTGCAAACACAAACCAGCTTCATCACTGTGTCTATCACACGACTCTATTTCCCTTTCGGGCTTGAACTGATGGTAAAACTAATGACATTATTTACTGTCTTTACATTTATTTTGAAAGATGAAGGGTCAGTTGGCCAATCAGAGCAGACTGCGCTTGTCGAAAGGAGGGACTTTGTAGAAAACGAAGCGTTTGAGAGAGGCGGGGCATAGAGGACCTACAATAATGTACAGTATTTGAAAAATAATGTGTTTTTTGAACATTAAAGCATGTCAACATATTCTGTTACACCAAATACACAAAATAATGGTCTTTAAAAAAGCATCATATGACCCCTTTAACCATCCACTAGTTTTCCTTGCTTGGGGAAAAGAGTCCAGAAAATCAGCATGTAAGTGAGTTTCTTGCTCTCTCACTGTATCTTACAATCTTCGAAGAGTCAGTGGCACTGCATAACCAAATACATGCCAAGTTATGCAATGCATTCTGGGTAATACTATACATCCCTGATTCAGCTAGGACCATCCTATTGTCTCGCCAAATTTTTTTTTATTGGATCCTTAATTAAAATGACTAATAATTCAACTTGTGCATACGGTATTTAGTTGATTGGCCTGGATAGTAGCTCTTTGCTGTCTGTATGACCATGTTTTTTTTCTAGTAGTTCATGTTGATATGCTGTACTTTACAATAATTATGATGCACGTTGACTGAAGCACTTAACTTTTCATAAATAAGTATGAAACTCCTAACTTAATATGCTTTTACTAGAGAGATAAGAAGTCTTAAAAGCTGTGCTCTGGATTTAGTAAGCTATAGGAGAAAAAATTTGAAGCGCTAATAAACGTCTCCAGCAGGAATGTGTGACTACCTTGTATGGGCATGAAAATCAAGAGCTTTTTTTTCATATATTTTTGCAGCGAAAGGGTTTACGTTAATGTGGTTTAAATAAGGGGGATTTGTAAAGGTGGGAAGGTTAAACAGAGATAAAAATGCTTTATCTTCTCTCATTCTAGGACCTTTTTAAAAGTGGTAGAGAAGGCAGGGGATTCCTCTTCCTGAATGGTGCTGATGTCACTGAGTATCACCTCTCTGTGAAGGAGAAGTACTGAGGTGAGAATGCAAGGGGTCAAAATCTGGCTCTTGTAATGTTTCAGATCTTTTTTTTACATCTCCGTCAGTTTTTCCACCCATCCATCTTTCGGATCAAAGAGAAAAGTGGATATTTGACATTTGACATCAAAAGACAGTGAGACGGCACGTCTCTCTATTCCCGTGCTGCACGGTACATTCCACTGGTGACACAGAAATGTCCAAATTAGCCCAATTCTTAGCCTTTCACTTTTAACCTTTGACCCTTGTCACATACCACATCTTTCATAACATTTATTTTCAGAGCTACTTTCCAGCAAAAGCAATATTCAAAGTTTGCTTAAAAAAAGAGTGTCCACCACATGGATATTAGTTAAGCGTAAGTTAATTCAGGATTTTAATATGTTTGCTGATGTTGCTCTTTACATACAAACAGAGCTGATTAAATGCCTGTTCAATAGAGTTTTAAAAAATAGTCCACAGCACAACTATAACAATAACGGTTAGCCTCGCTGTCGCTGGTTAGCCTGTGTGCGGTCATATGTTTTGGAGGAGGTGTGGCTTTGGAGAGTGATTATGCAAGGAGGGTGGGATCTTATGCATTCAAAGCTAGATTGCTATTGCTACCCACTCCAAAATCGCCTACTCTACCTTTAAATATCAAGTGCGCAAAACATGCGCACACATTTAGATTTGTGGCGAATCAGAGAGGGTATGTGAGCCAGTGTTTATTTAAAGCGCATTTCCCACAGAATGAGTATGTGATGATTGAATTTTCATTTTTGGATGACCAATTGTACGAGTGTTTGTCTGTAACATTTACACAACCTTTATATAACGTTAGCCCTGTTAGGTTAGGTTTTTTCCAAACCTGTCCAGGTCAGTGTAACCTTTTCCTCAAAAGGTATTTGAATCGATTTAGCCTGCTTACTGCTTGATTGCTAACAAGCCTGTGAGAGTATAAACCGTTAGCATTATTTCATGGCCGTGCTTGGCTTGTTTTGGCATTACACAACACAATCATTTCCCTTCCCCTGAGACTGATTCACTAGAGAGCTGGTCCATGCTTGCTGAAAGAATGCACCTCATGGAATGCCGGTCTTTGTATCACTGTAACGTTCGAGCCAAGTATCATGAACAATACGAACTGTCACAGACTTGCATGGATGTTACTTAGTTGCACCTCTTTTGTCTTGAAACACTAAGCCTGAGGATTTGAGCTGTAGTGAATTAGAGGGATAAGCAGCAATAAGCACTCATGATTTCACGTTTCTTTTCTATATACAAACCTGACGTTCATGTACCATTCGTCGGAAAAGAAACCAAATCCTATTGTTTCTGCTCTTATGATTGCCTTGGCTTACCAGGTCTCAGTGATGTTAAAGTCTATGTCTATGTACAGTATATAAAGAATCTTTATATTTTCCTCATCCAGTTCTTTGAAACTGAATACCATTTATTCCATGGAATGAATTGGTATCAGCATGTCCTAGTGTTTTCACAAACATGCTGTACTGATAAGTCTGTGGCTCTGGAATTCTTAGAGTCTGACGTAATGGAGTAAATGCAGAAATGTATGGGGCAATCATTTCAGCTGGAGTGTTTGCACCCACGCTGGGACTGAGTGTAAGGTGATCAGGCAGGTTAGGCTAACAGCTTATACATTTAAATGAATTGCTGTGAAACAAAATCATATGCAGTGTTTGTGCAATATTTGCTATCCTGTTTTGCATCTTCACAAAAACCTCCTGTGTTTATATATGATAATGTGAAGAACTGGGTGAAACTCACAAAGAACATGTTTGGGTCATATTTCACCCAAAAAGTTCTTTACCTTTCTATTTTATTTTGTACATTATGTTGGTTTATAAAAAGAATATTTGTATTTGTTTATATGTATGTTTTATTTTGTTTTTGTCAATACTACATTTTAACTTTTAATTATAATTAAAAATATAGTTTTAAATTTAAAGACAGTACTGTTTTTTATTTTTGTATGTTTTTTTGTTGTTGTTAATACCAGCATGATTTTAGGTTAAAGGCAGTACAGGTTTTTTGTTTGCTTGTTTTTTTTTCTTATTTGTTTGTTTTTGTTAAACTCTTGTTAAACTTTGATTTTGAGTTTTTTTTTTTTTTTTTTTTTTTTTTTTTTTTTTTTTTTTTTTGTTTTTGTTTTGTTTTGTTTTGTTTCGTTAAAAGTAAAACCAGCATGATCCTAAATGCAGTAAAAATGCAAACATTTAGTATAAAAACTTAACCAATACTATTCAGAATATCTATAAAACTATTCAATAACAAAAAAACTAAAACTACTAAATTCAACACATATATATATATATATATATTAGTTGTAAACATAAGTTCTGTTGGTATTAAATGATTAGAAGCGCTTTTGCTGATTTATTCCATGCCTTTAATGTTTACAACTAATGCTCACTATTTTGTGACATTTTTTCTTAAGACTTAAAGACGATGAAGTTATGCATACTGTACATTGTTTTCTATAACTGTTGTCCTAGAGTTAATGTGAGAATGAGAAAACCTGCTTTGCTGCTTCTGTCAGCAAGCTATAACTTCTCTTGAGTTTCTTGAAATATTTTTGTTATGCTAACACAGTCAACTACCTTCATCACAACACAACAGCTTGTAGCCATGTTGTTCATACACATATAAGAAAGACTCTGTTTTGTATTCTAATGAGCATAGAGTGTTTTGCCCCAGACTCATCTGTTGGTTTCAGATCATAAATCTGATAGCACTGAAATAAAGAGGATACTGTTTATACAAAACACCTCCAAGCAACAGCACCAGTTTATTCCCGTTGCCATGCTAACGCTTTGGTAAACGGCAACACACTCTTAAAAATAAAGGTGCTTCACCATGCCATAAAAGAACCTTTTTGTCTAAATGGTTCTATAAAGAACCTTTAACATCTGAAGAACCTTTCTGTTTCACAAATGGTTCTTTGTGGTGAAAGAAGGTTCTTCAGATTATAAAAAGGTAAGAAAGAGATGGTTCTTTAAAGAACCTTTGACTGAATGGTTCTTTGTGGAACCAAAAATGGTTCTTCTATGGCATCGCTTGAAGAACCTTTTGAAGCACCTTTATTTTTAAGAGTGCAGTGTGGAGAAAGATTAACAGTTGTGTGAAGTGGGTTCACCGGGCACTGGGTGAAATGCTTAGAGATCCACCAGCAACCCATTTCTTGCAGTGGCTAAATGATGTAATATTGAGAGAAAACTAACTTCTTTAAATGACTTCTTGGTCATGTTTTCGGCATCTGAGGAGAATCCTGCATCATTAGTAAGGAGTTTCTCAACCTCACCTCTCTCCCAGACAGCACGGGTGAGTTCATTTGCTCTCTAATGGCAATATATTGAGCAAGCCATGCTTTACCCAATTTCATTAGCTAATCTTGCTTTTTCCTCTCTTTTTCCCTCCTTTCTGTCTGTTTCTCTCTTTAGTTGCTGCAGTCTAAACTGAAGACACACCCCTTTCACATCACTTCTGGAAAATTCTTCTCCCCTCCGTCTTTGCTTTAGGGAGGATACAATCATTTAGCTCCCACTTATGTATATCTGTGTGCCCGCTCTCACGTAGGTTTTACACCCTGTGGGCATCTGTGGACTGAGGGGTGTGCCAGGGCAGGGCTTTTTTAAATGAGGTTCTTCCCTACACAGTTACTGTATATTACCGCTTTTTTTAAGTCTTTTATGCGCCCCTAAGCTACATTTATTTGATCAAAAGGCAATAAAACAGTAAATTCATGAAGTATTGTTACAATTTAAAGCAAGTCGGTTTATTTTTTGTTATAGACTATTTACACCCACCTCTCGACAATGTATTCGCGTGATCGCGCCACACCAACGCCCCCATGACCCCCCACCCTTCTAGCAAACCGAACACAGCATGCGCCTCTCCCAAGACCCCCCGTACAGCCTCGTAACCACAGATAGAAATCGCGACGTACACCCTCCCGTTACCTCACTGATGCATTTGTGCCCTACACACGCAAAACCAACTACTCCACTCCTTTTATCACACCCCCGCTCAGTGCACAAGCTTGTGAGTCCCCCAGTCTTTTTGTGGAGACCTGAACCTTGATGAATATCAAGTTGATATATGATATTAAGCTCAGTTTATCTTAACCCATAGACTCTCGGTAACTGTAAATCGTTTACCAGTAACTTTTGATCAATTAAAGTGTTTTGCTGGATAAAGTATTAAAAAACATTCAAAAATCCTTGCATGAAATACTAGAATCAAATGTAACAATTTGCATTTGGTTAGATGAGAGTTTGCATGGATATAAAATTATAAAATACGTGGCTCACAAAAAGTAGTTAGATACTTTTGTTGTGTAAAACACACAGACACTGTTGTAACTGTCACCATGATGAATGCCATGGGGTGCACAACAAATGTGGTCCCTAATTGACATCATGCATGAGAAAAAAAACCCCTGAAACATTTTTCGAATTATCTGTCGTGTCACACGAAAGCAAGTCATACAGGTTTAGAATGACTCGAGCATGAATAAATGATGCCAGAGTTTTCATTTTTGCATGAAAGAGGACGGGAAACGGAAGATTATTCTACTCAATAACCAAGTTATCATCTCTTGGCTCAGAGGTGGGCAGAGTGCAAGTGGGTTGAAAAAAGAAAGATCAATGGAAAGGTCTCAGGTTTGAAATAATTTGGGGCTGTCCGGGCAATAAATGTCAGCAAACGCAATGAAAAGGAGACAGGGGAGGAAGACTATTGTGAATTCAAAGTGTTCCAGCATGTTTATGTTAATGGTCGTGGTAGTACTTCAGACACTTGTGTTGTTAAGCTATGTTGGGAAGAATTTGTGTGTTGGGATTAGAGAAAAGATGAGGGCAATGGCGTTGAGGGTGCATGATCTGGAGAGTCGACACGTGATAAACCTTTTTCAGTTCGATGATAGCGTATGCTGATGTGGTTGAAAACAATTTGATGATGTTCAATGTATCAGTGGTGCGTTGCGTTGTTTTCTGTGTGTTGCTTTAAATTCCAGAATATGCCTTTAATACCGTCAGTGACAGAGAATATGTATGGGTCATATAAAAATACTAATACTTAATTGATATACCTTCCATCTTTTTCCTCTTCTGGTTTGTTCCCCCCGGAGGCCCCACCGGCGCGCCTATGTTCTGTCTCTCGCTGTTCTGCTCTGTTTGTGTTCAAGCTGTTGTGTGTGGCCATGGGTCTGCGGCTCGTTTGCCCTTGTGCTGCTGGGCCTTTTTTTGTCTCCTGCTTCTGTGTCCTGTTTTGTCCGGTATTTCCGGTTTGGTTTTCTTCCTTTCGCTTGTTGTCTGGTCCCCGCGCTCGTCTCTTTTTTTTACTTTGTTTCCCGTACCCCCTTGGCGTGTTCAAAACGATGCCACGTTGCTTACTGTGCTTCCGGGTAGGCGTTGCTGCTACTCAGTCTTTTTTGGGCTTTGTCCCCCGGAATCTTTCTTAGATATCCTCGTTTTTTTCGAGTGATGCTACTGTTTTACATCCTCCGTTGATTATCGTTTTGTTGAATCACGGCAACACCCTTTCGTAGACGCCGTACTAAGCTGTGGTTGACTAGCGGTTCCCCCGTTTGTTGCCAACGTTTTGGTTCTGTCGTTGGTCCGGTCTTTACCCTCACTTTTCTATTCTTTCCTTTCTCGCGCCTGGAGCGCTTCTGTGCCGCTTTTCCTACTTTGTGTGTCCTTTTTCTTTCTTTTTTCTTCCCCCCCCCCCTTTTTTCCCGGCTTCTTTCCTTTCGCGTTCTTTTTTCTTTTTTTTTTTTTCTCGTTTTTTCCCCCCTTTTTTCTTCCTCCCACTTTTTACCCCAGAGACCCACCTCAGCGACACCACCCCGGCCTATCTTCTCGCTCAAACACCCAAATCATTAACATCTGTTTTTATTTTGTTATGCACTCCCGTCGTTTTCCCCTTGGTTACCTCCTCCCTTTCTCCTCTCCTCCCCCCCCCCCCTTCCCACCCCCCTCTCCTTTTGTCCCTTTGCTTTTTTTCCGCCCCTCTCCTCTCCCTCCGCCCCCGCTTCCGGTTTTCTTTGTTTTCTCTCCTTACCCCCGTTCCTCTCCCCCTCCTTCCCCCCCCTCCCCCTTTCGGTTTTTCACAGCTCACTTTCTTCTCCCCCTCCCTTAGCCCACCCTATTCACCCCCCCTTTCCTCTTCATCTCTCCCACAACTTTTACTTCACCAATTTTCACCTGCCACATGCTCTTCCCTTTCAACTTCCCGCCCCTTTTTTCCCACAAACCAACCAACCAGTCGATCAAAGTGACTACATATCCCATTGTTACACCCATCACCCACGCCACTCCACCCACTTCTCACGACTAAACGCACCATGACCCGCTAACAACACCATGGCGGCTTGTTAATCAGTGATACTAGAAACAGACAACATCACCTCATAACCCCCGATCAACCGACCATATTCAAAAAGAAACCCCACAACCCACCACCTTTCACTCTACTTCCCAACTTGCACTCTTCCATCTTACCTGTTCTTCCCCCTCTGTACCGTTCAGTTATGGCAATAGAAGCCTCCCATCAAGTTTTGCACACAGCCCAACAAACAAACACAGCAGTAAACGGTTTCGGTATGTAAATGTACAACAACACTACAGAAGACCGTTGAATAACCCACGCAGTAAGAAAATATAATTAAGTACCACTTGCCGACACACTTTTGTAACATTCGACCATCTGTTAACAAAAAAACGACCATTGTGTAATTACCGTGTCTGCGTATACAAAATCAATTAATTTTGACCTTCAATATTATTCTAATGTACTACCAACCCTGAACGCCGCAGTTGGTCCTCCTACGGTAGGCCATATATTTTACCAAGCAATCGATGAGGAGATTGTTTTTCCTTGAGAAAATTTGCCTTGTGCTGTCGAATCGATTTGTGAAATTTGAGTCAATACCCAGCCTTTTTTCTTTTTCTTTTTCTTGCAAGCACAAAGTCACAATATTTTGAGCTTTTTAGTGCCACACTAAAATATGTATAATATTGTAAAATATAAAATGCCGTTATAATCCTATTATGAGATTAAGGCATAATAGGCCTAAGGCTTCATTCTCGAAACATGACTTTATTCTTGTAATGTAACAAATTTATTCTTAGCACAATCATACATTTCAGACACAAAACTGTGATTGGATAATGCTGTAAATAACGTCATTTTGTGAATTATTACACAAAAAGTTGTTTGGAATTGAAATTGGAAATACTTAGCCCGTGGCCGACATATGGGTTGGATTTTGGGAATGAAACAGTGTTTCTTTTGAAGTCTGAGCATCTTTGCAAAAACTAATCCCACCATGGTTATAAACAAAATACAAAAACATGCATTTGTTGACAACTAGAAATTGTAACCAACCACATTGTGCATTCACACAGTCATGTAATCTAAAGACTATGGCACCATCGCAAATGGATAGTTTGCCAAAAAATGAAAACTGCCTTCATTTACTCAACCTCAAGCTGTTCCTAACCTATACGAGTTTTTTTCTTTTGTTGAACATAGAAGATATTCTGAAAAAAATGTCTCAATGTTTTTTTTTTGTCCACACAATAGAAGTAAATGGATCCTAATGTGATTTGGTTTGCAAAGTTTTACAAATGTGGCATAAGGCTGAGTAAATGGGTGGACTATCCATTTATTGCTTTTGATTTTTATGACCACTCGTAGGAAAATAAATTTGGGAACTTGTAATACAAAATATGGCAGCTGTAGGAATGGGATCCCTACCTTTTAGTTACAACAGCGACTCAAAAACTTTTTTTTGGTGATTTGAAGAATTTATGATACAATTTTACATTTTATAATATAATCTTTGGTCTTTTCACATTCAGGTAGATGCCTCCCATCAACATCAAGTTGAAGAAGATTAATGACGCCTCTTACATCTGCTACGCCTCATTGAAACATCCCTCAACCATCTTCCCATCTGCTGTTTTACCTGATAAACACATTGTGTGAGAAGCAAAGATGAGCTGCGTCAATAGTCGGAAGCTCTCGGCCAGAGCCACATGGTAAAATTAGACATCTCTCAAAGGAATCGTTTTCACATCTCCTGTCCAAAAAGAGTTGCAGTCGTTTCCTCAAGCTACTGCGAGCTGGAGGACAATGCAAGCCAGAGGATGAGGGTGTGTCTAAGGCCTCGGGGGGAAGATTTATGCTCTCTGTCCCATTTGTGTGGGCTTCCACTGGCAGGAGGTGCTCCCCACTCCAGAAGAAGAGTTCTCCCACACAGCCGACCCACGTGGCAATCAGGGATGTCCTCGGATAATTTTAGCCAGCTGACGTCGCTCTGTGTTCCTACCTTACATCTGTTCCTCCTTTTGTTCCTGATGTCTGCCGTCAACTGTATCACTTTATCGTCTCCTAATTTTAATGTCAAACACATGTGCTTCTTCTGCAAGGAACAAAGTTGTTTGAGAGAAACTCATGTTAGAACCAGACCACAAGTCTCTGTTTTCCTCAAGCACAAAATTTTGGACCCCACTGACTTTAATTTTATTGGCAAAATTAAAGAAAGAATGTCAGGTTTGAAACGACATGAACTTTGAATTATCACTTTAACGACATTATTTCCCCTCTAATTTTACCCTACCTGATCTTTTCCCAAAATCTCATGATCTCAAAAGGTAGGTTCATTTCTGCACGTGGCGGATCAGGGAGTCTCACAGAGAGCTTATATTCATCACGACTCCAACACATCCTGCCTGGAGTCCGCTGCAGGAAAGAGTGGGTCACCACAGCATTATGTAATGGACTCTTTGCTGTCATGGCAACGCTGTGGGAACTGGAACTGTGTATTCGTGTGGCGGGAGGCTGCGGCGTGTGTTGTTCCTCACGTTGGGTTCCTGGATGGGCGGGCTTTAAACACTCAGTCAGGGAGTTCCCTCTCTGCCACAATTTGGGTTTGGAGTTCTACGTGGGTTTGTATTACTACATTTTTGGTCACATCCACTCATTTTTCCACAGGATCTACAAGTTTGGTACAAAAATGGGGCTATGGAAGCAAAATGTATATGTACATTTACATTTAATAATTTAGCAGACACTTTTATCCAAAGCGACTTGGACAAATGAGGACAATAGAAGCAATCAAACCAAAAAAAGAGCAACAATATGCAAGTTCTATGACAAGCCACGGTAGTTACCACCATATACGTAGCAAGGTTTTATATATATATATATATACAGTGGGTACGGAAAGTATTCAGACCCCCTTAAATTTTTCACTCTTTGTTATATTGCAGCCATTTGCTAAAATCATTTAAAGTTAATTTTTTTCCTCATTAATGTACACACAGTACCCCATATTGACAGAAAAAACACAGAATTGTTGAAATTTTTGCAGATTTATTAAAAAAGAAAAACTGAAATATCACATGGTCCTAAGTATTCAGACCCTTTGCTGTGACACTCATATATTTAACTCAAGTGCTGTCCATTTCTTCTGATCATCCTTGAGATGGTTCTACACCTTCATTTGGGTCCAGCTGTGTTTGAGTATACTATTGGACTTGATTAGGAAAGCCACACACACCTGTCTATATAAGACCTTACAGCTCACAGTACATGTCAGAGCAAATGAGAATCATAAGGTCAAAGGAACTGCCCGAAGAGCTCACAGACAGAATTGTGGCAAGGCACAGATATGGCCAAGGTTATAAAAAAATTTCTGCTGCACTTAAGGTTCCTAAGAGCACAGTGGCCTCCATAATCCTTAAATGGAAGACGTTTGGGACGACCAGAACCCTTCCTAAGAGCTGGCCGTCTGGCCAAACTGAGCTATCGGGGGAGAAGAGCCTGGGAGAGAGGTAAGAAGAACCCAAAGATCACTGTGGCAGAGCTCCAGAGATGCAGTCGGGAGATGGGAGAAAGTTGTACAAAGTCAACCATCACTGCAGCCCTCCACCGTCGGGGCTTTATGGCCCTCCAGTGCAAGAAACATGAAAGCCCGCATGGAGTTTGCTAAAAAACACCTGAAGGACTCCAAGATGGTGAGAAATAAGATTATCTGGTCTGATGAGACCAAGATAGAACTTTTTGGGCTTAATTCTAAGCGGTACGTGTGGAGAAAACCAGGCACTGCTCATCACCTGTCCAATACAGTCCCAACAGTGAAGCATGGTGGGGGCAGCATCATGCTATGTGGGGGTGTTTTTCAGCTGCAGGACAGGACGACTGGTTGCAATCGAGGAAAGATGAATGCGGCCAAGTACAGGGATATCATGGACGAAAACCTTCTCAAGGAGTGCTCAGGACCTCAGACTGGGCCAAAAGTTTACCTTCCAACAAGACAATTACCACACAGCTAAAATAACGAAGGAGTGAATTCACAACAACTCTGTGACTGTTCTTAAATGCCCCTGCCAGAGCCCTGACTTAAACCCAATTGAGCATCTCTTGAGAGACCTAAAAATGGCTGTCCACCCACGCTTACCATCCAACATGACAGAAACTGGAGAGGATCTGCAGGAGGAATGGCAGAGGATCCCCAAATTCAGGTGTGAAAAACTTGTTGCATTTTTCCCAAAAAGACTCATGGCTGTATAGATCAAAAGGGTGCTTCTACTAAATAATGAGCAAAAGGGTCTGAATACTTAGGACCATGTGATATTTCAGTTTTTCTTTTTTAATAAATCAGCAAAAATGTCAACAATTCTGTGTTTTTCTGTCAATATGGGGTGCTGTGTGTACATTGAGGGAAAAAAATTAACTTAAATGATTTTAGCAAATGGCTGCAATATAACAAAGAGTGAAAAATTTAAAATTTAAGGGGGTCTGAATACTTTGTACCCATGTATAATAAACCAGTTGTGTTAGAGGGTCAAGTTTTTTTTTTATAAATAAAAAGAAAACAAGTAGACAGAATAGAAAAGCACAGAGAGTGCAAGTGTTCGAGGGCAATTGTAGATGGAAGAGGGGTTGTAAAATAATGTGAGGAGTTTATTGCTGATAAGAGTTACTGAAACATAATCTTAACAAACACAAATATAAATAATTACAGATACATAAAATGACAATTAAAAAGCATGTGTGTTTATATGTGTGTATACATATATATAGTCATAATGCTAAAACAAATTTTTATACTATACATTTTATTAAATTTTATTAAAAGCATGTCACCATGCACCATTAGAGTAATGTTTCATAAAACAGTTTTAAAAAACACATATAGGTTTATTTATTACTATTAAAAGGGTTGTCAATAAAATAAATAATCTTGTGATTGCTTAAGATAACAGATCAAAATGATCAAAAAACAGATACAAATTTGAATAATGTCAAATTTGGTAAATGTTTTAAATAGTTTTTTGTATTTATTTGCATATTTTATTATCTTCGACAACCCTAAGAAGTACATTTTGTAAAATGGAATAAAATAATAAAAAATATTGTCAGTTTTTCAATGGACCCCTCAGGTTCCCTTGACCTAGTTTGATTTTGTATTTTGGACTAACTGTATCAATTATGACACTTCTGTCATTCATCTAGAATTAAGTTGCACACTTTGCGGTGCCTTAATTTATACAAACATCCGGGTTCCTATTTATGGTACAATTTTGGTCCAGGGCAAGTTCCTTTAATCTTTGTCATCTGCATACAACCTTGAAGTGCAATGGCAGCATATGTTTGAGCAGAGCCCTCTGTGTCATTTGTGAGAGACAGGAATGTTGCGTTATGAGGCGAATATGACTCACTGAACTTAAATGAGGGATACAAAACGAAACACATTTTCCCTTGTGGTTTGTAGTATGTTGGCATTAGAAATGATGGATGTAAAGCTTGAACTTGAAGAACAGTTAAGGCTTGTCACATATCAGACAGTGTGTTTATAATGGCTTGTATCTGGTGCTAATGAGAACAGAGGTCTGATAAGGGAAGTATCCACTGGGTGAGCCCCTTCCTGATAAAGAAGGCACTGTTTGCATCACTCTGAATCACCCGATTCTGTGTTTGTGTGTTTTTTATTGTATCCAGGCAAAGGCAGTCTGAAGTTTCCATCCTTCAGCTCGGAGCAGCACTTTCCTGAACTCCGGCCAGGAAAATGTGTGTCGGCTTGGCAGCTTGACTGTGGGAAGGCTATGGGCAAAAACTGGTGGAGTTTTGCAGCAAAGGGCTTTATATAGCCTTACAGCTCCTCGGGACTCCCTCTTTGGTGTAGACAGAGTCATAGAGGTATCAATAGAGGGATACTATGCAGCAAGAGCTGCAATTACAGGAACATAATGAGTGAAAATGAGAGACGTCAGAGTTTAAACAGAAAATGGCTTAGTAAAATGAGCGTATTATGGTTTAAAATTACTCCACTGCATGTAAACTGTAAAATAGACATTCTATAGAGTAATTGTTTTTGTGATCCACTCGTGTGAGTCCACTTACATGAGTTTGAACCCCGGGACCAATGGTCTGTCACCTCCAGATAAAGCTTTAATTTAATGTTCAGCTGCACAAGGAAAACAAATGCTATTCCCCGGTCTCTGCTAATTACTGCTGTCCGATTTCAGGAAGAAGTTTGACTCCCTCCTCTTTGTTTTCTCTGTTATCTACTGTACACAACTTCCTGTATGAGCACTGAGGCAGGCCGGTCCACTCAGAGAGACTCCCGTATCAGGTTCGGTGAGAGAGACAGAGACCCTTACATTATGAATGAGATGTATTCATAATGCAATATGCTTTTATTTTGTCATTATACTAAAGAAATTATTAAAATATTATACGGGAAATATTTGCTTTTTTAGTTGACATTGTATGCACAATATTATAATGTTATAGGTATAAACCTATTGAAATATTTTTTATTAGTGTGAAATGCTAGCACTGTCATTCAAATAAAATGATTGTCATAAAATATTTATTTTATTATGTTGACATTGTATCTTCAGTTTTCTAATAATTTTAGAAGCATAAACAATCAAAATAGATTTAGTTTTTTATTTATTACTGTTAAATGCTCAGACTGTCATTAAAATAAAAATAAAGTGTAATAAAACCAAATTTAATTTATTTAGGAGACATTGTTTCTCCAGGTTATAATAATTTATATAATTAAAATCGTTTAGATTATTTTTACTGTTTTAAGTTTATCTTGTAGTATTACTAGGGCTGTCATGAATATAATTGTTCAGTTATCAGTCATGATTTTGGACAACCAATTGTTTTCAAAAAGCAGAAAAAAATGGTAATAAGAAATGTGTTAAATAGGTAAAAAAAAAAAAAATAACATATTAATATATATATTATTATTAGATATAAAAAATATTGCATAAAACATATTTAATACATTTTAAACCTCTCCAGACCCAGTTTGAAGATCTCCTGCTATAGATGATTTGGACACGACTGCACTCTTTATATATATATATATATACAGTACTTTCTATTTTGTGATGCCCAATCCATCTATTCTTGGACATGTAAATCATTCTACAACAAATAAAGTCCAGATCCAGTGAAACAGAACACCTAAAAAAATTCATTTCCAAAATTAATCACAATTGAATGAACGTCTTGTTATGTCTGTCTTGGAAACAGAACCAGTGTCACCACAGATGCTCAGTGTCTTCTTGACAGATCACAGATGCTTCAGAGGACTTGCTGGCTTTGCAGTTGCTCTGCTGTTGAATCCACATTGGTCACTGTACATACTATCCTCTCATATAATACTCATGAGAATGAAAGTGCAAAGTAAGTGCCTGCCTTTAAAAACGTACAGTGTGATGATACCATAGCAACTGAACCCTCCCTTTTCTCCACAGTATGATAAACCAATAACTGTAGGCTTGAAAACCAATCAATCACAGATTCGCCCAGCCTACCCCTGCTGGATGGCAGCACATCTGACCGGAGACCTCTGCAAGGAAATGATGAGCAAATACACAGATATTTGGCAACAGCTCTGAGGAACATTTGTGTTTCAAAGGTGATGTATTATGAATCTGGGAAAAAACATAAGCAATTTCAAACTCAACATCAGTACAGAAGGCTGGCAACGTACCAATCCCTTTGGAAGGCAAGTGATGTAAAAGTGGAGCTATTTTCTATTTGAAGTCTTAAAAATGTCATAAATATTATAATATCATCAGAAATGTAGCTCAAAGCATACTAAGATAGTGTATTTTCAGGCTAGCAGTTAGAGATAAAGCTCGTGTGTGTTCTAAAGTAAACAAGGCAGGGCTTCCATTCTTACAGCTGCTATATTTCTTGTGATTTTCCCATTCGTTTTTCTACAAGTGGTCCATCTCCTCCTTTACAGTGTCTCTGATCAAGCTAGGATCCTGAAGTACCCTAAATCTCCTTACATGGTTTTGGTGGAAACGTTTAACTCTGCTGAGCTGCTGATATGGACATGGTCCTGCCGTCACTGCAGAAAAAACCTGAGGACTGTGTGTTTATAATTCCAAGGTTGAAAGTCCCTGCAGACATTAATGTTTAGCTTGCAGAGTTTGCCATCAAGTTTAAGAGCTCTGGAGATATTTGGATAAAATAAGACTACAACAAACTCGCTTTAGTCCATTTTGCCCATTAATTTCAGTCCATTAATTCTTTGAATATATGAAAATGCGTAGTTTTGAATATCCACATCATCTGATTAATTATATTCCTATATCAGTCTGAACGGGACACACACAGTTTAACCATTTAACAGTATTTAGTGTGAAATGACTGTGTAATCTTTTCAATTGAAGTTCATTTTTACAAACGTTTTTCGGTTTACCATAGGTGCACACTGAAAGGTATTTTTAGCCTTCATAAGAAGGCAGCCCGAGGCATGTGCTTCCTTGCCTTTGTACAAGCGGATGTGATTTTCCATTAACTTGTTAAGACACAGCAGCGCCATTTGAACCACCCGCCCACAAAACCTGCAAACATTTACACAAACCGAATATTATCACTGTCATACTTAGTGTCCTAAATATTGTCATTAAGCACCTTTGAGTATGTTAATTTCTATTATGCGCTCAAAAGGTACACTGTAATAAAGTTTTTGTTAGTTTTTTTTAGGTAAAATAAAAATTTTTATCATATGGTAACACCTATCAACATTAATTCAATCATACACCAGTTGATTGCAGATATAATACCATTTAAACCTATGTATTATTATTAATATAGTTTTTATTATGAATCGTGTAAAAATTTTAGAATAATTTAATTATTATAGATTAAATAATCCTAATATTATAATAATAGCAACATATAATTTTTATTTTATAGGTTGTAATATTACAAGTTACTTAATATTTCCATATTTTACTTAGTAATTGTTGAATGTTAATAATTAATTATTTTATATTATAAGAAATTATAATTTTATATTTAATAATTAATATATACGTTTTTGATTATATCGGCTACACTTTAAACTTTATTGTCCGTGTCATCATTTTGGCCGTCAAACAATAAATTAATCTTGACCTGACATGCCCCTTAATATAAAAAGAGAGAGAGGTTGTTTTATTTAGGACGTAGGCTAGTTCGATAGAGGCTGTTTACACTAAATCGATGAATGCGCTGGGCAACTTTTTTATCACAATGTTCGCTTGGGCCTTTCCATGAGATGGTACAAATTCGTATATAAAAAGCTGGATATTTTAGATATCAGTCGTGGTCCCTGGTCGCACCTGGTTCCAGAGTGATGCAACATTTCCCAAAGTTTGCAATAGTGCAACCATGCCTCAAAAGTGCCCGTGTCGTCCTCATCCGGTAAGTGTAACTAGCAAATAGATGTATTTACACTAAGTGAAAATGGCATAATTTTCTTAGCCATAGCTGCGATTTACACTAAATGCAAATAGCACTGAATCTATTTCACACTAAGTGCCATAGCTAATATCAGAATTTACACAAGTTAAAATAGCAGGATTTTCCTGCTATTTAGTAACACTAGGGTTAGTTCCCCCAAAAAGAATACCTGTTGATTTACCTCACACCGTCGAGGCTCCGTATGTGGTATCCTAGAGGGACTTTCTTCGTTTCAGACGAATCCATTGGAGTTATATTAAATGGTTCGTGGCTCTTCCATTGTTATCATTGCCGGGTGGGTGATGCGTGTGTTTTTTGTTCAACAGTCCGAAAAGATATCATTAATCATGGCGATCTGCCATAATAAAACGTGCCTCAACACACCCAGGGAGTGAATAAAGGCCTCAGCGTATCCAGTGTGTATTTCGTTGAAGAATACTTTGCATCATAAGTTTCGGCAGCGCTAGCATTTGTTTCCAACCGATCACAACAAGGACGATAACGAAATAAGCTCTTTTTAATTACAAAAACTATGACATAAATCTGATTAGACATTGGACTAAATTCTTTGATGCAAATAGAACTCAATTCAAATCACATATTTCTGTGTGGAAACAGACCACTGCGCATAGCCACAGAGAGCCACTCACAGTGGCGCGAGTACTCTATACGAATGACACACAACTTATGTTGAAATGGTCAATTTTGACGAGTATTCACGTAGACACAGTTGATTACGTCTTAAGTGAAGGTAAGCAGTAGAGAGAGCGTGTATCAGTACATTGCATCCATTGGAGCACCTCCTCATTTGGTTCTATTGTCTGGGTCATTGATTTAATCCGCAACAAACCGAAAACATAAATCACTGCTCTTGCCTGAAAACTTGTAGCCCTAAGGAATTATCATCTAGTTTATTATAGAAAAAAATATGTCTCTTGCAAGAATGAAGATATAGGTAAACAAGTTTTCTATAAAGAGCAAATTAGACCTAAATACATTGATATTGTCGCGTAAAAGAAGGCCATATTTCTGTTTCTTTATGAGAAGTGGTTGTATTTAATTTTAACAGAAATGCATGTTGTGTGTCACCTCAGTTTAATCTTGTGTCTAATGCTGATAAGAACTCCTGTAGACACGGTCAACCTAGTAATGAGTTTGGACAGTTTTGAGGAAGTGCTGCGTGTCACTACACCCATTAGATTTTAGCTGCCAAATTACTGAGCAGATTTTAGTCGACTACAACTTAGCACGAAAACCCTAAAAACCATTTCATTACTAAAATATGACTAAAACTAAAGGAATATTTAAGTCAAAGACTATGACAAAACTAAATAAATTTGCTGTCAAAATGAGCCCCGCCTGTCGCAAATCGCATAAGGCGTTTGGTTGAAGAAAAATATCGATATTTTTCATTTGTAATAAACACTGTTCTCCTCTCACCTCTAAACTGTGGTACGGAAGCCTTTACTGGCGGATGAGTAGACGTCGTGTTTTCCGTGATTAGTTACGAACGCGGAACGAGAGAGCAAAACAAAACGCCGGTCATGAATAAGAAGTATAAACCGAGGATTTGTAAAAAAAAATGTCGGAGGATTTCGATATAAACCAAAAGGAGACTGGTTTTCCTTTGCCAAAGTAAAGAAACTTTGCTTCCTTTGATCCTGTAAACAAACTCGCGAGACTAGCATACCTCAGAGGCGCGCGCGCTGCACATACTTCCTGCGTCATCCGCCGGAACGGCTTCCGCTTATGACAGTTGGCGGAAGTGATATAAAAGTGTTTATTACATTTGAAATATTGATATTTTTCTTACAAAATGTAGGATTCGCTACAGGAGTCCTTTTATCCGCCCAGGAGGCATTTGATGCAATGTTTTATTATGATGCAGCGTAGGCTTAGTTGGACGCTTGGTGGACTGTAAGAGAACACCCACCCACTGCAATGAGAAACACTTTAAATAGCAGACAATTATTTATGTAAGCATCCGATTGGAGAGCATCTGAAAGAATAAAGTCATGATACATTTAGTGCCGGCGTGGTGGTATGTCACGGCTTAATTTTTCCTTGTTTTTGAGTTACAATACTTATTGCATATAGTGGCAATTATCTGCACTTCAGTTTTGTAGTACATTATAAAACAGTATGCGATAATAACGTAATAATTATAATTTTAATTCAAATTATTAAATGGATGCCACCCTATCGGGACAATATAAGCCCACCCTATCCTTACCTGATACTTTATTTTCAACTTTTCGATTATTTCCTTCATTATTATTGAAAATAAATGCTTTTCTGATGGGATATGAAATTTGAAAAGGGAGATAAAAAAGTTCGGCAAAAGGCAGATTCAAACCTGGGTCGATCGCTTCAAAAATGTATTTGGCACGCACTTTACTATCTATGCCACTGGAACTGTTATTATACGATTGTCTTTTGTAATTTTGTCTAGCCAATCACAGATTGGTGGGCGGAGTTAATGTAAATAGCCTCTGCCAAAAAGGTGGGCTATTTGCACTTAGTGTAAATAGACACTCTGTTTATGTAATGTGTCCAAATTACAAGAAAAGTAACATTAAATCATAAAACAATATCAAATAACTGCTGTAAACCATTTATCTTCATCACAGTAGCACAAGTGTACTTAAAGGTATCATAAAAGATGCAACTCGTGAAATTCTAAAATGCTTTGTGTTTTAGCCATATAAAAAGAGACAATTGGCTGGACCAACCTGAATATACAGTTTCTTAGCATTATTTGATGGTATGATACATCATTTATGACACCTTCTGTGTCAGATTTTTAAATATATGATTGAATATGTGATTTTGACAAGTAGTTTTTTAGCCCTTAATATTTCCCCATTTAAATAAAATAGCTGCCTAGCATTACTAGATTGAATGACTTAGCATTAGCATGGCCTTTGGAACACATTCAAAGACATACGCCAGTTTGAGAACAAATTGCCAACTATGAAACCTTTTTCAAACTTAGATAATAAGCTTTTGCAAGCCAAAAGTAGTCTTAAGAAGATCACATTCCTCAAAATCTCCTGATGGAAAGTCAGTTTCCTCATGACCACGCCCTTTGTCTTTTGTCTCCACATTATTTGTGCTAATATTGAGATAGCGAAGAGCAGTGATCTCTCACACATCTGTTTTCAAATACTCATTACACCATCAATCAAGCGAGCAGGGTAAGCGCTGCTCTCATTATTGTGTGTTCATGGAGCTTCCTTTGAACTCCCTGGGACACTCCACCCACCCACGCACACTCGCTTAATCCAGGTCGCATTCATACCGCGGGAAGTGTGTGGTTCGATAGCCGCGTATTTGGTTTCACACACTGTTTTTCCATGAAAAGACAAAGGTTTGATGACATTGAGCTTGGAATTCAGCCTGCAGGGTTCACAGTGTCAGAGAGCGCAGTGAAGGCCGTACAGTGTACTTAGCTTAGTTTTCCTTATGTACTAATGCCTATAATGATAGATTGATGGATTTAAAGTACACAGTTTCATGTAGACTGCAGAAATTAGACAATTAACCTCTCATCGGGATCCCAGAGTTGGTGTTTGTGGAGCAAGGTGGAAAGGAGGCAGCAGAGGCCTAAAATAGCCTCAGCAGAACCATTTCAACACTGTAGCTTGGAAGGAAAGAGAAGGAAAACTCTGTGTGAGCTGATAGTGTGGTCAGAAAGGTGTAATTTGTATAAGGTGTAAAAAAGTGTAAAGACTCAATTTAACTTGGGAATTCCACTTTGGAGGAACCCTAGATGAGAGTTTCCCTGTTTGAGTACTTCAGAGCTCATTAGCAACATGCTAACAGCCCTCAACTTATGATGAAAATCACTACAGAAAAAACAAAAGGGCTTTTCTTTCTCTAATTGTGTTCTTTTCAGCCCACACCCTTTTGGCGCCGGATCAGGGTGAAGTGTTCCTGTAAAAAACGTTGCTGTTGCTAAGTTTGTGGTTTCCCTCTCTGACATGGTTTTTATCTAGTTCAGGTAGTGCATTCAATAGTAGTCCTCATATTCCAGTGTAAACAAGTCTGGAAAACTACTAGAGCAGTGGCGTTTGACATCATGTTTGCTTTGGACCGCATGGCTACACCAGCATCCATCAGGTGAGCGTTGTCAGTGTCACCTGGTTCAAATGTCTCTTACTTTCACATAGCTAACTGACAAAAAATATAAAACTTGAATATCATAATTTGATGTACTGGTAGCATGTAGCATGCATGTTTTAGGACTGTTTATGTTTTGTATTTTTATATACTAAAAACATTTCGTACTCTATAATATGTATATAGTACATTTATTATTTATATATATATATATTAGGGGGCTGTCAAATTTAACAGGTTAATGCGTTAACGCAAACTCATTTTAACGGCACTAATTTTATTAACGCGCAATTAACGCAGCGCATATTTTCAAATGGAAATGCTGACAGTGTTGCCAATTTAGCAAATTTGTCGCTAGATTCAGAGACATTTTTCAAAAAAGCGCCAAGCAACAATACATAACATAATTGGACAAATCTTATTAAGTTTCTGACACTCGCCGGTGTAGTGCCGAATTCTGACCCCGCCAGATTATTACCCCCCTAGTATTGGTAGGTGTGGGGGAGGGGTTAGGATTAGGTAATCAGGTAGCGATTTCAACGAGGGGGGTAATCATTTGTCAGGGAGTCGAAAATGGGCACAACACCTTTACTGCCGTGCGAGCTTGAGGTCTTGCTCCCAGCGTGCACACCTCTTTCTCTGGGTCTGCTCTATTCAGTCCTGCAAATAATGTAAACAGGCTTGTGTAAGTAAATTGCTCAGTGCAAAGAAAGAGAAGTAATGGGAACCTGGTATTTCTATGTTCTTTTTTTATGTGTCTAATAGACATGAACAAGTTATTTGAAAAACATCTATGACCTTTGAAACATGTCTAGTATTCATGCTCTATGTTGAGTATGGTTTCCCTAATGATAAGCATAAATTTGCATAAAGCATCCATATTTGTCCATGCCAATGTTGATTAGAGTTTTAAAAACTAATAAATATTAAAAAAATATTAATTTAAGGTACATTTAGAACGATTAAGTTGCGATTAATCATGAATTAACTCATGGCAATCATGCGATTAATCGCGATTCAATATTTTAATCGATTGACAGCCCTAATATACAGTGCCATGAAAAGGTTTTTGCCCCCTTCCTGTTTTTTTTTGCATATACTTAAAAGATGCAGATCATCAAACTAATTTTAATATTACACAAAGATAACCCGAGTAAATACAAAATGCAGTTTTTAAATGATTGTTTATTTTATTAGGGGAAAAAAGCTGTCCAAACCTATCTGGCACTACGTGAAATGTAATTGCTCCCTAAATCTAATAACTGGCTGTGCCACCCTTTTCAGCAACAACTGCAATCAAATGTTTGTGATAACTGGCAATGAGTCTTTCACATCGCTGGAGGAATTTTGGCCCGCTCTTCTTTGCAGAATTGTTTTAATTCAGCCACATTGGAGGGTTTTTTCGAGCATGAATGGACTGTTTAAGGTCCTGCCACAGCATCTCAAATCGGATTTTAAGTCCATACATTTGACTTGTCACTCCAAATCTTCATTTTGTTTGTTCTTGAGCCATTCGAGTGACTTGTCTGGTTTGGATCTGTCCTAGCTGCAGAACCCAGAGCTCTTGAGCTATGAGGTCACAAACTTATGGCCGGGACTTCTCCTTCAGGATTTTTTCCTGAAGAGTGCAATTCATGGTTTTCCATCCAATTCTGTGCAGTCGTCCTATGTCCTGAAGCTGCAAAGCAAGTCCCCCAGACCATCACACTACCACCACCATTGTTTGACTGTTAGTATGATGTTCTTTTTATGAAATGGTGTGTTGGTTTTACGCCAGATGTAACGGACACACACCTTCCAAAAAGTTCAATTTTTGTCTCATCAGTCCACAGAATATTTGGCCAAAATTCTTGGGGATAATCAAGTTATTTTTTTGGCAAATGTGAGACGAGCTTTGTGTTCTTTTTGGTCAGCAGTGGCTTTTGCCTTTGAACTCTCCCATGGATGCTGTTTTTGCCAAGTCTCTTTCTTATTGTTGAATCATAAACACTGACCTTAATTGAGGCAAGTGAAGCCTGCATTTCTTTAGATGTTTGTTCTGGTCTTTTATGCACCTCCTGGATGAGTCCATCATGGGGGGGGGGGGGGGGGCCCTCTTGGATTAATTTGGAAGGCCGGCACTCCTGGGAAGGTTTCACCACCGTCCACGTTGTTTTCTCCATTTGTGGATAATGGCTCTGAATGTGGTTCGCTGGAGTCCCAAAGCCTTTGAAATGGCTTTATAATCCTTTCCAGATTGATACATGTCAACTGTTTTGATTCTGTTCTTGAATTTCTTTAGATCGCGCATGAAGTGTTGCTATTTAAGCATGCTTCACTTTGTCAGACAGGTTCTATTTAAGTCATTTCTTGATAAAACAAGTCTGGCAGTAATCAGGCCCAGGTTTGGCTGGTGAAATTTAACTCAGCTTTCTAAATCATGTGTTAATCACACAGTTTTTTCATGATTTAAAACAGTAGGTGGCAAAAACCTTTTCAATGGCACTGTAATATATACAGTGGGGCAAAAAAGTATTTAGTCAGCCACCAATTGTGCAAGTTTTCCCACTTAAAAATATGAGAGAGGCCTTTAATTTTCATCATATGTATACCTCAACTATGAGTGACAAAATGAGGGAAAAAAATCCAGAAATTCACATTGTATGATTTTTAAAGAATTAATTTGTTAAATTCCTCGGTAAAATAAGTATTTGTCACCTACAAACAAGCAAGATTTCTGTCTCTCACAGACCTGTAACTTCTTCTTAAGAGGCTCCTCTGTCCTCCACTCGTTACCTGTATTAATGTGTTTGAATTCGTTATCAGTATAAAAGACATCTGTTCACAACCTCAAACAGTCACACTCCAACTCCACCATGGCCAAGACCAAAAAGCTGTCAAAGGACACCAGAAACAAAATGTAGACCTGCACCAGTCTGGGAAGACTGAATCTGCAATAGGTTAGCAGCTGGTGTGAAGAAATCAACTGTGGGAGCAATTATTAGAAAATGGAAGACATACCAGACCACTGATAATCTCCCTCGATCTGGGGCTCCACGCAAGGTCTCACACCGTGGGGTCAAAATGATCACAATAACTGTGAGCAAAAATCCCCGAACCACACGGGGGGACCTAGTGAATGACTTGCAGAGAGCTGGGACCAAAGTAACAGAGGCTACCATCAGTAACACACTGTGCCGCAGGGACTCAAATCCTGCAGTGCTAGACGTGTTTCCCTGCTTAAGCCAGTACATGTCCAGTTCCGTCTGAAGTTTGCTAGAGAGCATTGGATGATCCAGAAGAGGATTGGGAGAATGTCATATGTCAGATGAAACCAAAATAGAACTTTTTGGTAAAAACTCAACTGTCGTGTTTGGAGGAGAAAGAATGCGGAGTTGCATCCAAAGAACACCATACCAACTGTGAAGCATGGGGGTGGAAACATAATGCTTTGGGGCTGTTTTTCTGCAAAAGGACCAGGACGACTGATCCGTGTAAAACGAAAGAATGAATGGGGCCATGTAAAGTGAGATTTTGAGTGAAAACCTCCTTCCAGCAGCAAGGGCATTGAAGATGAAATGTGTCTGGGTCTTTCAGCATGACAATGATCCAAACACACCGCCCGGGCAACGAAGGGGTGGCTTCGTAAGAAGCATTTCAAGGTCCTGTTGTGGCCTAGCCAGTCTCCAGATCTCACCCCATAGAAAATCTTTGGAGGGAGTTGAAATCCGTGTTGCCCAGCGACAGCCCAAAAAACATTACTGCTCTAGAGGAGATCAGCATGGAGGAATGGGCCAAAATACCAGCAACAGTGTGTGAAAATCTTGTGAAGACTTACAGAAAACGTTTTGACCTCTGTCATTGCCAACAAAGGTATATAACAAAGTATTGAGATGAAATTTTGTTATTGACAAAATACTTATTTTCCACCATAATTTGCCAATAAATTCTTTAAAAATCCTACAATGTGATTTTCTGATTTTTTTTTTCCTCATTTTGTCTCTCATAGTTGAGGTATACCTATGATTAAAATTACAGGCCTCTCTCATCTTTTTAAGTTGGAGAACTTGCACAATTGGTGGCTGACTAAATACTTTTTTCCCCCACTGTATATGTATATAAGAAGTTTATCGGGCTTTAATCTCTGCTCAGTCAACTTCTATCTTAAATTTTAGCATAATTAAAAAATAACATCTTAAAAATAAAGGTACACAGCGATGCCATAGAAGAACCATTTTTGGTTCCACAAAGAACCATTCAGCCAAAGGTTCTTTAATGAACCATCTCTTCTTTACCTTTTTATATTCAGAAGAACAATATTTCGCCACAAAGAACCTTTTGTGAAAAAGAAAGCTTCTTCAGATGTTAAAGGTTCTTAATGCAACCATTTAGACAAAAAGGTTCTTCTATAGCATCGTGAAGCACCTTTATTTTTAAGAGTGTAGGTTTGGAAGGATGTGAAATCTAGTGAACCAAAACGACCTATTAAGTAACTGTAGTATATGATAAATGCTTTTGGCTCTAAAAAGACAAACAGTGAACTGTTCCGGCACATTGAGTGCTTATCACTCTCTTTTGTTTGTTGCAATCAGTGCCTTTTTAGAAATGGTGCAATGTAGACCAGTAGAAGTGGAAATAAGTTCATGAGGGCAGAGTTGAAACCAGGACACTTTCATTCTGCATTGGTGAATTAGCTTGTAAATTAATATATATGCAAGATACTTATACATACTATTCAGAGTTGATTACTTACAAATTGTAATCCATTACTGATTACAGATTACATGATAAAAACTGTAGATAGTAACGTAATCTAGGTTACTCATTATAGGTATTGTATTCTGACTACTTTTTAGATTACTTTTTATGTAACTTGTTTTAAACTTACCATTGAATGTGCCACATTGATATAAAAAAGCAAAGAGAAAGAAAATACATAAAATTTTTTGATATCAACATCACAAAATGCATTAAACATTACATTAAACCAGGGTTTCCCAAACTAGGCTTAATGTTAGAACTGCAGTGAAATATTTAATTTGTTTACCTGCATGCCAATGTGACCATTAAGCAACATCGCATGTAATATTGTCAATGTGCTGTTAAATTATTGAAATATTTACTTCCTCAGAGATATTTCAAGAAAATATTTTGATGTCAAAGTGGTTTTGGCTTTGGATCCATTTAAAAGAATAATTAGGGAGAATCAGTAAATTATTTACTGATTGCCGTTGTGTGAATAATATGTAATCCATAAAAAGTAACTAATCTGATTATAAGCATTATAAAATGTAATATACTCTAATTACGAGTACTTGATTTTTGGAATCTGATTACATAATCCAGATTACATATAATCAGTTACTACCCAACTCTGGTTACTATTATATGTATAAGCATACACAGTATATATTCAAGCTTACATTTAATAAAGGAAGGGTTTTTTAATAGTTATTTTATTTTATCTTTTGAAATCTTATATTTGATCGCTATATCATACCACTATGCATGTTGGTGAGCTTTTTTACATCTGAGCTGTTGCACATTCCTCCATGTTTGTCATTTTCTGGCCTGAATATGACAGTGACATAATGCACATTAGCCCTGCATGAATGAACAGTAAAAGTGAAGACTGTCTGTCTTAGGTCTATCCACTATATAGATATTTATATATCTATATATTATATGTGTGTATACTAATATTATGTGTTTGTAAGGGATGAAAAACTATATAGCACATTTTATTTAATAATTAAAAATATTTAAGTTACATCAAGTATATTTATGGTAGTGTGCAATTACTTTAACTGTGCAAGATTTATTTACGTTTAGATCATTGGGTTTTTATACAGAAAATTAGCACTTCCTAGGGGAAGATGTTGCAATATTGGAATTGTCATGTGACCTGATATCAGCCGTGTTTAAGATGCATATTCGGACATACTACTCATTCTGGACTAATTATTTTCCATACTATACAGTAAGAAAATAGGTATATTCAGACATGAGGTAACAATATGGAAATTGACATTGAGGACACACTTTTTAAGAGTGTAGGTTTGGAAGGATGTGAAATCTAGTGAATCAAAAGGACCTATTAAGTAACTGTAGTATATGATAAATGCTTTTGGCTCTAAAAAGACAAACAGTCATTTTTGTTATTTCAGGTTTTATTTTTATTTATTTTCACTTAAAATTATTCTAGTCATTTTCCAGGGCAACATTTCACATTTTCTTTTTGTTTAAGTTGTTCATCTAATAATTATATTTTAATTCATTTCAGCTTTATTTTAACAAAAATGCTTTAGTTTTAGTTCAAATAATTTTAGTTAACAATAACAATCCTGATGCAATGGAGCAAACCTGAAATGATTACAATTAAAAAGAATATTCACAAGAAAAGATGTTTAGAAAAACAATTAGAGAAAAGGAAATGTTTAGTTATTTTTATTTTTTTGTTTTGTTTTAAGTTTTACTTTTACACTTTAAAATAAGAACTACATATTAATATTTAACATTAAAATAGATGTTTAAAAAAATGTATTGGGACTGTTCAGCCAACTGATAAAGTGATAAATAATTAATGTGATTTCTTAAAATTGTGAGTTCAGTGTATTAAGACATTGTCTTACACTGTTTTCATGAGGTGACATAAAAACGTACTTAAAAAAAGGCAGTGTATAAATCATCTAGAAGCTTAAAACTTTGAATTGATACCATGTTTATCACTAGGGCAGCTTATAAACTTAATAGATGTGCATGAAGCAAGATCACTGGCCAACATTTCCAGACTTGGCTCAAAATAAAGGGAAAAAGCACACCTGAAGCTGTTGAGTAACAGCACCGGTATGCAGGATCTGATACATTCATCTACCTGATGGAAAATGGTTTGAGGGGTCTGTCATGTGATGGAGATGAATATCCCGCCGTGTGTGACTGGGTAACTGTGTCAGAACTGGAGGATTGAAGCTTGTAAGGACTCGGACTTGTTCATGCAGCACCACTGCAAAAGCTGCTCCATAGTTAGTACAAATGGAAAAACTTATTTATCTCTTCCCGCAAAGCGCAAATACTGCATCGACTAACACGGCCTCGGGCTCTGGGCGGATCCCCGATGTGTTCACCACACCTTCAGCCAGTGGTGTTCACAAACACAGAGCAACGTGGGTACAGATGAACAGATTGGTTGTTTTTGACAGGTTTATTGTGCTTGGAGAAGTTACAATGCCTAAATTTGATCTTTATAGACAAAGGTACATGCTGGCAGAGAGCATGAAGGCTAATGTATTCTCTCTAGTCTACTTTCATTTCCTTAAGTTGATTTAAGTTCGGCCTTTATAAGCAGTCAATGTCAAAACAAAGGCCGCTTTTATGTCTGAAAGAGTTATGCAATGTTAAAGCAAAGACTTTCATCAGTGCTATGATATAAAGCACGTGCCATTCCCGAATTTTTGTTTCCTTCTGCTGAAGACTTTAATTGAAATCTTCTGTTTTGATTGCCAATTCCCTGCCAGTAAGCTCTTGTTAGTCCTTTACGCCAGAACAAAATAGCAGTCTAGTACAAGAAAGGAAAAGCGACCTCATTTAATCATATACTCATGACCACCAAAACTCTGTTTACTCTACAAGTAATAGCCAGGAATGTTTTTTCTATAATGTTCACTCTAAACTTTTGTACCAAGAAATCGTATTCTACTGCTTGTGAAAGTGTGCTGTCCCAGACTTGCAGGCTGATGACAATAGAGAAAGATTGCTATGGACTGATTCTCACGATTACTGCATGTCATGGTTTATTATGATGTGCCAGTATTCACAGAGCTGAGAGCCTTAGCAGATGAGGTGACTGTCAGGAAGTCCCATCTGATATCATTGTGCTCATATCATTGTTTTGCTGCAGGTAGAATTAGATCACAGACAGGACCATGGAATGTGACCTTTAGTTAATTCATCAAGAATCTCCGGCACTGTTTGTGCTGTAGGATGAAGAGTTCTCCTTACACCCTGAGTATATGTGAGTGTACACATCTTAATCATTATTTTATATATTTATTTATTTATAAATATATTTTTTTTTTAGAGTTGCACCACATGTCATTTTACTGTCTGAACTAACATTGCCTTGTTATTAAAACATCAAATTATGTGATATTTTAAGAGATGATTGAATCTGAAACATAGTCATGAGGATCTACAGTGGTCTCGTAATGAGATTTTCTGTTTCTTTTTTTATTATTTATTTTACCCTACATTTTGGGTTCACCACATGCCTTAGATTTGCTGATTTTTTTTTTTTGGCAGGTCCCGTGTCCTCGAGGGAAAGACTGTTGAACTTGCACCAGAATAGATCAATCAGACTTGCCTGCTAAACCCTTCATCACAGATTACAGTACTTAATACCTTGAATGAAGAGTTTAGCAGTGAAGTCTGATTGCTCTGTTTCACAATTTAAATCAGAGAAATAATATGTAGTGCACCCACATCAAAGTAGAGATCATAGTGGCCGTTCATGATGCTGACAACGTCTGATCACCACTTCAAACACACGCAGAGGGAAAGGTCTGGGCATCTTTGCTGTGCTGTTGGAAATCAGCTGTCTGTTTATCCATAGGGATTATGGCCTGTATTGTGCATGTCCTTGTGGGTAGAATGTGCTTTTCACTCCCACTGTTGTGCTTTTGCTCCACTGTTATGAGCGCCGCGGCCTCTCCCCTTTTCCTCCCGACTGTTACAACACAATGAGTTTGTTGTTTATGTGTGTATCAGCTCCAGTGGAACTCCCTTCATTCCTTCTAGTTATAGAGATCATCATTATATTCAGACATTTGGTAAGAATTATAAAATCTGCAGTGCTATTCAAGAGAAGATGTTTAGCAGAATGACCAGGGTTGCATTTCCTAAAAGCATCATAACTCTAAGTACATCGTAGACCCATTGCCACCAATGGAGCTACGATCAACTTAGACTTACGATGCTTTTGGGAAACGCAGCCCAGGCTGGTCACCATCCACTTTAATTGTGGAAAAGGACAGCTTGGACATTTTACTAAACGTCCTTTTTTTATGTCCACAGAAAGAAATCTGAATCGTGAAAAATCACCAGTGTTGCACATATTGTCACGCGTTGGTGATACAAACTGCACGAAGATGAAGGAGATCAACGAGAAGTCTTCTAATCAGATAAATCCGGGAGAACAGGCACGGAAACCAACTTAACATAGACAGAGAACGGACAAAGACTAACTGAGAACTGAGGACATAAGCATGAACCAAACAAAGTGAACTAATGAGATGATTAACAGACAACAGGTGAACAGAATGACATAATCGAAACTAGTTTCTACAACCGGATTACACTCTGCCCCCAGACAACAAGGCATACACATGTAACTGAGTTCCGCCCCTCCCGGGAAGGCACGTCTCTGCGCCGTAACGAATCCCCACTGAGGAGGAGGGGTGGGTGCTCTGGAGGAAGGCGTGGAGCAGGAGAAAGGCAGAAACTAAAATATTCCAAAAAGGTCTAAGGGGGAGTGGATGGTGGAGAGCCAGAGGGAAGCCCAGTAGCAGGAGGAGCCAGGATCGTTGGATCAGAGACCAGCCAGACGATGCCCAAGGTGGAGTCAAGGAGGTAGGAGCTGTGGATACGGCCTTGAACTGAACATCCTGGACGAAACAATGAGACGTAGCCACTGGAGGTGGAGACCCTATGGAGCCGAGCAGACTGAGCCAGGCGACACCGAGGATCTGTGAGGCCAAGGCGCGCTCATGGCTTAGGCTACCAAGGTGGAGGCAGGGATTCCGGAGCACCGGGTCAAGGTCCAGTGCCGGATCGCCTCAGGACCTCAGAAGGTTGGACTTTCCAGAGGAAAGCTGAGGAGCCATCCAGAGCCCTAGGAAGGTGAGCAGAGCTTCGACTACAGCTAAGCCGTAGGAGTGGAGTCCACTCAAGGCGAGGCGGATGGCCGACGACTGACCCAGGCCCAGCTGGAGGGACGAGGGAACCTGGTGAGGCCAGTGGATGGAAGGCCATGGTGGAGACACGGGAGCTAGTAGGTCGACCTCATCTAGGATCGAGGTGGAGTCCAGGGTTCGGAGGCTGTAGGCGGAGACAGGGGATCCTCACGCCAAAGCGGAGCTGGAGACTGGAAGTCCCGAAGCAGATCAGAGTGCCCAGATGGCGCTGACTGAGGGTGAGCCGAGGGACTGATAGGAACCAGCAGAAACAGGGCTGAGGAACTGGTTGATTTTAGGAGAGGAGAGGGAGGCTGGGAGGGAACACAAGTGAACAGGAGCTGGGCGGAACCAGCGGAGACGCAGGAGATTCAGGGCTGGGCGGAACCAGCGAAGACACAGGAGATTCAGGAGAACTGGGTATTACCTCCCCAAACCAGTCCATTAAGTCCATTTGGAAAATGTCCATTAGTTCCTCATAATATCCAGTGGCCAGTTGCAGCTCACCCTCAGCTGCGGGACTAGTGGTGGTGCCTTCCTCCACTCCCTCGATCCCGCCCCCTCCCCATCCACCAAAACTCCCTCGTACAGTACTCTACGCCATGTTTCGCCTCTTCGTCTTCGACAGGCAACACTTCAGAACATGTCAGAGCGAGCAATCAGGGTAATGAGTCAGGCACGCGAGATGTAAAAAGTCCTGTGTGTGGTCTTCCAGCGGCATAGCAGGGCCACAGCAGGAATGTCCATGGTGACAGAAGAGTGGGGGGAAAGGGAACAAAACTAAAAAAAACTGTTGTCGGTCCGTTCTTCTGTCCGCGTTGGTGATACCAACTGCACGAAGATGAGGAGATCACTGAAGAAGTCTTCTAATCCAATAACTCCAGGAGAACATACACGATCCCACTTAACATATGACGGAAACGGATGAAGACTAACGGAGACTGAGGACTTATAAGCATGAACCAACAAAGGTAACTAATGAGATGAAACAACACAGTGAACTGATGACATAATCAGGCCACTCAGAAACTAGGTCACACGAGATAACATAAAGCAAGCATGCATGTAACGACATATATATGTTTTAAATATATATTTTATTTATTTAAAAAATGTTTTTAATGTATTTTAAATTTTTTTTATTGTTAATTCATGTTTTTTTTTTTTGCTTTGTGGTTGCACTACATTGATTTTGTTCGGCAAAAGTAACAAAAAAATGTAAGCAATTTTGTTAAAGTATTATTTTAACATTTTTTAATATAACATGCTTAATATTATTTTACATAAGAAAAATAATAAAAGATTTTGCTGAACTATTAATATGGTTTTCTTTTCAAGAATGCAGTTATTTCAATTAGGCTTTTTCCATTATGATATAAGGCAGTTTCATCACCCTTGCATTTTGCACAAAGAAAGTTAGGTTTTTAATGACAACATTTTCATTTTTGGGTGAACTGTCTCTTTAAAAAGTCAGATAGGAAGGCACCAGCACTTTATCAGAGAGTGGCCTATTGTCTGAAGTTAAGGCAGGCAAATTATCTACTAACAGTCATCGACTGTGTCTGAAAGATGAAAAATACTGCCTTCTCAAGTAGTAATGTTTCTAAGAAATGCAAAACGCTTGCTTTTTATGTTTAAAACCAAGTAATAATTGAAAACTCTAACATGGATAATAAATTCAATTTATTTTTAGGATTTTTGAAAGTTACAGACTTTAAAAAGCAAAAAGGCAAGAATAAAGAACCCTAAGCTCAAACAAAAATAACCATTTCAGGACTGCTTGGTTCTAAATAGTCATTACTGTGTGTAAAGAATATTATTTTTATAGTAAAAAAGAATAAAACACTCTTCAAAGAAGCCAGTGAAAAGCAATTAACTAACTGTGGAAAATCAACATTTAGCTATGGCTTGAAGTTTTAAAAATTGTAACATTTTGTATTAATAAACTATGAATGAATGAATGAATCTGTCAAATGTGAGGAAACCCCTGAGAAAAATATTCTAATCCTCTAACTAGGTTCACGCCATAGTCTATAGAGGAAATAACAATAACAATCTGATAACATTCCTTGAGTTCTATTTCAATAAATAGTTTGTCGAGATAAGGACGGCTAGACAGAGATGTATTCCTGAAATGTTTCTTATAGTTGGTTCACATTTGTTTGGAGCAGTGAATTGAGTGCCGATGTGTGTTTTGCCTGCGCGTGAGGGGCGTGGACGCGTCCTTCCCAGAGCGCACAGTGCGCGTACAGCAGGCGCAACACACAGCAGTGCGCGCCGCGCAACTCCAAAACAAACAAAAAATGGGGCTTGAAAAAGAAAAAATGGAAACCAGTGTCATTATGGATGAGGATGAATTCAATAGATCGATTGAACCTATACTGGGGGGAAAACCGCACGTGTATTCAGAAGTCCCGGACAGAGATCCTAAAGATATTAACGCGCACCTAAAGGTAGGTGACAACTCGAGACTTACAGTATCACTGACATACTATCATTTATTTGTAAATACCTGCGTCTAAAACTGACTAAACATGAGTGATATAAGCGCTAACAACGTACTCATATTAGTTCCTTTCGGTATGATGAGAAGTGTTTTCTCGCACCGCCATTCACGTGCACATTAATGCATTTTCGGAGTGAGTTTGTTTTATTTGAATATTGCACATGCGCGATAATCTTTTCTTTTCAATTCAATTTCGAGTACTTTTTTGGCATAATTGTTTTGCATACAATGCTGCATTAACATACACACAAGGGTAAAAAAAAACACTGACCGAAGAAAATACATATAAGGTGCCAGTTGTTTTAATATAAACGATAGTAACAAAATACAATAAGTAAAATACTTAATATCACTCACAAGACTATTGCATTGAATATCAGCACAGGTGTGATTCAGCTGCAGGTATGTTTGTATTAATAACTTGCGTTTCTGACTAAATTGTCCGGTTAATGTGTTTCTTGTTCAAAAGAAAAAAATAATAATAACAATAAACAATAAATGATGTGTAGTAATGATGTGTAGTTCAAATATAAATTTGGTTCTTACTCTCTTTTTATACATGTGGGCTAATTTGATAGTCTAAAGGGTTTGTTTACCATTGATTTTTAAATTTCGTGTTTGATTCCACAGGTTGGTTTTGAAGACATCATTGCTGAACCCATCTCCACGCACAGCTTTGACAGAGTGTGGATCAGCAGTCATGCTGTGTTTGAGCTGGTGAAATTCATCTTCTACCGGATCCTCACCACGTTTCTGGCCATTCCCATGGCATTCATTGCAGGGATTGTTTTCGGGATCCTCAGCTGTATACATATTTGGTATGAAAAGGCTTCTTGTTGAGGAAGGCTGTTGGCTCTCTGTTGTATTTTCCACAGCCTAATTGCAAAATATTTGCCTTGGCCACTACCCACTTAGATAAAGACTGGCATTTAAAAAAATACCACAGAGAAAGTCTTGCATATTGGTTTTGCAGAGCACAGGTGGGCCTGCATTTCCACGGTGGAAAAATCCGCACATAACTCACACTGGATTGTTAGCATTCTAGTCATGTGTTTTTCTCCGGCCTTTTAACGGTTTGACACATGCAAGCAGAAACTTGGCGCTTGACCCTTGTGTAGTTTAAATCAGGAGCATTTTCAGGGTCAGTGTTCCTTAGGTGAAATATTAGCACATCTGGATGTTTGTAAACTTAACAACCCTGCAGTAGCAGAGTGACCCCATTAGCTTAGGAATGAGTAGACCTGACAAATTAGCCAGATAAGATCTAATGTCAAGATGTCAGTGTAGCTCAAAAGGAGAAGAGAAGCCTACTTGGTGAATATTGCAAGTGTAAGGTGCTATATTGGATGACGAATTATGTGGCTTGTTGAAGACAGGTGTGTTCTTGTCTGCATTTAAATTGTACCCTGGTAGATGCCAAAACAAGTGAAAAAAAGAAAGCAATTATCAAAAAGACTTGGAAATGGGCTGTTTTTACTTCAACCACCTAGAACATCTAAGCAATTGCATTGCAACATGCTAAAATGTTACAGACATGAATGATGCTTGTTAAGTTTGTTATGGGCCAGTCATGCTGACGGACAGATCTTGCATATGTGCTGACTTAACAATATCAAAGGTGATGATTATTGGAACCATCTGATAGGAAGGTTAATGCTTCACACATGTTCCAGGCTATATTTTAACCCCAGAACAAAGAGAGAGGAACAGTTTCACCTTGATATGATTGTTATAAGTCTTATATATCAGCACACATGATGATAAGCTGTTTTCCCTCCGCAGGGTGGTGATGCCAGTGATCCAGGGCTGCATGATGACACTGCCCTCCATCCACGTGATCTGGACCAGCCTGATGGACATGTTCATTGGGCCGTTCTTCTTCAGCATTGGACGGTGCTTGTCGTCCATTAATGTCAAAACTGTGCAAAACTGAGCAAATCTAACTCAGCATAGAAGTGTTGCAGAATCTCTTTGTCACAATGTTGTGGCCTCCTTTTGGAGGATTATTAGCTGAAGGATTATTTATCCTTGACTTCTGAAGCACAGAGAAGAGAAATACGTTTTCTTTCATTTCAATGCACAGTTGCAATATTCATTCCGTTGTTTTGGCACTGCCACATCAGCCTCGTAATGCTGACATGCTTTTTCAGTTCTGTTAAGTCTAATTAAGCTTTTGTTATATATATATAATGCAAGACTTTTCAAAGATTATAATGTAATGATTGAATTTTAGACTTCAAAGGAATATTTTCACCCCACAATATGCCTGAAACATGAAATCACCCTCAGGTCATCTAAGATGTAGATGAGTTTGTTTCTTCATCAGAAAAGATTTGGGAAAATTTAGCATTACATCACTTGCTCACCAACGGATCCTCTGCAGTGAATGGGTGCCGTCAGAATGAGAGTTCAAACAACTGATAAAAACATCTCAATAATCCACAAGTAATCAACACGACTCCAGTCCATCTATTAAAGTCTTGTGAAGTGAAAAGCTGTATGTTTGTAATAAATTCATCAAGAAATTTTTACCTTCAAACAGTTGCTTCTGGGCTAAAGTATGAGACCATAATCCAAATATATGGAATTATTACAAACACACAACTTTTTGCTTTACAAGATATTAATTGAAAGACTGAAGTCTTGAGGATTATTGTGAGGTTTTTATCAGCTGTTTAGACTCTCATTCTGATGGCCCCCATTCACTGCAGAGGATCCATTAGAGAGCAAGTAGTAATGCTAAATTTCTCAAAATTAGTTCGGAAGAGAAAACTCATCTACATCTTCGATTGCCTGAGAGTGAGTAAAGTGTCAACAAATGTTCATTTAAGGATGAACTACTTTAAGATATTGTGCTACTACAGTAAATATAATATTGCAATAAGCGTATGATGTGCTTGTAAGGAAAAAATGATGCAACTACTTCCAATAGGGCTGTAGTGTTGTGCGATTCCAGAGTTAATATTTATATTGTTTGGAGATGATTTATCAAGAAGAGTAAATTAAATGATTTGATGGCATTTCAGTGTATAAACTATTTATGGTTTTTAGGTACATTCCTATTATAAAGAGCATTTCTATACAAATATAACACATTTAATTTTCTTCTGTATTAATGACTTCTTTTTATAATGATAAAAATTCACCCAAATGGCGATTAGTTTGACTTGCAAAGCCACATTTGACATGCTGTTTGCCATTGATTGTGCTTTGTTAGTGGCTCCGCAGAGTAAATGGAATATTTGACTGTGAAATGGAACATTAGAAGCTCAGGTGCCGTTTCCTCGCCCCTGTTGAATGATGTCATGTAGCAAACATGCTGAACACAGCTAAGCTTAAGAAAGACAGAACTAAATGTCTCTCAGTTCAGCAAATAAAATTATTTTTGGAAGTTAAAGGATAGATTGTTTTCTTTGCTGAGAGACCATACCATGGAGATCAGTGTGTGGCACATGGAATGTTAACCTGACAAGATTTAATGACTTGTGCAATGAGAAAAGTCCTCCGGGTGACATGTTCAATGCAGCAGATATGCCCGAGGATAACGGTGTACCTGCATAAAGTGTATGTTTTTGTAGAAGGATCTAAGTGTTCTATTGAGCTCTTAAAAGCTAGATTTTATTAAATGTTTCATTATGCATTTTGACTTTGTAGAATAGGTTTACTATAAAAAAGTGTTGCTTTTTACCTGAGCTACAGTGAGAGTGACCTTACCACTGTCGTAGTTTTTTTGCATATTTTGCATTGCCCGTCACATCCCTCACTTTGCCAGGACCTGACCTAGATACACAAATACTTGTTAGGTACAGTAAATGCACACTAAAATATATAGATAAGTAAAGTAAATGATAGTAAAGTTGGACAAATATGAGAAAAACCAGATTGCACAGTGTTATTGTTGCTGAAAACATTCCAAACTAAGTGCAAGTCTTGCCTTGAGGTACATTTCGGTATGCAAACCAACCTTAGAATAGTCACATTTCCGGTTTATATACACCTCAAGTCAGTATGAATTACCATGCAGAACTAAAACTTTTGTGGTTAAGTTGGACTGAGAAAAGTAGCCAATAAGTGTTCAGCATACTTAATACTTTTTTGAAAACCATCTCAAGATGCACCTTAGATATGTAGGATAGTAGGTTGGCTACTTGAGTAGCTAAATTATAAGTTAGTTTGATTTGTTTAACATTTAATTTTGGTCACTGTACAATCCTCATAGCCTACCTCCTCCATTTTGTTGCTTTATAGCCTAATTGTGATGACTTACCATTACAGTGGAAAATAGTGCTAATGAAAAACGAGTGGATGTTTCTGTAGTGTAGGCTACATGGGATTCGTTCATAAGAAGTTGGTACAGTGCCCAAATATGCCTCCCATTTGGGAAAAATCACGTCAAAATATCCAACCACTAACTGCGTAGCTCTATGAGTGGCAGGCTAATGGAGGGTTTCAGTCTCATTCATTCAACACACAGCTAGTCCTCGGTGACTGAGAGAGGAACTCCCACTTTATGCCATGAGAGAATCCAGAAGAGATAAAACACGACTCAGTAGATAAAAGCTTTATTGGACTTTAGTATGCAGAAAAGAGGGCTGTTTTAAGGGAAAGGACTCCCCCACTGTAAGCAATATCCCCATTCCCCACGCCTCCCACACACACAGCTTCCTCTCTACTGATTGTCTTGTTTCCACACACTCATCTGAACGCACTTTAGGCGCGGGACAGCATGACTAGCGGATACAAGGACGGGGCACCTGAAGAGGTAAGAATGACACCTATTTTACCTCAGAAGTCTTTTATTTTTTATGTCAATTCAGGCTTTATTGAGTCATTTATGCAATAAACCTTTAGCTGAGTTGGTTTAGGGGATTATCATCACATGAAGGCGGTGTTGGCACTTGCTCTACAACTGGCGTTTTTCCGCGCATGTTGGCTAATTTGAGGTCTTATCTTTTTCTGGCATGTATTTGTACGGCAAGCCGCACGTCTCCCTCCATTGTTCACTTTATGCACACTTTCGTATAATATTGGCTAATAATAATATTAGCTAAAGTATGAACTGTTCACTAATCCAATATAATGTTGTTGAAGCGCAATCCAATTACTTATTAAGAACTTTTTTTTTAGTTCAGAATAACTAACATATTTTAAACACGTTCCAACGGGTAAATATTTTAAATTGCGAGTGTATTTTCTGCTGCGGAATAAGAGAAGAGCACGCGTCGCGCACAATGTAAAATGGCGCCCCCGTGCGGCGGGTCGCTCCGCTGTGTTCCTGAGGGGTGTGGTGCTTCATTTCTATCCGCTTAAAACCATCCCATGCCAGGGCAGTGCTGAGTTGCGCCCCAGTCTCCCCTCCACGCTCATGAACTTCATTTTCTGTTTTCTTTGGAAACGCAGGACTACGCTCACTCACCGTTCATCAGGAAACAGGGGAACATTTACAAACCAAATAATAAAGAAATGGATAACGACAGCATCAACGAAAAGACACTTCAGGATGTCCACACCAAAGAGATTGACCTGGTCAACCGGGACCCAAAGCATTTAAATGCCGATGTGGTGAAAGTAAGTCATTCCACGAACTTTTTTCTGCTTTATGCAACTTTTAAACTTTATGTCACTTTAATAATAATAAAAGACTTAGAAATTCACTCATGTAGATAAGTGCAGCAATAGTATAACGTAATATGAAACAAGTGCATGCATGCGACTTTGTTTTAGTATATGTGATATTTTATACAAATGACAAAATGTAATTTATTAATAGGCCAAACTGTTTGTATTATTGTCTAAATATTATAATTATTAAATGTTATGTATTGTTAATATTAAGAAACATGTTCGGAGAACATTACAATTCGTGCATACTGCTAAAAAATCGTAATAGTTTCGCATTATAGCTCAACAGAAAGCTTGGCTTCGTATCATAAGTGGTGAGTCAGTGGTCAGTTTGTCACGGTGGCACTGGAAACAATTACTGCAAGCAGCAGCTGTCTTTGAAAACTGATACAATGTTGGTTTTAAGTTCTTTTGAATTGTAATCCATTATTTTACTTGTAAAACCTTAAACGCACTTGAATCTGCTCTCACCTGGTTCCTATCATTGGATTCTGGAGTGCTGGTGTTCCTACTTTAGCTGGTACAACATCATAGACCATCTTGAACCAGCTGGTCAAACTGGTTTTTAGAGCAGGGTAGCTGGTCAACCATCTTAGACCAGCTAGAAACCAGCTGTTCTACAGCTACCAGCTTAAGCTGGATTTCCCAACAATTATCACTGGAGCAGCTGTATTTGCAATGTGAAATGCTGCGACTGTGGCACAAGTTTGTGAAATCCTACATGCATTCATTTTGAAGGATCTGTTGCATTGATAACTCCCAGTGACGAGCTGTCAAAGTAAGACCTTTTTTATAGAGGAAATATTAAGAGTTTCCTGTTTTTGAACAAAGACTGCACACCTAACATTCTTCGTGAAAAATTTCCTGGGCGTGGGGCGATGCCTTGCATAGCAACTTTCTCAGAAAGAAAAGTCAACAGATGATATAGAAATACACTCAGCTTTCAAAAACGATTCCCTTGCCTCCCATCTCCACCCTTTTCCCATCCCTTTTATTCCGTGTCTTTCTCCCTCCCTCCTCAACATGACACTGAGTCACATCCCCGAGGACACATGCTTCCTATGATTTGACTGAAAATTGAATCCAGGGAACACTGAAAGCAAGTTTTCTGCTTATAATTTGATGTTTGCTAAGGATTGATGTCACAAGTCGAACTCGTTTGGTGCACACAGTCCTTTTATTTTGTCCTTAAAAAGCGTTGAGCGCTCGCAGTGGTCTTGCGTAGGAGAGTGTAGCAGGGAATTCCCATCTCCATTTTCACAAATTCTCCATACACACACACACACACACACACACATGGGGCGTTCCTCTGGATCATGATGCACTCGTGGTCCAAACGCACTCCCACAGTCTTCCACATCAAAGGCCCTTGTGTGCAGAAACACATGCGTAGCTTTCCCTTGGAACAGAATATTTTCCTCTCATAAAAGTGCATTCTTTTAATAGCACACTGGAGCAGGATTCCACGTGGGAATCCAGCCAGAGCAGTCTAGGGCCGGGTCACGCGACGAGACGACCCCCACGTAGACAGCCCAGATGGGTGACATTATACTTGTAGTATGTCGTTTTTGCACAGCTGCTATGATTTCTGGCTGACCAATAGAGGAAAACTTTCCAGAGCGAATACATAAGACTTTGGTGGTTTTTTTTAGTCACTGCATCTGAATTTGCATTTGAAATGAGTCACCGACTGTTGCCATGGTGATCGAGGATTGAGAACAAAATAAACAATGTTACTATAATTGTTTTTTAATTTAAAGCCATTCCTTAACAATGGCATTATTTTAAGCAACTATTACCTGTCCAAGTACAGCATATTTGATGTGTATATTTGGAGGACAATTTAAAAATAAGATAACAAGCTTTCTGTTTTATATTATTTTAGCTATATTTTTAAACACCAAATAAACAGCTTTAAAAATGTGATTTATTTATTTTTATCTTATTTTATTTAAAAAAAATCTTCATATTGTTAAATATAGCTGCATTTTAAAATATGATTTATTAATTTACATTTTTATTTTTACGTTATTTTATTTCTGTTAAAATAGCTGTATTTTAACATTATTGTAATACAGTTTAAATGTTATTAAAATGATGATTTATTTATTATATTTTATAGACATTTTTTTTGTTTAACATAGCTCCATTTTTGAATATTAATTACTGAACTTTTAAATGTCTATTTATTTGTCATTTTATAATTGATCTATTTCATTTAAAAAGTTATCTTTTATTTTTTTTATTTTATTGTTAACTATAGTGCATTTTTAAATGTATTATTTATTTATATTTTGTATTTTTCATTCTTTTTAAATTTCATAAAACAATTTTTCATTTTTCATTTCATTTTTAAATATGACAAATTATTTGTCAGTTTAAAAAAATATTTTTTTTGTTTTGTTTTGTTAATTTGATGTGGTTACTTATGTTTTGCTTTTGTTTTATTGAATTTTTATACATTATTAAATTAACATTTTTAAATATATCTGCTATCTGGCAGTTTGAAAAGTGATTTATATAGTGATTTTTAAATTACTAAATTGACGTTGATTTCACTTTTAAGTGGCACTCGTACTCCTCCATAAACTTTGCACTGCACACTGGTGATTTATGAGCTATGTGGATGAGTCATATAATCACAAGCCCCCAAGACTGAAGAACGCAAGTGGATACTTCTGTCAGTACAGTGAGGGTGTTATCAGACAACACTGTGCAGTCAGCTCAAGAACTGTTTATTTTAACTTTGTTGAAAGTCATGGTTGTAATATTCAACTAATGGAAACTATGTGTCCGGCCAATTGGGATATACTGTAGATAAATGAATGTGGAGGACAGGCTTATGTAAGACTGTATAATTTAGCGTTTCTTTGCCAACTTGAGCCATGGTGGTTTCAAGCCCTTGGACAAGTAGTAATTTATCATTTTACTCTTACAGGAACTTCAGTTTACTCTAAAACACTCTACCTTTTCATCCAGACATGACTTCTTAACTAACTTAACCAGCAAGCCTTTATTGGTTAACAAGCTTTATTAGATTGTGCTGGTTAACCAGCATTTTTTTCCTAGTGAACAACAAGACTATGCATAAAAAGTCTAAATTGGTCTTTTAAGAATGGGAAAAAAATTCATACTTAGTGACTATCAGTTGAAAGATCACTGTAAACAACAAGCTGTCTTTCAATTAGAAGAAATTCAGCTATGTTTCGTTGCCTAGCTTGCTCAAAAAGGAGTTGTTAAATAAATATTAGCTTAATCTTGACTTTGACGTGTGACTGTGAAGGACGGGGTGTGTTTGTGTGTGCTTTTTCCCTGTATAATCAACTGAAATAAACACATCTGCATTGAAAAGCAAGTGTACTGCTGTACTGTGATGGTGTGAGGTTTGCCAGCTCTAGGAACATCTAAACCAAGCTTTGCAGGGCTTGTTAAATGAGATTTATAGATACACGTCTTTCGTAAATGTTAGTGTTTGGTGATCCCGTCTGCGGTTAGTACGGGACGTTTAGAGCACGGTAACTTGGGCATGAACTGGGTGGTACCGGTCTGAGTGAAGCTGCTGGACAATGTAAAGATGCTGTCTGTGAGGAATGTGGAGACGGCTGGAGGGGAGGAGGACGAAGAGTCATGCTGCTTTTCTTAATGTCAGTCTGCTTAATATGGATGAGGACATGCAGAAATACTCCAGTTTTTGTTCATTTATTATTTTATCATTTACACAAAACACAAAACTAAAAAATTTCATAATGAATAATTAAATTTTTTAACTCAATAAATGACATCAATGAGGGCCATGACCCCTCCTTGGACGAATCGTTTGGAGAAAGACGGATTATGTAAACATCATACATACATACATACATGTGTATATTTTAATAGACTTAGTAAAATTCATATTTAAAAATAGTTAATGTTCTATAGTTTACGTGTGGTTGGCCATTACACATTATGAAATGAATTACAGAATAATGACTAAAATAGATTTATTATTTTTATATACTATCGGTTGATTTAATTTTATATAAAGCTTGGCAATAAAGCTCATTCTGATTCTGATTATGATTATTATAAGTATTTAAATATTTAGCATAGTCAGATGATAGATTGATAGATTAGATAGATAGATAGATAGATAGATGATATAAATCAAGGTAGACATAAAGATCATATAGAAAAATTATAAGTAAAATTAATTTAAAATATGTAGATATATTATAAATAATGTAAAGATATATTAAGTTTATGTCGGTGTTAATCTTATAATCTTATTATAATTATGCATATATATATTTGACATGTATTTGGTTTTTAGAAATGATAGATAGATAGATAATTATACAATAATATAGAACATATAAAAAATATAATAATTAAAATATCAATTATTAACTTTCTAACCATGTAATAATAAGCTGTATTTCTGCCGTTAGCTAAACGTTTTTATTATATAGACATTTCTTTCTGTAAATAGTGTTATGAAAGGTATTTATATTAATATATTTTGAAATAACAATAGAATAATTACAAGTTACTTCTCACTGAAATAAGCCCAAAGAGTCCAAGCAAAAATATCTGTATTGCAGAACAGAGGCAGTAATATATATATAGTTATTCTATTATATACTGTATATATATATTATATATATATAATATATATATATGTTTGGTTTTTTGTTTGTTTTGTATTAAAAGTTTTTTTATACTGAAGGATTATGGATAATCCACCAGGAAGCCAGAGAAAGCAGTACGAGTGAAGGAAAAAGCTTTTTTTTTTTTGAGCTTTGTTGGGGGTGTATGACGGGGAGTTTGTACCCCCCCCCCCCCCCCCCCCTTTAAGAAAAGTTTTGATCATGATATTGTAAAATATGGGTTAGTTGGAAACCAGTTGTGCAAAATTAAAATAGTTTTATTGTGTACAAAATTGTAACAATCCGATTGTTTAAATGATATAATTGCTGAAATACTTTTTTTTTTTTTTTTTATCTCAGGTGGACTTTGAGGACGTGATCGCCGAGCCTGCTGGCACCTACAGCTTTGACGGCGTGTGGAAAGCGAGCTTCACCACCTTCACAGTAACCAAATACTGGTGCTACAGGCTGCTGACAGCCCTGGTGGGCATCCCGCTCGCCCTGGTATGGGGCATCTTCTTCGCCATCCTCTCCTTCATCCACATCTGGGCAGTGGTGCCTTGCGTGAAGAGCTACCTAATCGAGATCCACTGTGTCAGTCGAGTCTACTCCATCTGTGTGCACACCTTCTGCGACCCGCTCTTCGAAGCCATGGGAAAGTGCTTCAGCAGCGTCCGGGTCACAACCACCAAGGTGGTGTAAGGACAGGGAGAAGGAAAAGAGCCAGAGGGATTGGGTGGGGTGGGAGAATGGAAACCAATGTCCGATGCAGGAAGATAAAACAAATGTAACTTCTCTAAAAAAGAGGGCAAAGAAAAAGTGAACAGAGATGGAGGGTTGCACTGTATTTAGGTGGCCCTTAGATAAGACTCTCCTCTCCGTCTCTGTCCTGTCCATGAGCTTTGTCTTCTCTCAGCTTTGGAGTCCTTGGGGTATAGGGGATGTGTGTCAAAAATGCTCATTTTTTGTCATTTGTTAGCATTTATCACCGTTGGAATGACTTTTAAAGGAGAAGTTAATGCAAAAATGTAAATTCTGTTATTTACTTACCCTCGTGTCATTCCATGATCATCGTTCCGAAACCACCGTAAAAGTGATACATGTGACTTGTGCACAAGTCTACTGTAGTCATGTGATATGAAATATAGAGGATGAGTCATATTAACCACTTTTATGGTACTTTAATGGTGCTTTTTTTGGAGTTTGACAGTAGTCAATATCATTAAAGGGGTAGTTCACCCAAAAATTTAAATTTTGTCATTATTTACTCACCCTCATGTCATTCCAAATCTGTATGAGTTTCTTTCTTGCTGGTTATCAAACAGTTGATGGTCCCCATTGACTTCCATAGCAAGAGAGAAACTTACACAGGTTTGGAACGACATGAGAGAAAATGATGGCAACATTTTTGGGTGAACTATTCCTTTAAATAGGATATATAATAATAAAAGATGACTATAATATAAATATAAAATATACATTTTAAAACAAAAATGTAAAAGTATAAAATAGATAAAAATTTTATTTTTAAGATGCAGAAATTTTGACAAAACTTTGTGCGCAAAAAAAAAAAGCATGCACAATTTATTGTCAATAGTGTTGCGATGTATGAACCCAAGAAGCTTTCTGTTTATCAATGCGGCAAATCTGCGTGACCAACTTGAGTTTATTCGGGGAGAAATCTTTTGTGAAATTCCCAGTCAATTGCATATATTCCTATTGAAATAACTGGATTTCAGCCGCAAAATTTTGCTGAACAGTAAATGTGACCGCACATTTAATGTTAAATATTTCTCAAACTTTCTACTTTGTATTCAACAGAAAACTCATAGGTATATATGCATTTGGAAAGATGTGAGGTTGAGTAAACAATGTCTGAATTTTCATTTTGGCGTGAACTATAACTTTAAGATTTGCCTGCTGGGACAAGGCTGTGAATTTGTTTTGTTTTTTGTCCCCTTTTGTTCATTGACACGTCCACTTAGCTGTTCCAAAATAGTTCCATTGTGGTGTGTAAACAATATATAGTAGATTCTAATAGTTTTGCTATGTTCGTCCTTTCATTTGGGTACTATCACCCTTTGGTGTCATCACCGGGGTTTATGTAGTCCAAAAGTTTTATGTTTGTTTTTGGGAACGGCCTCGGGGGAAACTGAACGAATAAAAAAAAAGTAGGCGTGGCCCTGCTGATGTCAAGACTGCCCGTCACACTGCATGTTGCCACTGAATATGGTGGACGGCCCAAACACGGGCAAAAGAGGTGCCCTCACTGAACCCTTTGCCAGCTCATCATATACAAACAAAGAGACTGTTCCTGGCTCTGACATGTAACACTTCGAACCGGCCATCATGGCAACAGCTTTTTGAGTGGCAGAGAATGTCTTTACAACTTCCAGAGAGACGTCACATGAAGCTAGCAACTATAGGATAACAACCTAGCGAGGTCTTCCAGCAGGTCGTGAAGATTGAACTTTTTAAGCACGTTATCACAGCCTTAACATATACTTAAACTTTATTTGCAGTCTTTGAAGATGAAGAACTTGTTTTTTGCATTTTTTTTTAAATGCTGTTTCTGCAGAACGAAGTGAAATCATTTGGTTTTCTGTTTATTCACTGTCAGACACACACACACACACACACACACACAAACACAGGCAAGGACTGGCAGCAAACTAACATTTCCAGCATCAGAGGCTGCTGCTTATGTGGGGTTTATAGTATGTTGTACTGATATTAAGCTCACTTCTCTCACCTTTTGTCTACCTGCTTTGATTCGGTCACCTCTTTGTCTACCTGCTGTCTTAGTATCTATTGCGATGCGTTTGCTTAAAGAGTCTGCCTCTGTAGATGAGATCGTATTTTTGTTCTTATTTTTATAGGAAACTCAAATTCTCTTTCCTTGCTTTTACTGTAAATTCACTTAATGCTGTGCACATTAAAGAAAATGTAATATGAAAGAAGTTGATTTTATTTGTCTGGTTTGTTCAACATGTTTATTTGTGACGCACTGCAAACTCAGAAACAGTCTGCTTTCTGGTAATAAAAAAACTATTTGATTAAATGGCTTTTAGGGCTTTGTTTAAAGCCCTTTTGGGCTGCTTTAACCTCTGTGTGATCATTTTAAGACTTACTTTATTTGTGTACAAAAAAGGCACAGTCCTTGAACTCACAGCAATTAATAATGCAGTATTTAAAGAGCAGCCAGAAATAAGCTCATGGTTACTGAAATAAAGTGGAGAGAAATGAATCACAATGCTTGTTCATTCTCCTATAGTGAGTATTTGGACTGTGTATTGAACATCAAAACATTTCTTTTTCTTTTTCTATACATTTCAGCGTCTCATCGATCCTCTAATGAAATGGATTTTTTAAAATTCTTTTATTAATGTAAGTAGCCTAAATCAATGTTATATTTTAGTTTCATTGAGATACTATTATAGTTTTATCATTTATCATTTTTAGATTTTCAGTTTTCATTTTATTTTTATTTTTAGTAATTTTGTTGTTATTTTGACATTGTTACTAGTTTTGTGTATGTGTGTGTGTGTATGCAGATGAGAAATACTGCCTTGGCAACTAGGTGAAATGAAATAAGTTTTTGTATATTCATTTTTATTGCAAGTAATAACTTTTATTGCAAGTGTTTTTTTTTAACTATAATAATTCTGGCCTATGTCTTCATATACTGTATATGATAAGCACAATAAAGACGTTAAAAACATAATCTGAAAATATTTCCTTTCATTGTCACATAAATAATGGGAAAGCCTTGCAGGATAGCCCGCATTTGATCAAGTGTGTCTGTCTGCGGAATGCAAGACAAGGGCGTAACTTGAAGGGGGCGTAACTTAAACAAGGAGGCGTAACTTGAAGTTGTCCAAATCACACAGAACCACGCGAGATGTCAAAACGAGATGTTGTTGGCAAGATGGCCGCTTGTATAGAGACAGCGGTGAGAATTTTTTTTGTTCCGAAATAACCGTTCAAATTTAAGTGTGTAAGTTATTTTCATACAGTGGTATTGTTTATTGAGTTAATAATCTATTAAAACTAACATCAGTAGTGTTTTTATCCAAGGCACGTTTATAAAAGCTACTTAAATATCCGAATTGAACTATGGCCTAATCCCGGCTTAATCTAAACCCTGTCTGTGACCTACATCATATTTGTGATTTTGCTGTAAAAACACGTTTTATAATGCACAACTAACAGGGGAGCTCCATTAAGTACACATACGTCTCAAAAGTGGATTTACATGAACCATATATACATCTTAAAGACAATTACTAAATGTCTATTTAACATCTGACAGGATAATCTTTGATTAGTATTGCAGATGAGCACATCTAATAGACATGAAACAGGCATCTGAGTGATGTATGTGTGCTATTATGTAGAATTCACTGTTGTCAACACTGCTCTAGATGAATGTAAGTCATGTAAACAAACAAATATACATAAAGTAACTAAACATAAGTTATCTATTTTATTTGTCCATTTGTAATATTGATAATTTAAGGAACATTTGTGTTGAATAAAAAGCTAGTTACATCAGCAACTACTTCAACATGTAAATGCAGTATTGAGCAGATAAATCAAAGGTGACTGACTCTTGTCTGGATGTTACAGGAACAGATGAGACACACGTGTTTATCTGGTGCAGAGTGACTGATGAAAGAATGCTATTTAAACATTTTAAATCTTAAGTTGGTAGGTTAATAGGTTCAATAAAATTAGTATTTCAATCCAAGACTTTACAGACACTTTTCTGATTCGATGATTTCTGTGCATGTTGCTGCAGCGCATTTTGTGGTGGAGCATGCCAACTTGAGGAAGGTGACCGCGGGCATTTGTGGAACAAGAAAGAGAAAACCCTGAAAACAGAACAAAAGTTTCTAAATTTAATTTGTTATTCACCGTAGCAGAACATCGCAGAGTGACATTAGTGACTGTTAAAAATGATGTCTTGTTAGTATTGTATTTGTGCTCTTGCCGGATTGAAATGTCTGCAGGACTGGTTGAAGCAGGAGGGAGTGAGGCAAAGTCTACAGTCAGCATCCTGCAAATGGTCACAGTGATGATGGTGAGAGGTTTTTTTTTTTGAATCCATGCGCATCCTCCGACCATGTAACTGTCGCATGTCTGGGTCAGAAGTGATGTGGGTTCTTCATTCCTCAGTGACCACCAAGAGCCATTGAGCTACATCTAGAGAAACACCCAAAAAGGCAGGAGGATGTGAGTTTGGTCATGTTTGTCCTGCTAGTTTCTGTTCATACAGTATGTCATTGGAGCCCGAGTTTCAGAAGCTTCAAAAGCATAATCAAAAAATGTCATGAAGCTTTTATCCAAAATGATTTACAGTGCTCTTATTACAGGGACCTACACTCCCATGGAAAAACTGATTGGCTCAGGACATACTGTGTTTTGAACCAGCCAAACTTTATGACTCACCAGTGCAGTGGTTGTAGGAACCGAGCTACCAAAAGTAATAAAGTGCAACAAAAATGCATGTATTGTAAATTATGAAATTTTGGGCAAGAAATGGAAAGATGACAACATGAACTGTAAAATGGTGTTTACTACGTTTAAATGTTTAACAGGTAGTCTGTGCTCAATGGAAAGCAGCACACAGAGGTTTGGAGCAGACACAGTGGCAGACAGATTGTCCCAATGTGTTCCCTGCTCTTGCTCTAGGTTGGTGGTTAAGAGAGCCGTCCTCCTGGTCTTCCTATCCTTCTTGCTCAACGTGTCCCCACTAGAGCCGAGCAAAGATTGTGAGCACAGCTCAGCTGCAGAATTGTCTCAGCTGTGTTGAGATGCAGTAGGACGTGGATTCACCGTATGTAAATACATGATTGTTAGAACAATAAATTTGAATTAAGCTTTGTTTAATCTGTTGTTGACTTGTATATGTATTTATTGTGATGCTAACTTTTATTCATTCCTTTATTAATAAGTAGTATATTGCTGATGAAAATTGATGCTATTCAACATCGACTGCCTTTGTTCAAACTAGTGTATATTATGTAGACTATGTCACAGACAAAAAGTATATATTTCGTAATTTTAAGTTAAAAAAACGAATTATTGGTCAGCATTTATAATTATTGTTGTAAGTGTTGGGGTGGGCTAGCAATGCATTTTGGGGTAATCTTATTTTTTAAGTAGTAATTCTTGCATTTTTTTGAGTATAATATCAACAGTCTTCTCCAAAGGCGAGATCTCCTAGCAGCTGATCGACGTCTCCTTCGTGCAAACATTGCAAACGCTGAGGAAAACCGTACTAAGTTGTTGAGTTAGTGATGCTATGAGGTGTTAGTGCACCTGTCCCTCTTTTTTATTATTATTATTGCCGAACTTATTACATAAAAGATCAGGGAAAGATAGTTGTATCTAACAATAAACAATCATAATGGCATATATTATATTAGTGTTATATTACATCACTACTGTGTTATTACTCTGTATGTCTGCACTATGTTTGTACTTTCTTCTGCACTGGAAGCTCCTGTCGTCACGTCAAATTCCTTGTGTGTGTAAACATACTTGGTAATAAAGCTATTCTGATAAAACAAAAATGCATGCGTTCATCATAGTATGAGATAATATACACAGAAAAAAAGCACAGTGACAAGGTTAAATATATTTGAATAATTCATCATGATGCTTTTTTAGAAGCCTGAGGGATGAAACGAAATCGCGTGGTTCTGTGTGATTTGGACAACTTCAAGTTACGCCTCCTTGTTCAAGTTACGCCCCCTTCAAGTTACGCCCCTGTCTTGCAGTCCGCAGACAGACCCTTCTCCATTTGATAGGAAAATTGCCCATATTTAAATCTGTATAATGCTTCAAAGGAATATTAGCAGCCCCTGCGGGCGCTGTGGATAATAACACAGACTCATCTGGTGGACCGTCAGAAGTGACACCCATCCTTGAATCGGATTTTTTTTTTTTTTTATTAAAAGTGTCCATTGATAAAAAAAAATATGTAGCCTAATAATTAAAATTGAGTAAAACTTAAGAACTCCAGAAGTTTAGGGGTGAAAGAAATATCTTTTTTTTTAGTTATTTTAGAATTTGTTTGGGTTTTTAAAGAACTTGAACAGCTTCTCTTTGAATCGACTCTTGGACGACTCGGACATGACCGGAAGTGTTGATTGTTCAGAGAGCACGAGTTCGATTCAAGACTCGTACAATTTGATTTCAGAATCATTTCGACTATTAATATAGTATAAAAAAAGACCTGTAAAGGTCCTTTATCGCCAAGAAATCCTTTGAATTGTATTTATAGTGCCACTCATTTCTTGTTGACGAATCGATTGCAATGATGAATGTAACGTTACATTTTGAAATTGTTGGCTATGTAGCCTAAACAATAACCTATGGCCCTATGTGTAAGATAAAAGAAGTAGGGCTATTTGTCCAGTAAATATTGAGATATTAAAAAAGCATACTGTCACCATGCAAAACGATTAGGACTGTATTGTTGTTACAACACCTCCTGTTGGTAAGCTAAATAGCAACCATTATGTCTTTTCAGTTATTCACTGCGTCCATTTGAAGCAGGGAGTCATTAAGTTAATTCAATGTTCAATTACGTGCGTTTAATATGTAATATAATACAAGCTGCTATGTACTTTGATATCACTAGGCCTATTACACCCAGAAAAATGTACGTTAGTGAATAACACAGATGATTTATGGTTTAGGAGATTGTTCATTTTCCTCTATAGCCCCATGGGCATCACAACACCTGTTTCTTTCATGTTGCTGTTGTCGTCAGAATATCTTCTGTGTTGAATATACACAAAACATTGCATTGAGTCACATACCTTCACCTTTTTTCTGCTGATAGATATCTCTCAGATATTTCCACAGGCAGCACAGCTGAATCATCGTCTCTATAGAAACAAACACTAAAAAAAGTGAACCTCCTGTCACACTATATATTCAGCTGCATGGGATATTTTAATCAGGCAAATAACCTACATTTTTGTCCAAATTTCAATTGTTTTAAAGGAAATAAATGTATTTGTCTGTGTTGTCTTTTTGAGATAACTGTGTTTATTGAATCTGGGGGTGAAATTGGTTTGTTTTGCAAAGGTTTTCAGGACAATGGCCTACTGAATAAATAAAGGAGTGATTTTAGTGACTAACGCTGTTTGTAAAAATATAAAGAAAGCAGGACGTGTGCCTCCTGGGATAAATGACCAACTGTGCTGAGTGAATGAAGGAAAAAAAATTAAACAACACACACACTATATCTAAGTGTACTTTTGTACTTTTTCACAAGGGACCCAAAGCTTCATTGCATTCAACAAAATTTAAATAAAAAAGAGATTATTCGATTTGAATACATCACAAAGCCTGTTATGCTGTCTATCACAGACCAGGTTTTAAAATCAGTATTATTATGATTATGAAATGAATCTGAAATGGAGTTGTGAGTGGTCATATGACCCAGAGGAAAACAATGTCAGCTGGGTGAACTAATCAGCTTAAGTGCTGTAAAACTGGTTTGAATGTATCTCTAAAAGTAAAGTTTTTAAAATGCAACTCTGTATTTACCCTTTTATAACTTTCCTGGAATAACACTGTCAAATCCAATTCGCAATATATTATAGTTTTTAGAAGGCCCAGGGTGAAGGAATATAAATTCAGGTTGCTTTTTGCAAGAGAAACTGAAGAAACTATTTTCTTTTATTTCCTTTACATTTGATTCAGAACTAAAGTGCAACTAAAAAGTCATCTGTGTATTTCTTTAAGGCACTAAAATATCATAAAATGCAATAAAATCATCAATCCCTGCATGTCAGCAGTCATTCCTCACAACATATATTGATGTCAAGAGGATAGTTAAATTACAGCTGCTGATGTGCACAACAGTTAAGAGCCCCTTTCCAAATGAACCGTGGCAGGTTTAAATGATCAGTCGTCAATGAGGTTTTACAGTAGGAGAATGACCAATGTCAGCACTAACCTGGACTTTATTGACCTTAAGGTCATAAATAAAAGCTGAGACTAAGTTAGAGTGGGTAGTAAATCTATACGGCTCAGTTTTGTAGATTATCTGTGGTGTCCTCCTTCCACTCACTCTTCCACTCAGTGTCAAACAGCAGATCACACTTTTTATTGACTAGTTCATAAATCTGGAACAGCAGAACCAGGACTAGGTCACCACTAGGTGGCGATAGGACACTTTAAATAACTGTTCTGTATATGAACTTTGTGGCGCAGACAGGGTGATAAATAAAAACCACATTATCACATTACCACAAATCTATTGTTAAAATGACACGTTGGCCAAATCATCTAAAAAATATTTTGTTGTATTTTTCCATGATATCATGATAAGCATCCTCCACTCAAAAAAAGACTCAATAAGCACAGAATATCTGTCAAATGCGTCACGCTCACGGGGCCTTTAAAAAACACAGTAACATCCCTTGGCAGGTGGTGGATGAAGATCCTGCATAGCCGAAGAGAAAGTCATAGGTTCAGAACTTCACACTTCGGGTTTAGTGATTACCGGTAGGCAGTGTAAAGTTGACCACAGTAGTAAACTTCCTTCCATCTGCTTTTTGAGAAGCAATATAACAATTAGCAGCATATTTGCCCAACCACAACCTTCACGCAACAATAAAACTTAAAATAGCCATGATACATATTGAAAGGCAGTCCAATAAATAGCCATGATACATATTGAAAGGCAGTCCAATGCGGTGAGATACACTTCATAAAGTCTCTGAATGCGGAGTATTGAGTCGTTGCATGTAATTATTTATGTTTTGAGCTCACTTATTAGTCACTGATGGAAGGTCGATGTATATGAATTAATGCTACACAATGCAATAAGTGTACTAACCAGTTTGGTCATTAGGGTGATTAATGACGATATAAATCAAAATTATAACCAGAAAATGATAGCCTGTTTATTCATCCTGGCATCAAATGCAGTGTTTGGTGAATTAATTAAATGAAGAACGGAAGAAATAGAATATTCATTTTCTATTTTTTCTTCTTTCTCTTCCTCACGTTATCATTAATATCAGTTTCAGTAAATTTAATAAAATCATTTCTTATTATAAATGAAATGTTCAATCGCAAAATATATAATTATTTATATTTATGCTGGATTTTGAAAAAAAGTATTTTATAATTGTATTTATATTATATTTTAAAAATATAACTGAATATGCTTAAATAAAATAAAAACCACTGAAAAGGGATAATAAACTAAAACAAAATAGTTAGGAGGCTATTACTTTTACTTACATTTCAACAAATGTTACAGGTATTGTTTAAAACCACCACAAAATCCTACACATTAGAGTCTGCCATTTGAACTTCCTTCTAGAGTTTATTTTATTATATTTATTATTGCTTTAAAGATTTATAGATACAGCCAATGGCTACACTAGGATCACAAGGAGAGAGAGAGAGAGAAAATGACAATTGAAATAGACATAAAAAGAAAACATTAGAATGTTTACAAATATTAACACTTAATATTTGATGTTTATGGAACTTCCCCAATAATAATTAATTGTAAAATGTCAGCAGCCAATCATCGAACTCCGTTCCTCCACCGCCAGTGACGTAACTGCCACAGCTCTTTCTGCGCTCACCTGAGAGACCCGTTTCATCCAAAGGCACGCGCGCGTTTGCGGAGAGTACAACTGCAAGCCCTTTAAACTGATGTGACCCATTCCGAGCGCGAGTCACCCGACTGCACATTCTCTCACTCAGTGAATACCGGGTTGCGGAGAGAGAGAGAGAGAGGAACGGCAACTTTTTAGCAGAAAGCGTGCAGAAGCTCCCCGCCGCATCTCGAGACTGCTGGCATCCGCCAGAAACAGCGCGCGCGTATCCAGCGAAACGGACCGTTAAAAGATGTGATTATTTTCCCTTTCTGTCTCCGACAGGTGTCTTTATTTTACAGGTGAGTGAGCGTTTGTTTTATTTCTGAGCGTTTAGAGTGTGACAACACTTAGGTTCAGGTTATTCCTTTGGGAAATTGTTACTAAAAATGTAGTTGTTTCGAACTATTCCGCTGAACTAGCTTACTTTTTATATATCTATACTATAAACATAAACATACTTGTTATTTTGTTTTTGCTAAGAATGTTAGTTAAGGTGTTTTCATGGAAATATGAGGGCGCTGTGCTTTTAGCTGTTGACAGTATGAGTCATTGTAAATATGTAGGTTTCCATGAAACTCAGGTAAGAAAAGCTTGTGTTTGGTTTTTGTTCAGTTTAGTAACGTAATGTTTGGAAATGTGGGCCCGTTTATCTCTAAACACCTGTAAAGGTTTTTTTTTCTTGGGATAAATCCATTTGAGTGATTTGACAGTAAGTGAGTGGGCTTAATTTCTGAGAAAGATTAAGCTCTCCAGGGACATCCAAAAAAAAAACGTTTTTAAGGACTATAAGTGAGGACCTTTAGTGTGCCAAGTGTTTTTGTTGCTGCACTTAAGTGTTTACCTTTAGAAGTGCATGTAATGAAAATAAAAGGCAATGTGAAATTCTGTTTATCAGGTGTTTTAAAGAGGAGATGCTGTATGTAGTTAAACAGCAACATACATTGACTGAATCCTTCTAGAATGACAGCAAGTGCAACAGTTCCTCAGTCTCTCATTGTTTGCAGTGACCTATAGTGCTGCTCAGCGCACTTCAATTGCTTTGATAACAGTAAGGGTGAATCCCATATTCTCTAGTTCTGCCGCTCTCTCCCTCTCAACCTTAAAAGCTACCTCCTTGAGGAGTAGCGTTTAAGTACACCAACAATAAATCACTTCTCCAGCGTCCGCAGCCTACCAGGCTTAATCGAGTTTATCAACCACTCCCTTGAGAACGCTGTCTAAAGTTAGACTTGTCACCGCAGTGCACTCAGTGTAGGCTGACTCTTTGATGATTCGCCTCTTCTAGTACATCGCCACAAAAGTGCTGTCTAAGTCAGAGGCACGAGGACCGTTTAGAGTTGCCCTCTTTCTTTTATCCATGGCTTTGTCATACACAGTGAGTGGTGAATTATTGAGGCTTCTACAATGCAAGGAAACTAGTGATATCATTGTTGTTGCAGTGTGTGTGGCTGTGATTTTCAAGTGTCATTTGTTCTGAGTAGCTTGTCTTGGTTTATAAAGGATTTGTATCTTTGTGTTTTGTGCACTAATAGTGGGTTCTTTGTATAGAGTCAGAAGTCTTTTAAATAGTCATAAGTCCATAAATCCTACAATATCTTATTCGATATGCAAATTTGATGTTGAAGATGATAATCAAAACTTGTTGCATACAAGTCATTCTAAAATGATTCCAATTTCACGTCATAGTGCATGTCTTTTTGCTGTAAAAACTTTTCATAATGTAAATGTAAGAAAACATTTATTTAGTTAGTAAAATTTCAAGATGAGCATTTACTGGATTTACATTGTAAGCTGATTGATTTACAGTACAAGAATTTCTTAGAATTCCTTTCAGAAATCTTACTTTTTGTTTATATAAATAACAGCAGCTTCACCAAATTGCATATTTTTGCACATTTTTGTTTGGGCATTTAAATAAAATTTATGTTTTTTCCTCCCCAAGTATGAGCCCCATATTCTCACCATGTGAGCCATAAAAGCATGATATATGAAATATGATACAAAACATAAAGCACTTATGCAACCTTTTTTTGTAGATTTAAAAATATATATTTTAAATATTGTCTAAAGATTCAATAAACTCTTCAATTTGAAACAGAAAAATTCTGACCATTATTTCATAAATCAGGCTTTACATGCTTAACATTCTAAATAAAGGTTGTCTTTTTACTCTGCAGAAGAACAAAGATGAGAATTCACTATTCTGAAGCCACTTCGATCCTCATCATCCTTCAGACGCTGTGGTGGGGCTTGAATAGTCAATGTGAGGAACCAATAGAAAGCTCCAAACTCGACCTCTCTGTGACCTATGACCTCCCTCACTTTGTGTCTGACACACCCGTCCAGAAGCTGTTGGAATTCAATGGAACTGTGTATGTAGGTGCTGTCAACAAGCTGTACGCTCTGTCGAAAGACCTCAAGAAGATACACGAGTATAATACCGGACCTGTCCATGAGGGTCATGACTGCAGTGCACCAGATCCATGCAGTGGTTGCAAAAACAAACCCCTCAACAAGAACAACACCAATATGGCCCTGTTGATGGAGACTTTCTATGATCTTGAGCTCTTCAGCTGTGGTTCGGTTGGGAACGGCGTCTGCCATCGTTACCTGTTAGAGGATGGACCCCTGGATGCGGAAATTAGTTGCATGTATTCAAAGAAGAACAAAGACAGCAGCTACGGTTGCCCAGACTGCCTGGCAGGACCTTCAGGCACTCAGATCCTAAACGTGATGAGCAGCGGCGTCGTGAGGTTCTTCGTCGCAAACTCTGAGGTTCTTGACTCGACCGTCCCGCGTCTCCACCACACTATCTCCGTTAGGAAGATGAGAGAAACTCAAGACGGTTTTGAGTTCTTTTCCAAACAATCCTACATGGACTTGGCCCCAGGGCTGCGTGGAAACTACCCGCTGCACTACGTCTACTCCTTCCAGAGCGGCCCATATATATATTTTCTCACTGTCCAACGAGAAGGTGGCAGCTCAAACGCCTTCCACACAAGGATCGTACGCATGTGCTCTTCAGATCCTGAGATCTTGCGCTACGTTGAAATGCCCTTCGAGTGTATTTACTCCGAGCGAAGAAGAAAGAAGCGCTCGGCTCAGGTGGTTTTCAATGTTCTCCAGGCTGCACATGTGGCAAAAGTCGGCTACGACTTTCAGCAGGAGATGGGCCTGAAAGAAGGAGAGGACGTGCTGTTTGCTGCCTTTGCCCGGAGCAAACCCGACTCACCGGAGCCCACGGCCAGTTCTGCCGTTTGCCTTATCTCCATCACAGACATCAATAACTTCTTCAGGGATTTCATGCAGAAGGGATACACAAGGAAGCTCAGTCACTTTCCAGGATCAGAGGATAAAAACTTCAACCAGGTAAGAGGTTTCAACCAAATCATGCATTTTCTCCAATCAGTTTTAACTAGGGTGGCCATATGGTTCATACGGGACACGTCCTGGCCAGGACTTTTATATTGTCTAAAACATCCAAAGTAGTTTGACCAATAACATGTAGGCATTGTATATAATTGACCAATCGTGGCACGTGAGAAGGTGAGATCTACAGAGATCTACAGAGAACGATCAAAGCGATGCAAATATGCGCATGTGTTTGTTCGTTCGTTCAACTTGAAGCGTCACGTCACTGCGCACCGATCATTGAATGACACCAAAGTACCGCGAGAGCGATTCGAAAGCATAAGGATCCATCTGCTCTGCTCTCTATAGCTCTCATGAATGTCATACAACGATCGATCTGCACAGTGCAAACAGCCAAATCCTGGATATTTTAGGCAATATAGAAATCCTGGCATGGACGCGTCCCGTAAAAATGGCCCGTATGGTCACCCTAGTTTTAGCTAACAGGATATTTGCTGACCCTTTCAAACTGTTGCCCATCCTAGAACAAATTTGACTTCTTGTCAGCCCAATTGCTTGGCCATCATAAATCACTGAACCTGCTTGTCTTTTTTACTTATCCATCACCATTCGTTGGATCAATCGGTAAATCATGCTGATCAATAAATGACACAAATTTAACTGCTGACGACTCCCTGAGGGCCCGTCGATAATGCAGGGCTATTACTTCCCAGGGTTCATTACACAACATAATCATACATCGCTCAGATCTGCATAGTAAGACACATGATTAGAATACATAAAGGCAAAGTATACAGAGAACTACTAAAGCTGGATAGCGTGGCGCACAGTAGGTGAATGGGAAAAATTGTCCAAAGCTATGGAACAAACTTAGGCTGGGTATCAATACAAATTTAAGGTGTGTCCCGAATTGTGTAGTTATGCACTATTCTGCTTTTTCATTTTAATATAATTAGGTTTAAATGTTCATTTTGCTTGCATAAGAAAGGAGTTTCTGTCAGTTTATGAGTTCTGTTAGCTGATTCTGTAACCTACCTAAAAAAAAATTCTGTAACCTACATAATGAAAAACAACATTTATTTATTACATTTATTAAAAAAATTAACAAGAGGGACTGTGCAGTTCAGCTGGTGCCTTTTTAACAGATATAATAACTCTCTGCTCTACGAAATGAGGTACATTTTAAATGTTCTTTCTTGTGTAAAACCCTTACACAAAAAAATAGATAAATATAGATAATATATATAGAGTGTAAAAAAATATAAAAATCTATAAACTCTTGAGCACTTCAGTCAAAAACTCAAAAACTTAGATTCAAATAAGGATCACGATTAATCTGATAATCCTTATCATGACCCTCCATTGCTTGTTTTTCTTGTTCACTCAAACTTTTTATTGCATAACAATCAGCTAATATTTACAATCAGTGTATTTGGTAATTATATTGATGTGTAGATGTATATCCATTTGCAGATAGCTGTATAATTTTCTTTGATAGGAAACCTAGATTTGCTTGAGGTTCATGTGAATCAGGCTTGTTTGACAAGTTTTACTCACTATGCCTATTCTCTACATTTTTCTGTTTGCTTGAGTGTTGTCTTATCAGAGTCCATATAGCGGGGAAGCCCAGATCACTACTCAGCAGGTGTTCTTCAACTGTCTCTAACAGTCTTTGTACTGGTCGCTTTAGCAGTTCATATGGGCCAGACCGGAGTGGCTGGCCTCTTCTCAGAGTCACACAGCTCTCCAGTCTGGTGTGGTTGTTTCAGTGCCCTGAACTTTATCTGGCCAAACTCACAAAGTGCACTCAGTCATTTATTTAAGCAGAAGATCTGCAGACTGAAGCACTCAAGGCATTTTAAATATTTTTGTTCTGTGGATCCTTGATCCAAACATCTGCTCAAAGTCAGCTGGGTTTCTATCAGTTTTCATTAAGCGGACGTACAATAGCTTAAATGGCTTTTAAAGCAACTAGTCAGTTGGAAAGTATTTCCCTAGGCATCTTCGAAGAAATGTTTGAAAGGTCTGAACATCTTTTGAAAGGGATGTGTGCCTGTTTTCAATACGGTTTTTGTCCATAAATGTGTGAATGCGTGCATGTGTGCATTTGTTTGTTTTGGGTGTGTGTGTCTGAGTGTGCGTCTATGGCAGACGACAAATCATGGTGCCATTGTTGAGAATTATGATACCAGTAGCATATGTTATGCAGAGTCTGTCTTATCATCCCATAAAGGGGCAATTGACACAGTGTCATAAAACAATTACATTGTAAAAAGGCATGATAAATTGATCCCAATATCTTGTTTTTGCTCTTAGACAACCCACTCCACAAACCAGACTCCAACATCTCCTGCCTTTATGTGGAAACATTGGGCGTTTGACACTGTTCTTCAGTTTTGATTGAATTTAGCCTTGCTTTCATGTTTTATTTGTTAATGTAGAGCCAAAATTATTTGAATATCATATCAGATAAATCGCCAAAGTCCGTAATAGACTCTTACCCTTCGAGAAAAAGACACCACAGCTTGCAGACTTCACCCAAGCTCTTAAAATTATCTATTGGACAGTCTGCTCGAGCTCAGCAATATTCGTTAATAAAACAGACAGAAATATAGTCCTTATTGTTTGGAATAATGGATATATCTGAGTTGGAACCACCCCAAGAGCAGAGAGGAGGGGGACACTTGAGACCGGCAATAACAGACATTTAAGGTCAAAATTATCATTAGATTACAATTGATCAGGGGAACAACTGGAAAATGTTGATTACTTTAAAATTGAATCTGAGGCTTGATTGATTGCCGCCTGTAATATAATTCCCGAAGAGGGAGTTTTGATCGACAGCCATTTTAATTATTACTGCCACTGTGGCTAAATGAACATGCTTTGAGATGGCAAGTCTTAAAGTGTAAGGAAAAGCAAATAGGCAGTGCATTGATTTTAACTTACTTTGTGCACTTTTTCCCACATCTTTCTGACTGTGAATAAGCAAATATCAATGTAAATCAGATAGTTTTAGCTCTTTGTACCTCACTCAATCTTTTGAATTATAGTGTGTTTTGGTCATGTAAAAACAGGGTGACACGCTAATACACTGTACTTAGCACGTATAAAAAGCGTACATGCTGCTGCCTGCTTATGCAAGATGTGTTTGTGCAAAAACGGCAAAACCTAGATCATTAATAGGCCACGGTCTCAGCTCTGGGAGGTGCAAAATCATGCTGAAAGACAGTACTTGTTGTATCCTGTCTGAGAAGTTGTGATAAGCTACCTGCATGGTTGCGTTTCTATGTGTATGTACGCATTTATAAGAAATGTATTTTATGTGGGTGAGTTGAGGTTTGTACTGAGGAATTCAGTCACCCTGAATCATTTCTGGCAAAAGCACAAAAATAGGCACGTACACATCACAGACAAACAGCTCTGACCAGGGGGCAGGTGGAGATGTGCAGCTGTGTGCTTTCTCAAAATGTCAAGCCCCTGCTGTGAGCTCATGTTGGCAGCCTTGCCCTGGCGGGAAACCTGCGTGACTTTGGACCATAATGTTAGCTAGAGGAGACCGGACAGCTGGCATCCAGGTGTGAACTGTTCATCTCATCTACATCTGGGGATGAGAGCACATATGGGGATGTATCTGACTTTTATGTCCTTATTTTTGCTGTTCCAACTTTTCTCAAGCTAAAAAGTCTACTTAATATTATATTAATATTGTAGAATAATACAATTAATATTAATTTATACTATGAAAAAAAATGAAATATGACATTTTTTTTACTTTTTAACTTATAAAAATTATTTCAATTATATTAAAAAATAATTCATAATATAATATACAATTATAAACTCATATAAATATACAAGTAAATAAACCATACAAATTTGTGTGTATAAATTTATATGTAAACAGATTATTTAAATTAATATCAATCTATATTATATATAATTCGTAGTTATTCCTATTTATTATATTATCATATTGTATTCTATTATATATTTAATATATTATTTTTTCTCTACTTTATGAGTATCATATTTACATATTATATTCATTTATACATTTTATAATATTATTTAAGGTAACACTTTATTTCGATAGTCCACATTAGACATTCTACTAACTATAAGTAACTTTGCAGCTACATGTCAACTAGCAGTTAGTAGAGTTTTAGTAGACTGTCTGCTTAATATCTTCCAACTCTTTCTTTGTCAACTTATTCTACTAACCCTAAACCTACCCGAACAGTCTACTCTGAGAATTAGTTGACATGTAGTTGCAAAATAATGAGAATTAGTTGACATGTAGTTGACATGTAGTTGCAAAGTTATTTACTGTTTATAGAATGTCTAAAGTGGACTATCGATATAAAGTGTTACCGATTAATTATAAAAATAATAAAAAATGTTATATTACTGGTCTTTTTTAAATAACTCTTCCAAGAAGCTACAGTTTTTCAGCACTGATGTGCCTGTGTGTCTTAAATACTCCCATAAAACAGCACACAACTTATAAAAGGCTGTGCTCACAATCTGTTATTCGAGAGGAACTTCACATGCAAACAAACGTGCGATTGGCCAGCACTCTACTGTTTACTCCAGGTTTATTGCACTACAGCTTTTTTCTTCGTTATTGTGATGACTGGCACATATTTAACACAGCCTTCAGGTTTGAAAAACTTGTCGGTGCTCTCTGGGCATAATTCAGAAACTGTGTAAATTGCAAAAATGTGTAAGTGTCATGTGAAGGGAGAGATTGCTTTGGTGAGGCTGATGAGTCAGTGGCCCAGAGGCATGCTGATCCATCTCTGGCATCCACCATACCTTCACTTCCTCATTTTTTTTACTCCCTCTGGTAATTTCCAGCTCTCCGGGTCTGTGAGCACGAGGTTTCATCAAAGAGCTCAATTCTGAAACCTCCATGTAAGGTTAAAGACATCCTGACCAGGTGTAAATCAAATACCCGCTGAAGCATTTAATGAGCCCAGTCAGGTTGGATATTCAATCAGCGCACACCGCTAAACAACTAGAGTTGACTGATCCAGACTAATTGTTTGGTGCAGTTCAAAGAGCTCTACTAATTGTTTTGGCTTGCACAGCGGGGACCACAAAATAAACTTTTCGGGGTTTGCTAGGACTCAACCTCCCCCACTAGGTCAAAAGAGCCATTATGCTATACTGCCCTGGTGCTAATGCTGACACAATGGTTCCGTGGGATGCAGTCTTGAATGAATGTGTGCTTAAGTAATGGAACGGATTGGATTGGCCAGGAACTATTCTACTTTAGCACCTGCTGAGAACTCAACAATGCACCGCAAATAAGAGCTTATCTGCGACTGCCCTTCCACCACATTCAGCACGTAAGTCAGATATTCTCAAGCGTATCCCTCAGTAGACACGGCCTGTGTGATCGTGTGAAAAGACAGCAAGCTTTTACCTGATACCTGACTTGTGAGTTTTGTGGGGCATGACACCCAGTGTTTGGTCAACGTGGAGTGGACTTCAGGTGTCAGCCATGCAGGGTTTGTAGCAGTATGAGTAGGATGGGAATCAAAAGGAATTTTTATTATCATATAGCCATCATTTAGCAATTTTTTGGCCGATTTGCGATATATGGTATATATCTCGGTATTTTTGTATTTGGATTAAAAAAATCTGTAATTAATATATATATATTTCACTTACCGCCCAATGTTGTCCAATCAAAACAATACATATTAAAGGCTATGAAAACAAATAAAGTGAATGTAACCATGTAAGCCTTTATATTATGTGCAAAAAAGGGTTAAAAAATCACATTTCATTCTAACATTGTAACATTGCAATCTAAAAACAAAAATTAGGCTTTTAAAGCGGAAGTTAAATTCACTAAACTAAAAATGAAAATAAATGAGAACAAAAGCACAGAGTTGTGTTAGGCTATTTTGATTACCCCATTACATCACTTTACAGTCAGTGTGGTACATGCAGCCTTTCTGTCAGAGCATATGACGGGCCGAGCCGCTTAAACTAATATGCGAAACTATAAACTATATGTCTTACCAATTTTTAAAGGCCTTAATATGAAGCTTGTCACATGTTTAGAACAAATTGGATTATGCACCTTCTCCGCAGCAGCTCAGTCTATGTCCTCCGCTATATTTTCAGATGCACTCGTATCAAACTACTGTATATCAATATAAATGGTATTGCCTCATATCGAATCGCTTATAAAGAAAATATCAATATATCGTACAAACTTGATATACCGCCCAGCCCTAGTGAAAGATTCAGGTCAAGTATGTAACTGCTGACTGATTCATACTGAAAGTATTTTGATTCACTGAAAAGATCTGGCTCATTCACTTGGGAATAAGACTTCTTTGGTCCCATTGTATGTTTTTCTTATGATTCTTATGAGCTGGTTCTTTTTAGAAAGTCATTAAGGAACTAGACTTCATGAATCATTCTGTATGTTTTTGATTCACAAAAAAATGTTTTACTAAGAAGATTAATTCACTCAGGTCCTGTTGTGTGCTTTGAATCCTATGAGCTGATACTTCTTAGAGAATCATTCAGGAATCAAACTACATAAACCGTTCTGTATGTTTTTGATTCACAGCTTATAAGAATGATTCATTTGGGAGTTGGTCTACAATGGCTGTGCTGTATTTTTTGATTTACTTAAAAGAACTGTCTCATAAGAGTCATGTATTAAGAAATCAGAATATGCTGGTCGCGCCGCATGTTTTCGAGTCAATAAAAAGCACCAACAGCAGAATACAAATTTGTGATCTGTTAATGGAACTAAATTTCATGAAAATTATTTGGTTCTCCTAGTGTAGAGAGGAAATTTAATGCATGCACTGAGCATGCCATAAGAGACCGTGGTTAAAGGAAACTATTCTACTTATGTAATAATCAAAGGCTGTGTAGCTAAACAGTAGGACAAAGAGTTATCACCTCTCACTATTCTATTTAACAAATCCGTCTCCTCTGTCTGTGGTCAGAGATGGGTCAGTGCCCCCCTTCTCCTCCTTGAGACTTCAAAACAAACAGATGTGTTTTATTAATGCATTAGAGTGACCGTAATCCCTGAAGGTATCTGCACAAAAAAGGCAATAAAAATACATGCCAGCTTCTAGTGGTTTATCAAAAGATAGCACAATGATGCATTGTTCTACCATGCGGTCATGCTTTACATATTGCTGCCACGCTCGATTGTTTGTTTTCCATTTGTTGCGTGGTTTTACACACTTAGTATAATAGCTGACTGGCATGGGAATTGTGTGTCATAAAAAGGATGCCACCTGCTCGCTTTGAATCATAGTGCTGAGAAATATGACTACGAAGGTCAGAATTTGCTTCATGCTCTTATCACGTTAGTTGTGTTTTTCTGACAGAAAGAGGGCATTTTGTGAGTAAAACCCTTGATCTTTGCTCAGAATTTTAGCGTAGGTTGTGTGTTTTTGCAAAAGCCCACATCGACATAAGGATTTCATCATATTTGCCTCTTAGTGTTAATTACAGGAAAGACCGCTCATGCCAACTCCTGATAAGAGGCCATTTAACTGTGCGTTAATGCCTTCCAAGACGCTATGCCTCTTCAAACAATAGATTATCGTCAAATAGCCTCTTCCTATTGTTCTAACAGCATTAGCATACTAAATGTGTTAAGATTGGCGTAACACGTTCATTCTCAGCTTTTTATGAGTTTGAGGGCATTTCTTTGGAGCAAAGTTCTTTGCAGAATGTCATGCGTGGAAATAAATTAGCTGAAATTAGGAACAGAGAATCTGCAAAACTCTTTTAACAGCTCCCAAAATAAAACTGTCTGATCTGTCCAGTGAGAGGCACGTTTTGCTCCCTCTGACATGTGAAAAAGCATAAGATCATCACAGAAAAGCAGGCCCTGCCAAGCCTTTACAGTCAAGATTGGAATTGATTATTCTGGCCAACTGCAAACCAGGCATTCGAATGTTCTGCCTCTCTTTTCTTCCATAAAGGGCTGGATTTGATCTTTTAAAGGGTCTCAACGCTTCATGGTTTTAAAGCCATGCTCTTTGCCCTTTTATCAGATTTATGCTCCTTGCATAAGGGTGGAGGTTTTTATTCCAGCATGCTTGTGGACTGTGGCAGAGAGCAATGTTTTGAGCGTGCTCATCTTGTCTGCTATAATGAATGAGCATTTCCGCTAATGCTTTGAATAGATCCATGCTGCACGAGTAAATAATGACAGACCTCCCGGCCTCCAGAATAGACTCCACACTAAATTATCCCCCGTTTGCTTATGTCTGTTTATCTAATTGAATGGATGAGCATGGTTCATAAGTACTTCCATAGTGTATGTCGATAGAATGATAGCTCTCTCTCGCTTATGTTTAGCTTGTCGCTATTTTTGCTGGTGTAAATTGTGTAGCGTTGGCCCAATCTGTGCTTCATGGCTCGTTAACTGCAAAGGAACAATTAAAAATATTCAAGTATGATGTCCTGTTGTTTTAACAAATCTCTTTGATTAATTGTATTTTAATCATGATTTTAGTTTGATTAATGACTTGTGCCAAAATATATTTTGTTTCACTAGTTTGGTCCACGCGTATTAATCATGATGCTCTTTAAGCGAATTGTATTGTAACATGCAGCAACAAGTTCATGTTCACTAGATGAGCAGGGATTTAACCATGAGCAGTTTAATAAACGGATTAATTTTTTAGCAAACATACAAGCAGTTGTACTGGACCGTGTATTGTTTCCAAGTTGGAAACCTGAGTGAGGAACAAAGTCCCCTGCTGAGAGATCACTTGACTGCTGCCTTGAGAGAGCAAGTCGAAAGGTAAAAAGAAGTGAAAATAGTGTAACAAGACAAGATAACACCAAAAAGAGAAATGTGAAACAAGAAAAAGACTTGAATAGGAGTCTACAGGATCTTCAATTAATATGAGAACAAAAGGCAAATTCTCAGACAACAGCTGTTAAAAACCAAGGTGTGACTTTGACAGTGTACAATAAACTAAACTGCCCGATACTGACAAAAATGATATGGAGATATTTTGATTTTCTGTCATATATATTGAGATATGAAAAAGCACAGACATTTTCACCAACTGACGTTTGAATTTTTTTTTTATAATTCTAGAATGATTGGGTTATTTTGTAGATTTGTTTTATTTTGATTGTTATTAATAAATAAAAAATCTAAATACAAAGTAAGAAATATTGTAGAATACTGTAAAATTAAAATTTTTATATTTAATAAAACAATAAAAGATTTTATTTATAGTACCATTGTAAAATTACAATACTGAAATTTACAGCTTAATTTCTTAATTTTTAAATGTTAACCCATCAAGTTTTTATTTTAATAAATATATGCTCTGCCGGTATCAGAGTGAAACACAGCACTGTGTTCATTTACACACATGCAGCTCAAGACAAGCTAAATGAACAAATTCCTTCTGAAATTCTGAAACTTCATATCATGAGCTGCATACATGTAAATGAGAACAGTCTGAAACTGGCAGTGTATATGTTTATATAATTAAATATCTGCTTTCACAATTTGATTATCAAATTAGGCCATATCGCAATATCAATTTAATTTTCATGTATTGTGCAGCCCTTCAATAGGCTCTTCAAGTGTTCTTCACAGATGTCTACAGGTATTAACACACCAGCAGCCAGGCACCAGGACTGCGTGGTGACTGCCAGCCTCTAATCCCACATTATTGTCAGCTTCTCTAATTCTCCCCAGACTACTGACCTTCACGACCTAGTAATCCAAGAAAGGCACATAAACACAAGAATCGGGTTGCTTCGTGACGTGCCGTTTAAATGCACAGGTGGGGCACACCGCAATCGTACACACATGCATATAAACATATACAACATTAGTGAGGTCAAAGGTCACATTATTTTCATCAAGAGCAGCTGAAGGGTGGCAGCATGGAGCAATGACGTTCCAGAAATCTTCACGTATGCTGTACAGTAAGTGGTCGCAACTGTAGCGGGGCCAGAGGGTTAACAGAAAGTCCTGTTGTGAAGGTGACATTTGGTCGTACAGATCTCCTTTCACTCATTTCAAGCATTTTGGAGGTGACGCCAAAGGCCACAAAGCTATAAAGCACCAAAGGTGGGGCACAGTAACTCTATCACTTCAGCATTGTGCTGCACACAATGAGAGCTGCTTAATGTGTCAAAGAGGAGCGACGCACTGGCCCTGCCATTCTTGCGGGATGTTTTTGTGGGATATTTTTCTGCATTCTTTGGAATAATACTTGAAATACTCAACTATGAAGTAATATTCCGGGTTCAATACAGGTTAACTCAACTGACAGCACTTGTGGCATAATGTAAAAAAAAAAAAATCTAATTTGTTACTGCTTTTCTTTAAAGTTTACAGTGAAAAGTAAATGGGGCCTATGCATAAATGTTAAAATACTCAACATTTCAATAGTATAGCCATGAGATGCAAACAGTATGCTAGTAACAAGACTTTAACACGATGTGATAAAATCACTTGCTAATTTAAACAGCTTTACAGGTTGAATAATATTCAAAATTGAATTGAAGAGTTTTGTTATTTACTATTTGTTCTTGCTGTAGATGTGTTACTGTAATCTCTATATGTTTTTAAAAGAAGCTTGGGGCAAGTTAAATTAATTTTTTTGTTCTAATCAGTATAGAGTGCTGCAGGAATGAGTCCTAAAACCCTAAAACAAGCACTTTTGCACTTCTGGTTCCACTGTCCTAAATTCACTGTTTTAATGAGTTTTTTGGAGTTAAAATATAAAAAAGACGGAGTACAGTGGTGGTTAACGGGGTCCATATAGAAAAAAAAAAAACGTTGCTAAAAAGAACGTTATGTTGTGTATTTGGTGTAATGCAATGTGTTTATGCAGTTTAAGGTTAAAAAAACATAATTTTTCACATAATGTACATTATTGTTTCTCCTCTATGCCCCGCCTTTCTGAAACGCGTCAAATTTTACAAAGCTAATCGTTCTGAAAAGCGAGGTGTATGCTGATTGGCCATCTATCCGAGTGCCTTGTGAGGATTGCTGGACTGAATACCTCAACGTTCGGAAACGGAAATGTTTACGCCCCTGTACCATTACTTGTGACTGTCGCCGCGGCGATGAGACAACACCAATAAACCCATTCAACCATGCATTTGTTGCATCCATTGGGCATAATTACTGATTTACTAAGGGCGAGGGGGCGGTAATACTGTTCTTTTTAACCGCGTGGGAGAAGTCGCGTACCGCGCATCACGCCGAGTAACATAAAACCATGTCTGCATTTGTTGTCGGAGAAAAAAAGAGAGCAAACATACAATACTCAATAAAGCTCTACAAAAAAGACACAAACTGACTCAAAACTCGCGGTTTGAATCGTCAGTGGACAAATTCTTTACATATAAAAAAATGTATTCTTGGCAGGCTGCGATCGAAGTCAACCAGACTGTTCCTTTCTTGCAAAGTACTAAGGAAACATCGCCCACGTATAAAACAGCCTTTGTGCACACCGACCATTGTAGGCTAACCAAGTTACTCTGCAGGTTCAGGAAACAGTCCCCCATAAAATGCGCTGCACACATCTGAATATTTGTATTGAAGTGTTCTCGAACAGTGTTGTAAATACAACTTAACCACTGATTTCTGGTTGTGTCCTCTTTTGGAAGGCCAAAGAAAGTAGTTTTGCTTTCACAACGAAACTCACAGCGGGCTTGAGTGAGGAATGGCGGGCAGGCTAGAGTGAGTGTGGGAAGGTGGGGGAAAGGCCGGCGGGCTAGATTGAGTAACGGCCGGTGTCTTGATAATGGCACGTCCGCGGATTTGACAAGGAGTCGGCCGCGGGCTTGCAGCAAACACATGTGACGGCCCCGGGCTGGACTCTGCTTTGTCCACGGTGAAAGATGATCCGGCGATCCACAGTGCGATGTTGATGTATTTCCTCAGCGACAGCATAGATCAGCTCTAGGCATGACGAAACGATATCGTCCTCTTTTGGAAGGCCAAAAGCAAATGGTTTGGCCTTCAAACATAGTAGTTTCGCTTTCACAACGAAACACACAGCGTTCTCCACGACAGCGGCGGCGGCAACAATACTACAGCAATAATCAAAGTTACACCTTCTTTCTTTCGTATATATAGTGTGTGTTGGTGGGTGTGTATCAAATCTTCCCACACATGAAAACACTATAAAAAGACATGGGGGAGGAAGAAAAAAGAAAAACAAGGGGAGGGGGGAAAAAAAATGAAAAAAGAAAAAAGGCTTGTTGAAATGAGCTTTTAGGAGGGCGGGACAAAAAAAATCTTAAGACCTTTATAAGACAATATCAGTCTTTGGGGTTGAGACTGAGTCTTGGCACTTTTAGGATCATTATCTATGCACGAACAGCGTTGTACACTCCACGACAGAAAGAACAACAAGTTCAATTGCATCTATGACCTCCTTTAAACACAACTTAAAGGGGCATGAACTGGAACCAAGTGAATTCCTCATGATCTTTACTCGACATTATAAGAAGTCATTGGTGCTATAAACTCCTGTAAGCTTTAAGAACTCAAAACTTTTCGGGTCTCGTGAGTCAACAAACACTTAGTTGAATCGCAATCTCCAAACGTACAGCTTTTGAAATGTTCCCTCGATGATGATATTCGTGTGTCTAAACACCGCCTCCGCAGTAGATCTTCTGCTTCTACATCACTGCCTGTTTAGTCCTGCCCGCTGATTCGCGCATGTAGTTTGAATAACAAGAGAGGAAAATGCAGGTCTACGCAAAAACCAAACGATAAAGATGCTCCGAAAACAACAAGACGCTGTGCAGTGCCAAGTTGTGGAAAACTTGGCATTGCTTCCTTCGGAAACAGCCCGTGTCTAGAAAGATTTGATGAACTTTATTTTTAATGAAGTTCCAGACTGCATCAATAAGAACTTGGTCCTTTGTTCACTTCAATTCAATCTGGGTCAAGGAGAACTGGTCCCCCTACTGGCGCGTATGCTCCCCAGTTTTTGTTGCTCCATATCGTCACCGATGGTTTTGGGGGGTTGGCCCCCCCCCCCCCCCGAAAAAAGGCCCCCCGGGGGGGGAAAAGACCCCCCCCCCCGGGGGGGGGGGGGGGGACCCCCCCCCATGCCGCTGGGCCCTCTGCTTGCTCGTGCGGATCTTTTTCCGCGATACTTCACTTGATTGCAGAGATACTATTAAACTGAACTGGCGGCTTGACTTCACGGATTAAAAAACCGGTTTGGTAAAACAGACAGAAAATACCTAATACGATTATTAACATTTTGGTGTAAAAATCTTGATAAGCTATTTATAATGAGACGTTCAGAGAGACAGTACAAATAAAACAACGCAGCCATGACCCCTTTACTAGTTTCACGTTTCTTTCGGACATAAAACAGCACTGAATACCCCACTCGTTGAAGTTTAGCGGCTGGCGGACAAGTGGCTAAAGGGTACTAAGAGGTGTCGGGACAATACGCACCATTTTGGGCCAACGAAAAACGAATTGAGTAACGCAGTTTTCAACTTATATACCACATCCATTGGTTTAGAATTGTGCTCTTACAAACTATTCTAACCACCGTTACATGTTAATAAAATTAAAGAATTTGTCTGGAAGGCTTCTATGGGTGTGTTGAAGAGGTCGGTGGTATTTTCATTTATAGCCTAACTTTTACTTCTGTCAGTTGTATTTAGGCTTCAAAATTCATAAAAGTTGTGTTAATTTGTGAATGAATGAATGATTCATTTATATAGCGCTTTATCGTGTATTGTTGTACACCCAAAGTGCTTTACAATCATGTGGGGGGGGGGTCTCTCCTCAACCACCACCAGTGTGCAGCATTCACTTGGAATGACTGTGAAGATTGTCTTGATAAATAAAGCATATGAGAATCAGAAAATTTAGATGGTCACAGATCATATTTTCTCCCATAATCCAAAAGCCAATGGAAAAGTCCTATGGGCTGTTTGTTGATGGGACCAGGGTAATGCTGACTTCAGGGTTAGCCTACAAAAATATGTCGTCCTTGCAGCACTCTATAAACATTATGCCACAAATGCTGTTGATTGAGTGTAACTTGTGTTGAACCCTGAATATTCCTTTTAATAAATGAAGCGAGAAATGACGAGAACAAAATCCGACAACCCTGCAAGTCACTCAGTTGGAGGAGCCTCGGGATCAGAGCAACCGAAGCTTGTCAAAACACTGTCTGGGTTTTTCGATTTCTACCCTTGATCCTTGAAATACCATGAGCTAAGTAGTGGAATGTCTTCCTTTTCAAACACACTGCGAAACGTGAATTTGTTTGCTATGAAAATAATCCCACAAACCTTTTTTCTCTTCCTCTAAAACAGGCTGTTAGGGCTGTGCTCAGCTGCTGATAGGTCAGGCTTCAGAGAGCCCCCCCAAATCAATTCCAAACCACGGTGCTTTCTTACACAAGTCCAATTGAAATATGTGGCAGCTCGGCCGTTATGATGGATTGCGGTGGGCTTATATAACTCGGCAAAGCAAACGTGCCCTGCTGAAGACACATCAAAGGCAGGCTTGTACACATTTGGATGATTTCCCTGGCCGCTTCATGCTACATGTGTCACACTCTCTCTTGTTTTGTTGCTCCTTCAATAGGCAGAAGTCCTCCTCTGCCTTCAGGGGTTGGGATAAGCTGGCCTGTAATCCCCCTCGTTTTCGCTTTTTCACCTGTATACTGATTCTGTGCCTCTGAGCCATCCCCCTGTAATGAGAGCAGGACCCAGCGCTCGTTCGGCCTGATTTATCGTCTACCTGTATTGTTCTCCACATCTTCAAAGCAGCCCTTTGAGACATGCCCTCAAAATGAAGCTGCAACCGCAGTCATGCCACTGACTCATGCGTCTTACTCACATCGCCAATGAAAGAGGGGTAGAAAGAGTGAGAACTTTTCTGGCACAGGATGGAGTGTCCTTTTTATGCCTGTCTGATTTTCATGGGTGTCTTTTTAGTGTTTTTGTCAGGGCGCCTTCACCATACAGTGTAACAAAACACCATCTGAGAAGAGTTTGAATGAGCATGGTGTTAATCATTAACTACCTGTTCTCTGTACTCCAACATTTTAGTCATGGCCTGTGGTGCCAGGGTCTGGTTTCATTAATTATTAATGACTTCTTTACTTTCATACTAGGGTCTGTGACCCTTTGAGCTTGACCACTGTGTAGGCCTCAGGTGCCCGTTTCTTTTCAGATTACTCTGAGGTAATCTCTAACTTGGATATGTTTTGAAGAATGTTAGTAACCAAACAGTTTTGGTGACCAATGTGCACACATTATCTTCTTTTGTGTTCCACAGAATAAAGAAAGTCATACAGGTTTGGAACTACATGAAAGTAAGTGAATGATAATAGAATGTTCATTTTGGGTGAACTATCCTTTTAATTGTCCCTTTTAATCTTATCATTATTTACTCACTCACATGGTGTTTCAAAACCCTTTTTTCTGATCTTTTCAATGTAATGAAAATTAATAAGGATTGTCAAGCTGTCTGTGTATCATGAATGTAGTCCCTGTCTTGTGCACTATTTTCCAAGACCTCGTTTTATAAGGAACTGGAATTTAAAATTTTTTGAAAATCATAGAAACATTCTTGAGAGCTCATGAGAGAAGTCCAATTCATAAATAAAATATTCTTTTGAGTCAGAATTTTAATGAATCTGTTGATAGTCTATAAATTATTTTTTTCACAAATGATCTAGTTGATTTGATCTACTTTACTGTTCAAAAGTTTATTTTTAAATAAATAAGTTTATTCAGCATGGATGTATTTTAAATTGTAAATAAATGCAGCCTTGGTGAGCATAAGAGACTTCTTTCAAAAACATTCAAAAATTGTACGACCCCAAACTATCAGGGAGGAATGACTTCAAATGTGGTCCATCTCTCATGCAAATATTGGTATTTAAATGATAACTTTTTAATTGTGCCGCTTGACCCATTCACTTTCATTATATTGAAAGCAGACAATATTGTCTTTAAAATTTGTTCTTTCTTCTTCCACAGAAGAACATAAAACAAGTTTGAAATGATATAAAGGTGAATAAATGATGACAGGTTTATCTTTACATTTTGCCTTTAAGTATAGTCAAAATGTAAGTATAGTTTTCTTAAAGGGGGCATGTCAGGGAAAAAGGCTTTTTCTTTTGAAATAGTAAGTTGATAGATTATCTAATGTTCACAACACAAAGCTCCTTCCCTCAGTGCCTATTTGGTTTAATCAACTTGGCCTGCTCTGATGTATGACTGTGCGAACTATGCAGGTACAGAAAATCATAACAGAGATCATCATACAATACAAGAAAAGGTATTAAAAGGTACAGTCGCAAAGGTACAGTCTTAAAGGTACAGTCGCAGAAATAGATAGATTTTGAGTTTCATAAAAACCTAATTCTGAATGTTTTTTGACATAAGTGTAATTCAGGTGGAAAGAATTAAATGCTACAGAAGTGTTATGAATATGGCCCCTTTTATATCTCCGGGACCATACAGCCTCTCTGCAACTACCAAAACTCCACAGGTTGTAGAGATCCCAGCCAAACAAAGCTGGCCTCAATTGGAGCTCTAACAGAGCAACAGCAAGCCCAACGTTCCTCACAGTTTCCCATGAATTCCTGCCATCTGTGAGCACAGCCGTCTGAACGCGGCAAGGATGATCCAAGCACCATGGGAGAAAACACGCAACTGCATTGGCCAGGATGAAACGGTAGATGCCAAGCTTAGATGGAGATTTACTGTGTGGGGCCTAAGTCACTCTTTTGCACAAGCATCTAACCCACAAATTGCATTTGGCATGGTGGAGGCTAGTCCTCTGGAAAAATGGCAGTGCTGCAGAATTCATCCACACCAATAGGCTGTTAAGAGCTTCTGCTTGTTGCCAGGTAGAATACCACTTGTCTAACTTGTCATTGTGTTTCTGTTTTTGTTACCAGAGCTTTGCAGGAGATTCCTTCAGCTGTGGCAAACACGAAAGGGGCTACCGGCTAGAGGTTACAAGCACCAATCCGCGTCGGGACTACTTCCACGGACGCTTCCGGAATGTTCTTCTCACTTCCATAGCCGTGGTGCCCATCCAAAACCACACTGTGGTCAGCCTAGGCACAGCTGAGGGCCGCGTCATCCAGGTGAGACATTTATTTTATTTATTCACTATTAAAGCTAAACGTACATAATGTCTGGATTAGCAAATCAGCATTTAGATTGAATATATGAGTTTAGTATGTGCCATAGTGCTAGAAAAAATGTGGCTGACCTCATTCTGGGAAAAGAAATGGTGAAGCATTTGCAGAATCTAAAATTAAATCAGAATACTTTTTGTCAAAGTCCTGTTGTTGCCAACACTATTTCCCTGTTTTATTGTGCATGTAAATAGACAGGATGTAAGTATGTGACTAGTGAAAACAGCTCAGAATGAAGGAAAATGCAGGTGCCAGTGGCAGGTTGGGAAATATGGTATTTTCCTGTTTGCATTTGATTCAACTTTGACCTCCTGAGCAGCACTGTACCAGCTCTCCAATCTAAAAGCACACAAGGTGAAACTTTGCCTATCAATGTTTTCGCAACATGTTCATTGTGCAGGAGTGGCACCAACCCAAATATTGAATCTGTCCGGCTTGAGCACCAAAAATGAGACTATTTGCTCATGGAATTGTGTGAGATAGAGACTTGTGGTATTTTGTAAATACCACAGGAAAATGTTTGAGAATGAATGAGTGGTGAGAGAAAGGGTGACAGCTGCACGGAAGAGTGGCGGAGGAACCGAATGGTACGTTAATAGTAAGCACTGGGCTTCGATGACACGTCCTCGCATGGCATTTTCTTGGAACGGCTGCAGCTGTCGTTCCCTCTCTTTCTCTCTTCCTTTTTTTTATTTTTTCCTCTCAACTTTTCTCGCCTCTTTTGTCTGGATGTGGAGGAAGGCCTGGTAAGCGGTGAGTGCTAGTCCAGCTGTCCCATTCGAGAGAGAGTTTTTTCAAAAACAAAGAGAGTGGGTGAGTGTTTAAGAGGCCTTGACAATGAGAATGCAAAAAAACAAGATTGTGAGAAAGACTGATGAAGTTGAATAAAATATGGAATGCCAGTGAGTAGTGGCTAATTGTGTAAATGAAAGTTTCAAGAGCCCACAAGTTTTTTAAAAGGTTGGGAAGAGGGGGGCGCAGGGCAATAACAGTCCCAGTGGTCCTTATTCTGTATGAGGAAGTGCTCCCACTCTGCCACACTCTCGGTGAGGAAAAACTCAACACCTTGCCTTGTGTTTGTGAGTAGGACTTCCCTTACATACACAATGAGCTGTAATTCACACGGTTATTAGGGCTTCGCGGTGTGTATTTTTCCCCAGAGTGTGTAACATTCCTCCTTCAATAACAGGTCCATTTGTAGCCATTTTCTGCCATGCCCAGCTTAATTAAGCCTGGTTTAGCTTGGTTGCTTCTGGGACTCGAAATCCTTTTATGGCTTAACGCTATTGGAAACTTTCTGGGCCATGTGAAACTCGCCAAGTTTTAGCTGTGGGTTCTTGTTTTGGAATCATGAATGTAGCACATTGCATTTGTGCAGCACCAAGGCACCGAATAACTATTAAATTTTTTAAATAAATGAATTACTATTTATATTATTTTGATATTTATATTTTATATATGATATAAATAATTTTTATTTATTAAAATTTTCCATTTTAAAAAAAAAATAACTATTTACGTAAACAAAATTGCTATACTATTACTTACAATATTAAATAAATATTAAATGAAATATATTTATATAGCAGTCTATGTTTTAATGTCTGTAAAAAAAATAAATGTGACAAGAGGAATTTCCCTCCCACACCGTAGGTTTTGGAAACTTGTGTTCCTGTAAATCTGTAATTAGAGCTTGCATGGACTACATTGTGTATTGTCAGGTAATGCAAAAAAAAAAAATGCACCCAAATCAACTGCTTTTATTCATGTAATAAAACAGTATTGTGAATTGCCCTGGCTACATGTATTGTTCCAGTGAAAGATAAAAAAAGAAATAGCTCCTTAAGGTAATAACTGAACATTGACACTTTCTACAGTCTGATCTGATATGTTACTAATCTAAAGATTGGGCTTTTAAAACAGACCACAATTGGAGTCACATTAGTGCTCTGTATTGAGTGAG